>CM076583.1:758041503-758480723 GCA_034641835.2 Pinus albicaulis | reverse complement strand
CGACTCATTAAATATAACATACATGCTTATGATAATTTTATGTTTGACTAGATCCCATAGAAAATAACCAAATTCCTCATCGACATATCCCAGAAAAATGCATTTCATAGATTTATCATCTAGCTTAGTTCTATTTTCTTTGGGAATATGTACAAATGCTTCACATTCAAATATTTTCAAATGAGAATAATTCAACTTCTTACCAATCCAAGCTTGTTCAGGGATGCCTCCATCCAAGGCTATAGATGGAGCTCTATTTATGAGGTAACAAATTGTCGTGACATGCTCTGCCCAAAAATGCTTGTCCAAACCAGAATTGGACAACATGCTCCTTACATTTTCCATAATGGTGCGATTAATTTGTTCTGCAACACCATTCTGTTGAGGTGTACCAGGAATAACCTTGTCATGCTTTATACCAAACCTATTACAATATTCTTTGAATTCCTTTGAGAAATATTCCCCACCATTATCGTTTCTTAGGCACTTGAGCAATTTTTTAGTCTCTCTTTCAACAAAAACATGGAATTTTTTAAATATTTCAAACACTTCACTTATAATTTTCATAGGATAGGCCAAAACCTTCCTAGATGCATCATCTATAAATGTTACAAAATATGATGCTCCTCCTAATGACTTGATGTTAACAGGTCCAAACACATCTGAGTGTATCAATTCTAACACATTTTTCTTTCTTTCATGACCACTTCTAAGAAATGAAACCCTTCTTTGTCTACGATATATAAAGCACTCACAAAGATAAATATTGTAGAATATCAAACCTGGTAGTAAATTTTTACCAACAAGGATTTTTAAACCCTTCTCTCTCATGTGACCCAAGCGCTTATGCCACAGATCTGCTAAATCTCCTTCTCTCATGACAACAACCAAATCTAATTTTTTTTATCATTGCCTTCAATGTATATAGTGTTCTTGTCTTGGGTCCTTTGGCCATGACCAATGCTCCTTTTCTAATTTTCCAGTCTCCTTTTCCAAAGCTTGTGGAATAGCCTTCATCATCCAACTGCCCCATAGAGATCAAACTCATGTGCATTTCTGGTACATGGTTGACTCGTTTTAACAATATATATTGTCCATCCTTCATATTGATCTGGAAATATCCCACTCTAACATTACAACAAAAATGGTTATTCCCAAAATGCACTCTACCATAATCACCAGGATTATATCAAACAAAACTATCTTTCCATGGGGTTACATGGTGAGATTCCTGTAGAGCTATAAAAAGGGTCTCTTTCACCTCTAATTACCTCACATTAATATGTCAATCCGGGAGCGTTTTGTTATTCCAAAGAGTGTCTCAGTCTGAGGCTATCACTTGTCAGAGTAATGCTAGTAGTACAATGTTTAAAGATACAAGAGTAAACGGATGCTGGTCTATAACTAAGTTACTTCAAAAGAATAAATCACACATTCAGAAAACTAGGCGGCTTATCAGTCAAGGGTTTGGCAGCGATAACCCATCCCTTTGGAAACTGATGGAAAGGAAATTAGAGCATAGACCATGGGTCTGGGAGCTAGATAGTGAATGCCAAAGCTCACTACAGCCTTAGATCGTCTCTCACACCAAAACAACAAATGCGAGTAAATGGAACGGAAGATAGCAAAATGGAACAACAAATAAAGAATTGAACAGCAAATCTGGAACGGAATGGAACAGCAATCGAACAACTAAGTCTCGTGAGTCGTAACCAAACTTAATCTATTAACCCAAATGCACTCTTCGCAATCAAATAACAATATTTCACTCTTAAGGCAAATCAAGTAGAACACACTAATGGAACATCACTAACTATTGATAAATTCTGGAACAGCACTAGTAAATCATATACGCACACAACACGCTGGAATAGTAATCTGATCAATCTTAATTAACAGGGATACGACTGTGCTTCCCAAATAGAACAGCATTATTTCTGAATCCAACAATCATGAAGAACACAACTTCATATGAATCTATGACATGAATGTTCAGTACAAAAAGCTCTGTAACAGATCAGTAAGAATATTAGGTTAAGACTAATAACATGCAATCAGTAACATAATGCAGAGTCAATACACAATTCTATCTGTAAAAACCTTAATGATTTAATCTTAACAGAGCATGTAATAGCAACTTATAAAACATATCAGATTACCGAATAACAACGATAAGCAAACCACGCAGAAATCAAATCGTAGTGATACAGAAGCAAGTGTCCTCCGGGGCCGAGCCCTTAGCCTCCAAGGATACACCACCTTAAGTTAATCCAGATGCAGAAATGAGATAATCACCAAGATTATATTAATGCATAAGACAAAAGTACAATGAACCAGTTCTCAACGAGACTCGATAATCAGAGTTGATTTTTAACAGAAAATTACATAAAAGTATCTCTCCAAGCTAACAGTACTGTCCCTTTATATAAAGGTGACGGCAGAGATGTCCAAGTAACAAGATAAATAAAGAAGCGATCCCTCAGGATCAAAGATCCTGAGGGATTCGCCAAACTGTTAATCCTTCCTCTTTTCTTTTCTTCTCCGCCGAGCTGGTGTCTTCTCCTCCTTTTCCGGGCCGATTTGCTTTGATCTGCTTAGCCTTGTTTGCATTCGGTTCCCCTTCAAAGGGACAACAGTTATCTCGTCTTTGTCCTTTCCTTTGGAAAGGCAACTCCTCGTTTTCACCTTTTCCTGCACAGGAAAATAACAATTATCAGCGGTTAAGTCTTGCATATCAACTCTCACATGTTGTGTTATAATTCTTTATCATTTTCCAAATTCATGATGCAAAAAGGTTTACAAATTCTACTAAAAAGCCACTGAAATGATCATCAAAAGCATACCTTTTTAGTACTCCACAATTCCTAGACTCAAGGATCCAATAAAAGCTACCACTATATGTATATAAAAATGCATCCTCTACTGAAACAATAAACAACACATCACCATCTGTGACTAACACAGTAGTCTCACCTTCATTTTTCTTGGATGACTTGTGAATTGTATTGGTGGTCATTGATCCTTTTGTCCTTTCTTCAAGGCTCGAAATTCTTTCTTCATGTGTCTGGGTTTGCTACAATGAAATAAAATGATCCTGCCTCTCCTTGATTTCGATTGGCCTCTCGATCTTGATCACCCTTGTTGGCCTCGATCAATTCTCCTACCATGATCAGCTAGAGCTAGAGCCTCTCCTCCCTGGTTTTCCACTATTGACTTGCATCCCAGCTCTTCATTCATTAAAATTCTACTGACATCATAAAACTTCAGGGTCCCTGCAGGTATTTAATTACTCATAGCCACAATTAAATTTTCCTAATTGTTTGGAATAGGACACATTAAAAAAATATCTCTAATTTCATCATCTAGAGTGATTTTAACAGAGGAAAGCTATTTAGTAATAATATTCAATTCATTCAAGTGCTCAGCAACTGAAGCACCCTCCTTCATCTTGATATTGTAAAGCTTCTTCATCAAGAACACTTTGTTTGATGTTGTGTTCTTCTCATATATGGAGCTTCTTCCATAATCATTTTGCCGTCTTTTCTCCGGACACATTTAAATACATATTATTTGCTAGATATTGGTGGACTGCCACAATCTCCTTTCTATCTATCTTATCCCATTCCTCATCTGTCATCGATATGGGTTTCTTTGTTACACCCTCAATCGGAAAATACTGATCTTTTAAAATCAGTAAATCCTCCATTTGTGATTTCCATAGGGAAAAATTAGCCCCACTCAACTTCTCCTTATCATTAACTATGATCTCCATCCTTAATAAACATAAAGACTAATTTCAAGATAAAACTTTAAAATATTACACTTTTAAAATAAAAGATCCATCTCCTCCAAAAAAAAGTCCAAAATTTAACAAAATTAATTATTATAAACCATCTATAATATATGTTTATAATAATTTTAAAACATTCTTTCACCTTCTAATGAAATCGTATCCACTTCTTTTTAAAAGGTGAAAAGACATTTTATCACAAATTCAAAAAAACATGAAAGTAATTAAATTGAATTATAAACTATTATCGTCTCCAGCTTAGTGACAGAAGGATCTCGTCTCTCTGTCTTCCACCTTCAATGTATAATTTTTGCAACGACAAATATTTGTCTTCCACCTTCGTTGTATAATTTCTCCTGCAGTGATGTTGTTTCAAACAAGTTGAGCGATGCAACAATTTCTTCTTCATGTGCAAAGAATCGACAATGTAGCCATTCCTTGACCTCCATCAGCCCTCCAGGTTGCAGAGCTGCATGACATCAGCGAGAAGCCAACAAATGAGCCGCTCACGAAAAAATCTCCACATATCTCCTTTCGATATATTTCAAACAAAGAAATTCCCATCCTGGCAGATGCATTCTCCTCAGACAACAATATCCTCACAGCTAACCTGACTCACGAATCTAGATCTGATGCTAGTTGTTGGATCGTTATAGCCCATCATACATTCAGAAAACAAGAAACTGGAGAAACTAAAATAAACACACACAGAATGGAGAAAAGAATCACAGACTTCTATTACAAGAGAGGTTTTTCCTTGGTTGGCTTGCTTAGTGAGGCAGACGTAGGAAATACAAATTTATAAATTGAGGAAGATCTAGAATTTCTTAAAACTCCATGTGGATTACATGGATGCATAAGAAAATTAATGCGGTGGTTGTTAGTCGGCTTTGAGCTGCTGGGCGGCATGTTAGGTTCGGCGCTGGTGTCTATCAGAAAGTCGGCGGGGGTCGACCTTATGAATTTGGCCTCACATTCCCTACCCAATAGCCTCCTATTCGAACTTTTTGAAGACCAAAACTCTCTACCTAACCATTGGACCACATCTTCTAAACCATAGTGAGAAGATGTTGCATTTTAAAAGTGTATGGAATGAAGTAGTATGATGATATAAAGGCCATTTATAGATGCACGTCTTGCTGTTGATAAGATAATTGTAATTGATAGCTGATAATTGAAACTGTCATCTGTAACTTCTATGTTATGCAGTTACTCCACTCTACGACTTTCATTGTAGCAACATTTATGATTTTCAATATAAGGTATTTGAAGTTATAAAAGTTTTGCACTTTGAAATTGTAGATTTATGTTAGAAGATTGCGAGTTATGAGGTAGATTTAGTAATTTAATTATATATTCAAATCTAGGAGTGCGAGGACATTGATTTTCTTTGTTGTTGAGCTTCATTATAACTTGAATATAGAAATGAATTTTAATGAACAAATTGTCAATAATAAAGGACTATTTTTCAAACAAATATACGAATGAAACTTCTTGAACATCATCCACATATGTTTCTTATATGAATATATAAAACAAAATACTTAAGACCTTCAAATCTGATAAACTGACTAGTTTTGAAATTCCAACCCTTACTTAAATTATAACATGATGTTCCATTTTCCTGGAAAGATCAATTTGACCTATTATGCACATAACTATTGCATTGCATGAGCTGTGTACTGCTTTGACTTTTTGTAGTAAAATATTACGATGATATTTGAATTTGTTTCTTCAAGTTGGTAGAAGCAGAGTAATATTCAAAACGAGTAATTCTTTGAAGTTATCACTAGAGTTTCAGTGTTTAAAATTAACTATTAACTTATTTGTTTCGGTGTTTACAATGTTTTTTTTTTGTTTTTTGTAATCTTAGTAGTTCCTTACCATTTTCTATTAATATAAAAAACGGGCATAATATAGACACAAATTAGACCTCAACCTACCTTAAGGAAACCATGTATGTTGGCCATCTAAGTGCATTGTACGCCATCCAAAATATAAACTTCCTTAATCTCCTAAACAAAGTCTTAAGATAACTGATATCAAAGTTTTCTAATATTAACATTTACAGAATAGATAAGTAATATTTACTGAAAACATAAATAAATCTATCTGCTAAAAAACTAGAACCGTTAGCTCTAGTCATCATATGACTCCACCGAGGCCAGATATTTGACACTGGAACCTGGTATTTCAACCTGTTGCATGGCTTTTATATCTTCCTCCATTCTTCCAAGACAAGCATACTGGTATAGTTGATGCAGGTTGATTTCCATAATGTTTCTATTAATCTCTGCCAAGGTGGAGACTAACTTTGGCTCCCCTGTTTCCTAAATTGACATTATGGCTTTTACCAACAGGAATTTTACCAACCAATATGTTCTGATTGAGTGATGAAACAATGAGATTGTCCCATGAGTATGCGCCGGATCATCAATCATATGTTGCAATTCTTTTGCTGCCAATTCATCCTCTTATTTCATTTTATTTGTGGCTTCTATTTCCCATTGAAAATATGATATTTTATAGAACTTGGTGTGTCTTCTGCAAAGGTCTGAATTAAGGGCTCCATGAGCTCTTTGCTAGATTTCCAACCTCTCTAGGCTGGTAGGGTTGAAATGGATTCTTTGCCTTTGTCCACTTTGGGCTTTCTTCCTCTTGTTTTCTTGACCATCTTGACTGGAAAGAAAATGAACACTCCTGGAGCAGTAATACAATAGAAAATTCCAAGACAATTAATTTTCAGGTAATTGAAATTACAGTAGTTGGGTAAAGCAGCAAATGGACAGGAGTCGTAGGCACCTTGCCCCTTTAGCAATGTAAAAACCATACGGCCTTGCCCCTTAGCCTTCCTACCTACAACACCAACTACCCCAACCCAGAGCAGAGGCACAAAATCGAAACAAAGTAACCAAGTCCCATAGCAAAACAAAAAAATGCCAACCCTACCAAAAACCCAAATTCTGTAAACCCACCATGTTGCTAAGCCCCACTAGTCAAAACCGCTAACTACTCTATTCAACAACATATGAAAATACACATAACCCTCACCTGAAAGCGCAACTCTACCCTCCCAGACTCTACCCTCCCAAACATTCACATCATTGACCTGCATGCAGACTATTTCCCAGGCAGAACCAGAGACATTTTTTTCATACCTTCTAATTTCAAGAGGATGAAGAGTAGCAGTTGTTAAATTCTCTAACCTTACAGAACTATGACAACTTCTACCACTGGCTTTACTAACAAAGCGAACCTTACAGACTTCACAAATCTTGGCAAAACCATTATACAGAAAATCTAAAAACACTAAAAATTTTGCCTGCATGCTGTGAAATTCCGATACCAACTTCATCTGAACAACAAGGAGGAATTCGAATACATACCGAGCCACCCACGCAATCCACCAGCTTCGTTGACGATGGCTTCCGGAGGGCACGCAGGAGGAGCCGACTTCTTCATAGTAGAGCAAAATTATGAGAAAGGTTACAATGTCGTCGTTCTTAATTTTCCTCGAGACATTCCTCTAGCCCTTATCCCAATGAAAGACTGACAACCTCGCTGGCTTTTCTAGCTACTTGAGATACGAATTAATTACCATAATTATGTTCTCGCTTGGGAGGTGTCCTCTCCATTACCCTACCGGCCATTATCCACCACACTTTGCATGCGGTGGTCATGTTGTCGTCCAACCTCTCCACGTGGCATTCCCATTTCACCACCATGTCCTCTCGACCCACTCCTTACCGCTAGCCACCCCGATCGGCGGTTTTAGTGTTTACAATGTTAAAATAATAAAATTTAATATTTTATTATAGACAAAAATTTATGTATTATATAAATATTATAAAACAATTATAATGCAATAATGGTATATTAATTTTTTTTTTAATTATAGATAAAATAGCTTAAACACAAACATAAAAGTAATTTTTTAAGGTTAAGATCAAATATTTTATCATTTTATTGGAGCATTTTTAGTTCCATTGTACATGTCATCTTGATGCGCATATATTAATTATCCATAACGACTTTGTTTTTCTTTTAATAATTACGTATTAAATTAAGCCCTCAGTAAATGCGAATGACACTGCTTAAACATAAATACAAAGGTATTCAAGGGTTAACTAGCAATTGCACCGAGGGTGCAAGGGAACACCGGATGGAGGAGATGTGAATCATTTTGTGCTATATGAGGGGTAAAAACTGAATTTTGATTTAACAGAATAAAATCCAAAGCTGAACAGATAATCATAAATGGTAAGTAGAAATATGATCACCTAAGGTGGAAAGCCTATAGCTATTAATGTCTCAATTCTTTTCACGTTCAAACTGTCTATACTGTATACTAAAGAAGCAACCTGACGCCATGTTACAAACTGGCCATTCAAATGGCCTGCACATCCTCGAGACTAATGGAATCCTCATATATGAAGAAGGCAATGAGACCTTGATGTGAAATTCCCGTATTTTCTCTGGCTGTCCTTGATGTTATGTCTGGGTGGTCGAATTGAGTGTACTCATTTTGATTTGCAGAAGGCTGAATAGGATGAGCGAACCCATTATCATACATTGTTTGCCCATAGAACCTTTAAGTTTGTCTAAGGCGGTAAACCCTGCCCGTGTGGTTCATCATCAAGACAAGATGGAGAATCTGATTAAGTAACCTCTTTCAATAGAAAGTATAGCTCCTACTTGCCGTTTGTAAAATAATGGCTAGGTTGCCACAAATAATAAAAATTAATTTATTTTATTTTAAAAAGAGTAAACCAAATGATCAAAGTTTATAATTTGAATTTTAAATATTTATATTTATTTTAATAAAAATAATATTTTTTAATTTAATATTATTAAATTGTAATTTATGTAATTTTATTTTTATTTCATTTTATTTATTTATTTGTTTATTTATTTATTTATTAATCTTTATTTTATTTTATTTCTATTTATTTTTTTATTTTATTTATTTTATTTTTTTTTAATTAAGAATTTTTTTTATGTATTTTACTTTTATTTTTATTTTTATCTTTATTTTATTTTATTTATATTTATTTATTCATATTTTATTTATTTATTTAATTTATTTTTTATTTATTTATTTAATTATTTTTTAATCTTTTCTTATCATAGCATTTAATTATTAAAAATAAAATAAATATATAAATTCAAACTTTAAATATTATTTAATTATTTGTAACATTTAATTTATTCGATAATAATAAAAACAAATGAATATCCTTTGAATAATGCGTCAAGACTATCTCCCTCTTTTATAAAGCGCTCGAATATTAATAGAAATCCTCCCCTTGTAAACTATATTAAAAGGCAATATCCCGATGCTCATAGCTTAACACGCACTCATATTTTAATGCTCATCCTCTCATTATATTTTGATGTTCAAACTTCTTAGACTGTAACCCCAAGCAATAACAAGTATACGCCCTCCCAAAACGCTCACGACGGACTTTAGTTTAATAAGAATTGACCAAACCTTAGAGTTAAAACCCCAAGTCTTATCATGTCATTAGATAATTAATATGGGATCACTACATGCCTTAATTTTAATACCACGGACATCAATCGACGATACCATAGACAATTTCACATGTTCATTAAAACGCCATTATGCATGAATGTCCGCCATATATATATCCCGGACCTAACTATAAGGTCAACGACAATATAACGTTCGGGCCCACATATTAACAATCCTCTCGCATCCGACGGCTGGAGGAGTATCACGTTGATTGGGGCGATCCAATGAGCAGGGTGGAGTTTCACATTTTTTTTTATGCTGAACTTTAGCACGTCAAATTCACGTGATGAGGGTGGTATTTCCCCAACGACGTGGCACAATCTAATAGGATCGGGTTTCTTTCTTGTGGTTTCACCTCCAGGAAAGGGCGGTGCGAAATAGGCGGGTTTTTTCCCAAAACCACCCGACTATAACCTCCGAGTCCACGTTCACCTCTTGGTTCTGTTCCTTCTACACTCCAGGTTCCATCTTTTGCGTTCACTTACTCTTCGGTACACTTCCCTTAGTGCAGTTCTCTTCACACATTTTTTGCACAAAATGGGTAAGCCAGCGAACTTTATGTTGAAGTCTCACTCCAGTCCTCCCCTATGCTGGTCCTTAACATGAATTGTATTCCATTCTGGCTCTAAAACCCTCTAGCATACATTCAACGTACAGCTCAACGCTAGTTCCCATTTCCGTCTCAATTCTTTGCTCCGGCTTCTGGAATTCGAGCACAACCAAGGTTCGACCTGAAGGGATTTTCACTATAACAAAATTACAATACAACTGCCCCTCCTTTTGAGTGGGGATTTCTTCTCCATTTCACCTTCAAGGCTGACCGTAAGGAAGGTCTACCATCAGTTATACATAATCGTTCTATAATGGCATTATTCAGAAATTTAAAAGGTTGAATTGGTTTGACAGTCCTATCACAGTTTATCCAGTGCTCTAACATCCCGTAATACGGTGAGACTCAAACATGATTTCTAACCCGAATCCTTTTCTCTTGAGCACTGTGGATCGAAGCCCTGCACGGCGGTCCACAATGCCCATCTCCATGACCTCAGACAGAGACAGACGGTAGGAAAACGTTTGCGAAAATCATGCTAACAGGCTAACCAACAGATGATATACACGTGGAAAATTTTGATTAGTGCGAAGGGCGGTACGATATTTCTCCTATTGGATGGAGTGTGCAGTGTTTGCTCAGCCCACTCCACCAAATAAAATGCCTCTGGTGTAATTAGTTCAGGGGGTAGGGGACTTTTTCGGAGAAAGGGTTTGCTTGTCTTTTTCGTTTCCAGGTTTTTGGCACAACAAAAGAGGGCATGCCAATGCAGTAAATAGCAAGAAAAATAAAAGGGAAAAGAATGTGCGACATACAACAGGAAAAAGGCAGAGGGGAGCTGTGAGACACAACAACTTTTGTACAGAATTCAACATCTCAGATATTGAGGGTTAAGCGAAAACATAGGTGATGCTTCCTGGACAATTTTAGTGGAAACCGTTCTTTTCTTTTATTTTTTTGGGTAATAGTGAATCGTTTAGTGGAAACCATTTTTTCCTTGGAAAATTTATGGGCTACAATGAATGGTAATATTCTCATCCGGGAAAACGAATTTCCTTAACATTGCCTGATTTGACGGGGGTGGAAGACTTCAAGCTCTCTGCAACAGCCCGACTTGCGTGGGAGGGGATTTGAAATGGAAAGTGCAGGCAAGTAGTCGACTGGTTATTTCGGGCGCAATTTATCCAATGCGGTTTTATTTCTTTCGGAGTTCCTATGTTGCCATAGCAAATAACAGACATAATTCTTATGGTAGACTATTATAAGTAAGTTCGAGGCACAACCTTGAAGCGCTGATAGCCTAAGATATTTGTGGATACTTTTAGCCTACGGCATTATCGATATTTCCATACAGTTGGCGTTGTATTAGGGTTTGGGGTTGATGCAATTATCACTTTCTACAACATTCCTTCTTTCACTCGATGGTTCTCCTTCTTTGCGGAGGTTGTGGCGATTTACTCTTGGGGTTGGAAGTCAAAACATCGACATGGAATCTCGTGTTCACATTTTTTAAATCATTATTGCAAATTGGTTTCCATTGAGAAATTGAGTGCCTTCTCACAGAAGGTTTTTCTCTACCTTTAGATCCTTGATTGTAGATTTCTGTTTGCAGCAATCGGTGGTTTGGATTTTTCCTTTCCGTGTATTTATGCGGTTTTTTTTCACTGCGGGTTTTGGTCGAATGGTCGAATTCTTGGTGATCGTTGCCTGAACATTCGCTGCGTTGATGGTGATTGTAGACTGCTCAGAACAACTTTCAGTTTCCCTTATGGTAACTTGATCTATATTAAAGCTGATCGTCTTGCCACTCTGGGTGAGGGGATCTCTTAGTTACGTGGAGGCATTACGGATGTTGTATGTACAAAAACCTAATATACATAATTTTTTGCAGAGGAAGAGTGAAAAACATGGAGATTATCCAGGCGATGGTGCTACAATTGTTCACGATCGCTAGCGCAAACTCCGCCTCATGTCCAATAGATTTTGACTACGTCCATCAAATTCCATGGGACGCCACTTCTTGCAGCCAATCGGGATCATATCACGGCAAGAATTGTTGCCAAACAATATTGAGCCTGTTCGCCGTAGCGCTAGCGTAACACCTCAAAGACTCCTCCATTTTCGAGTTTCGAGACTATGCCTCCACCACTGCTTGCCTCAATGACTTCCAGCAACATATTTCTTCCATGAAGACCACTGATCTTCCCCATAACTTGGTGGCCCACTGCCTTAATGACACATCCATGTTTGTATCGAGTCCCAGTCTGTGCGACGGCATACAAACGAAACAGGACTGGATTCACTTGCTGGGCACAACTGAAATCGATTCGTCCTACAAAGGAGATCTCTCGATTTTAGCTGCTTGCAATTTATGCAGTGATGGCGCTCAGCAAGTTATCACTAGATTGTTGGGGATGAATAAAAATGCCACGGAGCGAACCAGTATTAATTTCTTCTACTTCACGGTCCTCTATGCCACCAGAGTGGTGAACGATTTCGGGCCGAAGAGCGCAAAGACCGCTTTCTGCGCATATGCCTTGCCCTTAACCGCGTCCAACCGCAAGAAAAACTGCAGCCGTCTCATTTTTATCTCCACGTGACAAAATTTGATTAGTGCGAAGGGCAGTATGGTATTTCTCCTACTGGATGGAGTGAGTAGTGTTTGCTCAGCCCACTCCACTAAAGAAAACGCCTCCGACGTAACTAAGGTTGATTACAATTTTATATATTTCAAATTTATATGGTATATGCCTTTATTTCTAATACCCATGGTATTGAGATGAAAAAAGATAATTTCAAATATTTTATCATTTTATTGGAGCGTTTTTAGTTCCATTGTACATGTCATCTTGATGCGTATATATTAATTATCCATAACCACTTTGTTTTTATTTTAATAACTATGTATTAAATTAAGCCATCAGTAAATGCGAATGACACTGCTTAAACATAAATATAAAGGTATTCAAGGGTTCACTAAGGTTGATTATAATTTTATATATTCCAAATTTATATGGTATATGGCATTATTTCTAATACCGATGGTATTGAGATGAAAAAAGAAAGATTGGAGCTCACTTTTTAGATAGGGTTTGGTGGTGATCAATTTTTTATAACTTCACCTATTTTTTTATACAAATGATATTTAATTAATTATATTTCTAATATATTATAGTTTACAAGAATAAAATAAACTATTTATTCATTCTTTTAGAATGGTCATTTTGAGAGGAACTTTACATTATTATGCATATATATTATTTTCAAAGGTTTTTAAATATTTCAGAAAATCATGAATTTATAAAAGTATTTTGGAGAAATTTAAAGTTAAAATAATAATAATGTACTGTCAGTATGAAAGCATTAAATTTTCTTATATTATATTTCACTTATATCAAATAAAAAATATTTGCCCAAAAATAAGTAAGAAATTTCTAGTTCTTAAGTCTTACATATATTTCTATTACATTCATATTTACAAGCTAACTTATATATGTAGATTATGTTATAAGTATTTTATACTACATTATTAGTTATCTTAAAGGAGGTGTAGAAATTTGCTGAATAATGATTAATTATCCAACGAGACTATCCTTATCACTTACAATTCGAATTTATATGCAACACATAATCTCTTCCACTCAGATCATCACACATGCGGAGATAAAATCAAGCGATAACACATCAAATCATCATACACATTAACACAATATGTATGGGGAAAGCTTATAGCTGAAAACACCGCAGCTATTGTGTATATTATAATGGAGAAATCATGTAACAAACTCAGTACAATACTCCTCACAAGTACTCAGTACTATCTCATGAAGTTACACACAAACTAGCTCGGTTTCGAACAGGTTACTAGTTCAAAACTCACCGCCAATTGCCTTGCCTCTATTGCGCAATCCAGGCCTGTCTATATAGAGATCCAAGGTTTGAATCTCCTTGGCTTGACAACGCAATCATCATAGGAAATTCCTCTAAGTGTGGTGCAAATCTCATACTGCTTGATGTCCTTAACGATAGCTAATACCTTTCATCTACCTCTTTCCACGGGTCTCCCTTTGAAATGATCATGCCTTGCATGGTAAGCGATGTGTTCTTGAGTTGAATAATGAGTTACTAATTAGTGAATTAAATAATATTTAATTCACTCCACTCATAACTAATTGATTAGCTAGTTAAACTAATCTCAACTAGTTCAAGTAAAATAAACAGAACACAACTCCACTAGCTATCTCATTAACTCCACCAAACTTCTGCCACTGAAGTCCTAACTGAATTCAACCATGCATGATGCCATAAAACCCTTGGGAACCACTGATTCCTCTATCAGATGCATGAGCCACTTCTGTAGCTCGAACTGATTGCTCCAAGAGAGTAAACTGAAGTTTATAGTCCAAATATTGTTAAGGGTAAATAATATTTGACTTCCCTATTTTTAGGAGAGGCAGTCTAAAAATAGACTTCGACCTCTTCGACCTATAGGTCACAAAAATAGAGTCCCATCTATTTTTACCAACATGACCAATGCTCCAAGAATAACATACGCAACCCCTGGACCATGCTCCATATGTCTAAAAATAGACTTTTAATTTGCCTACGGGCCCACTTAGTGAAGGCGACTTCATTTCACTAAGCTCCATCATCTTAACATATTTTCAACACTCCCTCTTGGAAAGATATGGATTATCACCCACAGCCTATCCAAGTTCGTAGGAATTCAAACTTGGACTGGTGGCGCCTTCGTCGGGATGTCGGCATCTGATCCTCAGGTAGAGACATATGAAAGCATCATGATTCTCGCTGAACACAATCTACGATATGATGATACCAATCTATGAAGCCATGCTACCTTAAGCGATCCTCACATTATACCATGAACCATATCCGGATGTCTTCTCAGGCCATTGACACTATCTTGATATGAGTGCCAAGCCTTCGGAGAACCAAGGAAACCGGAGTCGACCATGTCCTCGTCTTGACAGTCACCCCCACACTTCCCATCTCATCTCTGCATTGAGTGAACTTCGTGAGGTATTTGGCGATACTGTCGCCTTTCTCCATCTTGATGTTCCTGAGCTTATCTTTGAGCGCCAGCTTCCTTTGGTCGCTCTTACTCTAGAATAGATCCGTCAAAGCTTTCCACATTAAATATGGAGTAGCCTTTCCATGCAGGCTGGATACAATATGATCCTTGACGCCCTCCAACAGGATCCTTCAACACTTCGCCATCTTCTTTTTCCATGCATCGACTTCAGCAGGATCAGTGGGCTTTTGGACATCCGTATCTACGAACTCCTTCAGACCATTATCTTCTAATACTGCCTCCATGCGATCCTTCCATGCAACATAATTCGAACTGCCTTCAAGAGCATATTCGAGTCGCAAACCGTTGAAATACATTTTCAACACCGGCACCAAGAAAACAAAACTGCTGCAAAATTCGAATTCCACCTCAAAGCTCAACCGCTCTAGATCTGTGAGAACAAATTATTTCTAGCATAGAGATTGACTGCAAGGGGCATTTACCAGACCTTTCACTTTCCGAAGAAAGATGAATCCGGAGGCTACCTGGCCCGCATGCAGACTCTGTCTACCAAAATAAGTTTGTAATCACTGTGATGATCAATCTCTGCTTCAATAGCTCCGATACCATGTAGAAATTTGCTGAATAATGATTAATTATCCATCGAGACTATCCTGATCACATATCAATTCGAATTCATATGCAACACATAATCTCTTCCACTCAGATCATCACACATGCGGAAATAAAACAAGCGATAGCACATCAAATCATCATACACATTAACACGGTATGTATGGGGAAAGCTTATAGCTGAAAACCCCACAGCTATAGTGTATATTATAATGGAGAAAACATGTAACAAACTCGGTACAATACTCCTCACAAGTACTCAGTAATATCTCATGAAGTTACACACAAACTAGCTTGGTTTTGAACAAGTCACAGGTTCAAAACACACCCACTAATTGCCTGCCTCTATTGCGCAATCATGGCCTGTCTAAATAGAGATCCAAGGTTCGAATCTCCTTGGCTTGACAGCGCAATCATCATGGGCAATTCCTCCAAGTGTGGTGCAAATCTCATGCACAACTGATGTCGCCATTGATAGCTAACTCCACCCTTTCATCTACCTCTTTCCCTGGTCTCCACTGAACTGATCATGCACTGTAGTGAACTGATGTGTTCTTGAGT
This sequence comes from Pinus albicaulis, assembly GCA_034641835.2. Classification (NCBI taxonomy): domain Eukaryota; kingdom Viridiplantae; phylum Streptophyta; class Pinopsida; order Pinales; family Pinaceae; genus Pinus; species Pinus albicaulis. The sequence goes on along the minus strand of CM076583.1, from coordinate 758,464,621 downwards.
TGAATAATGAGTTACTAATTAATGAATTAAATAATATTTAATTCAATCCACTCATAACTAATTGATTAGCTAGTTAAACTAATCTCAACTAGTTCAACTAAAATAAACACAACACAACTCCACTAGCTGTCTCAACTGCTCCACCAACCACCAAACTTCGCCACTGAAGTCCTAAGCAGAATCAACCATGCATGATGCCATAAAACCCTTGGGAATAGTGTAATTCCTCTGTCAGATGCATGAGCCACTTCCAAGGCTCGAACTGAAGTGCTCCAAGAGAGTAAACTGTTATTTAGAGTCCAAATATTATTAAGGGTAAATAATATTTGACTTCCCTATTTTTAGGATAGACAGTCTAAAGATAGACATCGACCTATCGACCTATAGGTCACAAAAATAGAGGTCCATCTATTTTTACCAACATGACCAATACTCCAAGAATAACATACTGCAACCCCCGGACCATGCTCCATATGTCTAAAAATAGACTTTGTGCCAAAATTTGCCTGCGGGCCCACTTAGTGAAGGAGACTTCATTTCACTAAGCTCCATCATCTTGTTGCATTTTCAACACTCCCTCTCAGCAAGATATGTTTTATCTGCAACCCCTATCTTGCCTCTGTGGAATTCGAACTTGCTCCTGGTGAGCACCTTCGTCAGGATGTCGGCATCCTGATCCTCCATGGGAGCATATGAAAGCATCATGATTCTTCGCTAAACACAATCTCTGATATGATGATACCAATCTGTGAAGCCATGCTGCCTCAATTGATCCTCCTGTCTGTACCATGAACCATATCCTGATGTGCCTCTAATATAACACAATACATGTTTGCCTGCCTTCCAAAAGAGCTTGGTAGGCTTAACCATAGCTTGCGAAAGTTGGTTAACTGCATAGCATATATCGGGTCGTGTATTGACCAGATACATAAGTGACCCAACCAACTGTCGATAGACAGTGGCATCCACTACCTCCGCTGAAGTAGCATCCTCCTTCCTCCAACCACCAGGAAGAGGAGTGTCAACAGTCTTGCAGCCTTGCATGTTGAACCTCTCCAGAATCTCCTGAGCATACTTGCCCTGAGAAACAAACAGTCCTCCGCTGCGCTGCCAAATCTCCAATCCCAGGAAAGAATGAAGGATGCCCAAGTCCTTCATCTCAAACTCTCGTGCAAGATCCTCCTTGCATGAAAGTATCAACTGCTCATCGCCAGTCAAAATCAGATCATCTACATACAGTACGATGATCAACAGCTTCCCCTCCACCACAATCTGGTACAGGTTAGGATCCGCCACACTCTTGGAGAATCCAAGTCCGGTGAAGTAGCTTTCTATCCGAGTGTACCAAGCACGAGGTGCTTGCTTCAGCCCGTACAGTGCTCTCTTGAGTCGGCACACATGCGACTCACTGCTGAAGATCTCGAAACCTTTAGGCTGCTCTATGTACACCTCCTCCTTAAGAACTCCATTGAGGAACACAGTCTTCACATCCATCTGATGAATGTGCCACCCCATCTGCACTGAGAGAGCAAGGATCGTCCGTATGGAAGAGTACCTTGTGACAGGTGCAAAGGTCTCCTCATAATCGAACCCCTCAATCTGTGAAAAGCCACGGGCGACAAATCTCGCCTTGTACTTCTGCACATTCCCGTCAGCCGCCTGCTTCACTTTGTAGATCCATCGCGAACCCACCACTGATTTCCCCACCTATCTTGGGACAATCTCCCATGCATTGTTCCTGACGATCGAATCATATTCTTCGATCATGGCATCAACCCATGCGGGTTCCTCCACAGCTTCCTCAAAAGAGGATGGCTCCGTCACAATACATTGACTCACAAGAGCCATGTATCGAGTGTACCAATCCGGTGACTGCCTCTGTCTGCGCTATGCTGTAGGTGGTCCTACAACCTTCTCTGCATCCCGAGCCAGTCGCTCAGCTTCTGTAGTGCACATGCGCCCTCTGATGGTTGGCGCTGCATGGGTGGTTTCTTCCACCTCCTGAACTTCTTCTTGTGGCTGATCCACATCCGGAAGCTCCTCCTTAGGAACTAATAGCTCCTCATCTGCATGCAAGTGTAGCTCCCTCTCAAGCGAACACTGCATGGCTTTCTCCTCCTGAAATTTTATATCCCGTCGCACAACAGTCTTGTGACTGTCTGACAAATACACCCAATAGTTGTGAGGTGTATCAGTGTACCCCACAAATATTCCAACCTCAGCAGTTGGATCTAGCTTCCTTCTCGCATCCTTCATCACATGCATGTAGACAGGAGAACCAAAAATCCGCAAATGGGAAATATCATGCCTCTTGCCAGAATAAGCCTCCTCCGGTGTACTCATGCCAAGAACCTTGTGAGGACAACGGTTCTGCACATACACTGTTGTATTGCATGCCTCAACCCACAAGTGAAGGGGTAGGCCCTGATCATGCAACATCGCCCGTGCAACACCCACGATTGTTCTGTTCTTCCGCTCAGCCACCCCGTTCTGCTGTGGGTTATGGGGTGCGATGAGCTCTCTCCGAATCCCTTCTGCACTGCAGAACTCCTTGAATTCAGCCGAGATGAATTCACCACCGTTATCACTCCTTAGAGCAATCACCTTCTTCCCCGACTCCTTCTCGACCGGTGCTTTAAACTCACAGAACTTCGCGAATGTATCGCTCTTCTTCTGCATGAAGAAGATCCAGCACTTTCGAGAGAAATCATCAACAAAGATCACATAATACCTGTGCTTTGCTGTCGAAGCAACTGAGAAAGGACCACACACGTCTGTGTGAACTCTCTCGAGGATCGTCGTGGCGCGACTATCCTTCTCGTGAAAGGTGGCTTTCACATACTTTCCTAAAGTACACCCCTTGCACTGATCTGACTGCGCAAGAGTGCCCTTAGGAAGCCCAGTAGAAATCTGCTGCAGAATCTTCAAAGCTCCATGGTGAAGGTGGCCCAATCTCTTGTGCCACAGTTCGCCCTCATCATCCCGGCTCACCACTTCTCCCGCCTTGCATGCCATAACTGCGCAGCCATCTACCTGCAACTGATAAAGGTTCTTGGTTCGAACCCCTATCTTCCGGGTCTCTCCAGTAGTCTTATTGCGCAGGAATGCTTTTCCTTCGCTGAAGACCACATCATACCCCTTATCCTCCAACATCGCCACAGAGATCAAGTTCTTCTTCAATCCGGGTACATGCATGACATCCTTCAATACAAAGGGTTTACCAGACTCCCTCTGAAAGGATATGGTACCGATACCAGTCGCACTGTATCTACCATCATCGCCCATCTCGATGTGCACACCCAAATCTTTGTCCTCCAGATCTGAGAACAAATCTCGATCTCCCGTCATATGAAATGACGCACCGCTGTCCAAGAACCACATCGATCCCATCACACTTGAAACCAAGCATGCGATCAGTGAAAATTCAAGCTCGAACTATGAAGCCAAAGCTTCTCCATCTGCAGATCTTCCCGCTTGCTTGTTCTTCTTCTTCTTTGGAAAATTGGTAGCATAATGTCCGTGATCATGGCAGTGAAAACACTTCACTTTCGCCATATCCTGCTTCTTGCCCTTTGCACCAGAATGAGAGGTTTTCTTACCCTTCCCCTTATTTTCTTTGGCAACCAAGGCATATTTTTCTTCATCAGCTCCCTTTGATGAAGATCCATCTCGAGTAGTCCTCCTTATCTCCTCCTGCATGAGATCTGCCCAAAGGCGCTCCCATCCCGGTAGATTCTCCCGACCATTGACACTATCTTGATATGAGTGCCAAGCCTTCGGAAGACCAAGGAGAGCCAGGTCGACCATGTCCTCGGCTTCGACAGTCACCCCCACACTTCCCAGCTCATCTCTGCATTGAGTGAACTTCGTGAGGTATTTGGCGATACTGTCACCCTTCTCCATCTTGATGTTCCTGAGCTTATCTTTGAGCGCCAGCTTCCTTTGGTCGCTCTTACTCTGGAATAGATCCATCAAATCTTTCCACATTAAATATGGAGAAGCCTTTCCATGCAGGATGGATACAATATGATCCTTGATGCCCTCCAACAGGATCCTTCGACACTTCGCCATCTTCTTTTGCCATGCATCGACTTCAGCAGGATCAGTGGGATTTTGGACATCCGCATCCACGAACTCCTTCAAACCATTATCTTCTAATATTGCCTCCATGCGATCCTTCCATGCAACATAATTCGAACTACCTTCAAGAGCATATTCGAGTCGCAAACCATTGAAAGACATTTTCAACACCGGCACCAAGAAAACAAAACTGCTGCAAAATTCGAATTCCACCTCAAAGCTCAGCTGCTCTAGATCTGTGAGAACAAACTATTTCTAACACAGAGATTGACTGCAAGGGGCGTTTACCAGACCTTTCACTTTCTGAATAAAGATGAATCCGAGGGCTACCTGGCCTGCATACAGACTCTGTCTACTGAAATAAGTTTGTAATCACTGTGATGATCAATCTCTGCTTCAATAGCTCTGATACCATGTAGAAATTTGTTGAATAATGATTAATTATCCACCGAGACTATCCTGATCACATACAATTTGAATTTATATGCAACACATAATCTCTTCCACTCAGATCATCAAACATGCGGAAATAAAATCAAGCGATAGCACATCAAATCATCATACACATTAACACAGTATGTATGGGGAAAGCTTATAGCTGAAAACCCCGTAGCTATTGTGTATATTATAATGGATAAATCATGTAACAAAATCAGTACAATACTCCTCACAAGTACTCAGTACTATCTCATGAAGTTACACACAAACTAGCTCAGTTTTGAACAGGTTACTGGTTCAAGACTCATAGCCAATTGCCTTGCCTCTATTGCGCAATCCAGGCTTGTCTATATAGAGATCCAAGGTTCGAATCTCCTTGGATTGATAGCGCAATCATCATGGGAAATTCCTCCAAGTGTGGTGCAAATCTCATGCACAACTGATGTCGCCACTGATAGCTAACTCCACCCTTTCATCTACCTCTTTCACTGGTCTCTACTGAACTGATCATGCACTGTAGTGAACTGATGTGTTCTTGAGTTGAATAATGAGTTACTAATTAATTAATTAAATAATATTTAATTCACTCCACTCATAACTAATTGATTAGCTAGTTAAACTAATCTCAATCAGTTCAACTAAAATAAACATAACACAACTCCACTATCTGTCTCATTAACTCCTCCAAACTTCTGCCACTGAAGTCCAACTGAAGTCAACCATGCATGATGCCATAGACCACTTCAGGAATAGTGCAATTCCTGCTGTCAGCCATGAGCCACTTCCAAGGCTCGGCCAAGTGCTCCAGAGAGTCGCTTGTTGTTTGAGAGTCCAAAATATTATTAAGGGTAAATAATATTTGACTTCCCTATTACAGGATAGGCAGTCTAAAAATAGACATCGACCTATCGACCTATAGGTCACAAAAATAGAGGTCCATCTATTTTTACCAACATGACCAATACTCCAAGAATAACATACTGCAACCCCCGAACCATGCTCCATATGTCTAAAAATAGACTTTGTGCCAAAATTTGCCTGCGGGCCCACTTAGTGAAGGCGACTTCATTTCACTAAGCTCCATCATCTTGCTGCATTTTCAACAGGAGGTGATAACATAATCTAAATGCAAGGTATTATTGAAGTAAATTTGAATATCGAAGATCCTAAATGTAGTTAGGGTTTTTTATTTAACTATGGATCCCTCTTGGGGGGAGGTGGGAGTGGGGGTGGAGACCACTCCTTTGCTAGTGCAGTAACTAGATGTGCACACAAACAAATCCCACACAAACCCAATAATCCTAATATTGGCAAGAACATCCATTTATCTTCATCAAGTCCCTCATCTGGAGGAGGGGTCAAGCCACCATAAAATAAATGGTTTCCTTTGAATGGAGTAGAGAACAAGGGATCATGCCTTATACAAATAACGAAAACCTCTTTCTATAAGATCATTTAGAAAAAAGTAGGGCTAAACGTCTAATATATGAGATATTGTGTACCAATGTGTAAATTCATTGGAATTTGGCCTTGAGATAGAATTATCAATAGCTAGATACATTTTACGAACACTTTCGACAATTTGGAGCATAAAGATCGAATATTTAAGGGGAGACCTTATTTTTTGAATTTAGCAGGGCTCTATATAAAACCCTAAATGGAAATATTTTATCTGAATAAAGAGGATATCAACTTAGTTCGTGTTTGGATTTGGCTTTACTCCCTTCCCCATGAATTCTAGGATCAATACACTCTTGAAGGCATTGACAATGTGATAGTGTCGTTTCTCATGCTATCAGAAATTACAAAACAATGTTGTTGAAATTTATATGCATGCATATTTGTGTATATGGATTTGTCAAAGATGATTCCAACAAGCATACAAATCAAGTATCATGCTGACATATAGGAACAACCCATTGAGTATGAAAAAAATATCATTTCGCTACTGGAATTGCCATGAATACGACTCTCTTTAGATAATGTGCATCAAATTGGAATAAAAAACCCACAAAATCCGATTAGGAAACTAATTAGGAAGTGTGTATCAAGGTCACTAATAAACAAAAAGTTGGAAGAAAGAGGGGAAATGAGACTATGATAGGGATAAATATAGATGGTAATAGATTTTTTCTTCAACAAATGGAAGAAAATAAAATAGAGGGGTGTGACAAAGGATAAGGATTGACAAGGATCCACTCTTAAAGAAGGATAAACAAAAACAAACATAAATAAATTTGGAGAAAACATAACATGAAATACATATAGAAGATGTAAAAATGGGGGAGGATTAATGAAACTATTTTAATGTAGATGAACTAGATGAAATGTAATTTCAAACTCTTGATCTACAAATGCTAGCACTAGAATGTAAAACAAAGGACTTGGTGGCTATTTGTGAAGAGGAATTTTAGATTATTAACAAAGCCTACATGAAAACCCAGGAATGGCTTCATCACGATATGCAAGGTAAATTTTCCTCCTCCCCCATTTCATCCTCTTCTTTTAGTGTTAAATGTAAAGTAAATAAATATGAATCAAAACCTACAAAAAAAATATCACAAATAAGGTATAATAAGTAGCAAATAGCTCATACAAGAAATGAGATCATTTCCAGTTAATATGGGTAGAGTAATGTTGATGATGAAAACCTACCAACCCTCCTCCTTTAGTTATAAATGAAACTAATATCATGTAATATAAGGGCTCTCAATGGAATGACCAAGAAAACGATCTTTAAAAATAAAATAATTCAGTGAAACATGGATATTATGATGCTAGAATAAACCACATGTCCGATTGAAACATGATTTCTAGATTAATCTAGATAAAATATCATATGCTTTCCAAATATCCTGAAGGTGACTTAGGAGACATAACTATCCTTTAGAATCTAGATATTATCTCCATGCTCAGCTCCTCTGCGATCTGCAAGTCTGTAATTGTTATATTTCATGTATAAGGTTTGTCGAGCACTGGCTTCGTGACTAATGTTTATTGTCCAACCTCCTTAGTTGAGAAAACTTGGTCCTTTAGAATATTTAGAACATCTCAAACATCATTGGGGACAAATATTGGATCTTTGGAGGAGATTTAAACATGATAAATTATCTTCAAGATAATAAAGAAGGCATAAGAAGGCTAGATGAAGATGAAAATATCTTCACGGACTTCTTGAACCATTCAAAGTTGGTGGATCAAGAATCCAGTAATGGTATATTCCGTAAAATAATAAAAGGGGAGGGTCCTTGCAAGGGGGGTTGGTTTGTGGTAATCACTCTTTTATAACTTCACTTGTTTATTTTTCATACAAATGATATTTAATTAATTAAATTAATTAATTAACTTTCTAATTGATTATAGCCTACATGAATGAAACATGATACTGAGTCATTCTCTTGGAGTGGTCATTCTGAGAGGAAATTTACATTATTATGCACATATATTATTTTCAAAGTTTTTAAATATTTGAGAAGATCATGAATTTGTAAAAGTATTTTGGAGAAATTTAAAATTAAAATCATAATAATATAGTGTTTGTATGAAATAATTAAATGTTATTATATTATATTTCACTTATATCAATTAAAAAATACTCACCCAAAAATAATTAAGAAATTTCTAATTCTTAATTCTTAGATATATCTCAATAACACTCATATTTACAAGCTAACTTATATATGTAGATAATGCTATAATTTAGTTATATTACATTATTGGTTATCTCAAAGGAGGTGACAACATAATCTAAATGCAATGGTATTGATGAAGAAACTTTGAATATCGAGGATTCTAAATTTAGTTAGGGTTTTTTTTTTAAACTATGGGTCCCTCTTGGGGGGAAGGTGGGAGTGGTGGTGGAGACCACTCCTTTGGTAGTGTAGTAGCTATACGTGCACAAAAATAAATCCCACACAAAAATCCCGATATTGGCATGAACATCCCGTCATCTTCATGAGGTCCCTCATCTAGAGGAGGGGTCAAGCTACGATAAAGTAAATGGTTTTCCTTTGAATGGAAGAGAAAAAGGCATCATGCCTTATGAAAATAGCGAAAACCACTTTCTATGAGATCATTTCAGAAAAGTAGTGGTAAAAATCCAATATATGAGAAATCATGTACTGGTGTGTAAATTTATTGGAATTTGGACATGAGATAGAATTCTCATTAACTAGATATACTTTACGGCCACTTTCGACAATTTGGAGGATATAGATCAAATATCTAAGGGGAGACCTTATTTTTTGAATTTAACAGGACTCTATATAAAACCCTAGATGGAAATATTTAATATGAATAAATAAGATATAATCTTAGTTCGTGTTTGGATTTGGCTCTACTCCCTTCCCCATGAATTCTAGGATCAAGACACTCATGAAGGCATTGACAATGTGATAGTGTCATTTCTCATGTTATCGGAAATTACAAAACAATTTTGTTGTAATTTATATGCATTAATATTCATGTATATGGATTTTTCAATGATGCTTCCAACAAGCATCCAAATCAAGTATCATGATGGTATATGGGAACAACCCATTGAGTATGAAAAAATATTGTTTCACTACAGGAAGTGCCATGAATATGGATATCTCTTCATAGAATGTTTGTCTAATTTGAATCAACAACCCACAAAATCCTATTGGGAAACTAATTAGGAAGGGTTTATCAAGGTCACTAATAAGAAAAAATTTGCAAGAAAGATGGGAAATGAAACTATGATAGGGGTAAATAGAGATGGTAATAGATATATTTTTCTAAAACAAATGGCAGAAAATTAAATAGAGGGGTGTGACAAAGGATACAAACTGATAAGAACCCACTCTCAAATAAGGATAAACAAAAACAAACATAAATAAATTTGCAGAAAACGTAACATGAAATACATATGGAAGATGTAGAAATGGGGGATAATAAATGAAATTATTTAAACCTAGATGAACCAGATGAAATGGAATTTCAAAATATTGATCTACAAATGCTAGCACTAGAATGGGAAAAAAAGGACTTGGTGGTTATATGTGAAGATGAATTTAATATTATTAACCAATCCTACATGAAAACCCAAGAATGGCTTCACCACGATGTGCAAGGTAAATTCTCCTCCTCCCCCCTTTCATCCTCTTATTTTGGGGTTAAATGTAAAGTAAATAAATATCAATAAAAACCTACAAAAGAAGATGAGAAATAAGGAAAATAAGCAACAAATAGTTCATACAAGAAATGTGAGCATTTCTAGTTAATATGGGTAGAGTAACTTTGATGATGAAAACCTACCAACCCTCTTCCTTTAGTTATACAATGAAAAGACCAAGAAAAGGATCTTAAAAATAAAATAATGTAGGGAAAAATGGATATTATGATGCTAGAAGAAACCAAATGTCCGTTTGAAACACGAGAAAGAATTTCCAGATTAATCTAGATAAACTATAATCTTCTTTCCAAATATTCTCAAGGTGACTCAGGAGGCATAACTATCCTTTGGAATGTAGCTACTATGTCCATGTTCGACTCCTTTGCGATCTGAAATTATGTAATTGTTATATTTCACATATTAGGTTTTTTGAGCACTAGCTTCATGACTAATGTTCATGGGCCAACCTCCTTAGCTGAAAAGAAGGTGGTGCTCATTGGGGAAAAATATTGGATCCTTGGAGGAGATTTAAACATGATAAAATATATTCAATATAATAAATAATAGATAATAAGGCTAGATTAATATGCCAATATTTTCACATACTTCTTGAACCACTCAAAGCTAGTGGATCAAGAATCCAGTAGTGGTATATTCACTTGGAATAATAAAAGGGGAGGGTCCTTGCAAGTATCCTCCTGCTTGGATCGGTTCCTGATTTTAGAATCTCTATTCTTGTCTCGAATTAACTTTGAATATTCTTTTTTTCATTAGTATGGGTCAACAAATTTGATGATCATACTTTTTTTAGACTATAGGATAAGTCCAAAAGGTAGGCCCTTTAGATTTAAATATTTCTCACTTAGATTCCCTTCCTTTAAGAGTAACATTGAAACATGGTGAAAATAATGAAAATTATTTGAAGGTACTATGATTTACCACTTCCAATAATGTTTAAAATATCTTAAGATCAAGTTGAAAGACGAAAATCAATGAATTTGGTAATATTCAGGAGGAAAATAAGTTATTGGAATAGGAAATGGAAATCATACAACAAGCCATCAAATAGGAGGGGAGATAGGAGGAATTATATCATAAATAATATATCATTCAACTTCAACTAGAATAACATATAAAATAGGAGGGAATTATGGAGACAAAAATCTAGAGTTCAATTGCTCTAAGTAAAGAAAAACTCAAAATTCTTTCATTGATACAGTTCAACGTTGGAAGCAAAAAATAATTGTGACTCAAGAACTCTCAAATATATAAAATAGAGGACCATAAATATGTAACTCATGGATTAATAGATTTCTTTCAAGGAATACTTACAGGACTAGTAAAATATCGGTGAATTTCCATCTAGAAAATAACAAAAAATATTCCAAGAATGGTCATTATATATAAAATGTAATGTTACTACGGGAAGTTACAATGACAGAGGTGGAAGAGGTATTTGTGGGAATGTATAAGAGTAAATATATAGGAGCATATGGATTTTCTTCATATTTCTTTCAATAATGTTTGAAAATTATAAGAGAGGATATTTGGAGACTTTTTAAGGACCCCAAGAAATAAACTTACATTATTTCATCTTTTTACAGAACCCCTATCTCTATGACTCGAAGAATTCATATTCTTAATCTCCCTCATATTTTCACCTATATATTTTTATAATGTTATCCAAAAAATAATCTCTAAAGTTATATCAATAGAATCAAAGTCTCCTCCCAACCCTGATCTATCCTAAGCAAACCAATTATGTGGAAGGAAAGCAAATTTTAAATAACACTCTTCTATCATATGATCACATTGACACCCTCAAATCCTATAAATACTATGGAATTCTCATTAAAATGGACAGGTCCAAAGCTGTTTTTTGACTCAATTGGAAAATCATGTTTCATATGCTCATTCCTTTTGGTCTTGAAAAATCTTGGATCCACTAGGTTCTGTCTCTTTTTTTCAAGGATTTCTTCTCCATTCTCATAAATGGATCTCTCTCCTCCCATATTTTCCCTTCGTGAGGTATCATACAAGGTGATCCCATTTTTCGTTACCTTTTTCTTCTAATCGTACAAGGCTTTGGGCAAGCTATAAAATAAACTATTTAAGAAGGAATTCCAAAGGGCCTATCTGTAGGTAATTCTAATTCCATTTATACACAAAAAAAAATTGTATAGGGTAGTCTTCTTATGGGTAAACCTATTGTTATAGAAGTTGAGTCCTTCAATTCCATCTTAAATGACTTCTCAAAATATTCTCATATTGATATGTGTCTTAGAAAATCTAAAATCTTATTTTTCAATACTCCTCTTGCAATCCAAGTTCATGACTCTAGACTACCTCGTATTCAAGGATTTACCTTCCATACAAGTATCTTGGGGCTCATCTTGTGGGAAATACAAGTCAAACAAAAGGTTTGGGAAGAACTACTACAAAAATTCAAAAGAAAACCTCCTTGCTAGAGTTTTAAATCTCTCTGAATCTTGTGGATAAAATAACTCTCCTTAAATATATCTTGCATGTTATTCATTTATATATTCTCTAATATTTGGTAGCCCCAAAATACATTATACATAATATTAGGAAAATTCAATGATTGTTTATTTGGGGAGGAGCTAAACAAGGAAAAAAATGTTCCCTTATGGCTTGGCAAAATAATTTGCAAACCTAAAAATCTTGGTTGACTGGGCTTGAGGGACAAATAAATCCTTAATCAAGCCTTGGGAAATATAAATTATTGGATATGGATAAATAACCCAATATTTATATGGATTAAACTATGGAGGAAAATTTACTTTGAACGTAGAGGAAAATCAACGAATATGCATAGAGGGAGACATCTGAGGTTCTTGTCCTTGGAATACAACTTGGGGAAATTAGATAAGGAAATTTGGCCCTTTTTTGGGAGTACTCTTGAAATCAATGGATAAAGTATTCCAAGAAGTGGAAATGAAAATTATAAAAGAAAAATTAATCTCCCAGGGAAAAGTTATTGTATCACAATAGTGGATACACTCCCAGATTCAAAGCCAATGGTGACAATGGGAACTTTTCACTCACTGACCTATCATCATTAGTCAATAAAATTATAACATGATATCAAAGGAATTGGAGAATGGGAAAATGAAGACCCAATCATTAATGGGCATTCTTCGTTACTGCCATAATTCTAAATGAACTTTCAATCACAAGGAAGTTTATGTCATTATTTTAGGAGTAGATGGACATGTGAGCCTAAAAAGATGGAGGGAGATAATAAAATTAAAAATATGGCCCAAATTCAACCTATTCCTATGGATTATCATGCAAAACAAAACTCTAGCCTAAGAAAAGGTACAAAGACGAGGCTTTGAAGGGACCTCCACATGTCAACTTAGTTTTTCCAACTTAGAAACTATTGACTACCTCCTAAATAAATATGAATTTTAATATGAAATATGAGATCATATGGAAATTATATTTTGGAAATTAGAATGGGATATAGGCAATGCAATTCACAAAATTAAAGAATGGAGTAATTTTACCCTCACTAATTCCATTGTGAGCAAATATTTGCAACTTTTCCCAAGATTTATTTTATGGGAAAATTGGAAAGAAAGGAATTGTTGATTTTTTAAAGATAAATCAACAAATATGGATTAATTTTGGGACTTTGTCATTAAAATAATCATTCTATTACATTTGAAACATAAGGAATGCAAAAAAATCAACATGAAATTTTTATCCTTTCACTCATGGGTTTGCAACAATCTAAATCATTATATCAAGTAACCGTGTCTTACCCCAAATCAACAAATCTTGACTAATAGTCTCCTCCTCGAGAGGATTTTTAAAGTTAAACTTTGATGGGGCATCTAAGGGTAACCCCCTTCTAGCTCAATTTGGAGGAGTATTTAGGCATGGTCAAGGTCAAATAATCCATATCTATGTAGGATATCTTAGGGTCAATAGTAACAATGACATAGAACTATTGGCTCTAGAATAGGGCCTATTTATTGCTAATAATTATTATTATCATAAAATGATAATATAAGGAGAGTCGAGACTCCAAAACCATAATTCATATGATCAAAATACTCTAATGTGGCTCTATCCCCTCTAAGAGCTCAATCAATTGGAGATTTTCCGCCAACTTATAAAGGGTAGTTAGTATGTTAAAAAGAATAACATACCCCATTTTCTCAAATGTTAAAAGGAATGGAAGCGATATTGTAGATAAATTAAAAAATGAATGAATCCACCACAACTATAAAAAAATTGGATCAGAATTGGACTCAAAAAATTCTAGATTGGTAATGATCCATATAAAAGGAAGCTCTTGATAGGGATTATTCTGCCAAAAAATAGTGTCTAATGGTGGAATATATATCAATATGTTGAAATGAGTGTAGGAAATTTAATTCACGCTATAAGTACAACCCCTAGTTGGTGTGCACAAAAGGTTTTACATGTATGAATTTGTTTGAGGTTAGATCATGGGGGGATGCAAGAATTATGGAGGTTGACGCGTGAGAGATCCTATAAGGAAATTCATATTTGTATTCTTCAGTCAAGATTACTTCAAGCATAATTATGGGGAAACCAATGACACTTATTTATGAAAAAACAAGGTGGATGAAAACATGAATCAAGGTTATAGATTTATATTGGTCTTTAGCTCACTAGCTACCTAGGTATGACATTTTTTTTTCAACTTTCCTTTATCTTGTTTTTTATTGATTGTAGATAATCTCTGATTTATTGGTTATTTTGTTAGTGTTTCCTTTACTCTAGCCTTCTAGTTGTCTCCAACTGTTGTTTTTCTAGCTTTAATATAAGGTTTTAGGTAACAATGTCCCTGATCAATGGCTTGATGGTGGCTCTCCTCTTGAAGGTGGAGGTTCTCAAGCTTGTTTTCTTTGGAGTTAGGATTACATCACATTTGTCTATGAGGATAAATTTTGTGGTAATTTATCTATTCACTTTCTTAGCTATTTCAAGTTTCACATTTTTTATCATCTACAATTGGCTTATTTTTATTAGGTTCTAGTTTTCTACCTTCACTTGGATTTCTAGTGGTTTTTTTGTTATTCTTCTTTTTATCCCCCTAATGTTGTGTCCTTCGAAAATTTATGTTAGGCTCTAGCCTTTCCCTATTTTTTGTGAAATTTTAAAGGGAGATGTATTATTTTGGAAATTTAGGGCCAATAGCATTTATTCGTTCTAGGCTAGTAAATTATATGGGTTTCTTCCCACCTCTTCTTTTTCTCTCCCATGGATTCAAGCACCTAGTTTTATCGCTTTAATCCTAGTATTTGTAGCTTCCACACTCTTCATCCCCTTATCATGTTGCATTGAAGGGTATTATTTCATCACAAAGGTGTTGGAAATATAACTAGTTTCGAACTTCATAATTTTTATTGTACTCATTTCAATATGTATCTTATGTAATAAAAAAAAGAAGAAAAGAAAGAGTTATTATTTTAAAGCAAGGGTTTCATGCTCTTTATTGATGGTATTTTAGGTAAAAGAATTTTCTTTGTGCTTGTAGGGTTTTTTTAGGTCATGAGATATCTTTTCACGAGTCAAGAGAGTCAACATCATGATTGTAAAACCCTTCCAGGCAAGATTTACCCTGGAAAAAAATTAATTTTGAGTTTACAAAGTCGTGGAAGGGTCCTTGCAAAATTTGGCCTAGGAAGAGACAAGTTGGCCTAGAAAGGGGTATTCAACCCACATAAAAGAGCATAAATAGAAAAATTTCAACCTCATTTTCTCATCAATTCGATCTGCAATCAAGGAGCTCGATCCGAAGTGCGAAAATCAAGAAGAAGGCCAATAAAAATGAAGGAAGAAGGAAGTAGTAGTTGGAAAGGAAGAAAATAGAAGTTTTTCCCTAGTTTTTTTTATCACGCGTGCGAAGTAGTTATGATCTTGCATGGGGCCAAAGTTTTTGAACAATTGCAGGTCTGAAATATTGTTTCTATGGTTCAAAATTATAAGTTTAGTGAATTTATGGAAGAGTTTTTCTCTAGTGGACTTGGTTTTACTTTGATCTAATTGGAATGTCTCTTTGGAGGGATGACTTGGTGCTGGAAGGAGGAATTGGCTTAAGGATTGGGTATTTTTATCTCATTTGAAGTAGATTCTATAAGAAGAGAAGATATTTTATAGTTTTTCTCCTTGGAGGGGTTTTTCCCTGGCTTGGATGCTAAGTTATTTTTCCATTCTCCTTTATGTTTTGATCTTAATATTTGTTTGACGAAAAGATCTAATTTGTTTTTGTCAATTTTTTTGTGATCCTCCAGGCTTGACCTGTGCCTTGAGAAACCATGACCTAGGGGCATCTAATCCATACAAGTTAGCTGGGGATTGCCCTAAGCTCACTGAACTTTTTAGCATGTCTCCTCCCTCGAGCACAAGGAACAACCACCCACTGTGAGGTTTGATATTGGGTCCCCTTGCTAACAAGGCCCATTATCAACTAGTTTTGATAGTGGGACTTGACATGAAAATATCTAATTAAGAAATATAACAAGATAAATAATTTCCACAAGCAAGAAATAAGGAATAAGGAAAATACAAACTAATAGTTGGCACATTGCATTTTCCAACATGGTATTAGAGATAATGTTAACAATATGATCTGAATTTATGCAAGAACACAAAAAAATACACATATAACCAGAAATACAAAGACGTAGCGGAAGTAACACTTCATTTCATTAATATCGAAGAACTGAAATTTGATTACAGAAAAAATCAAAATAAACTAGCTAGGGCGTTGGTACCTTATCTCTGAGAAGATATGTGGCATCTACATGCCTCTGAACTATGTTCAAATGAGGCTTGAGGGACTATTTATTATTGAGAAACAATGGAAAACCCTAAACATCCAAAAACCTAGCCCTAGGAGATGAAGTTCCAAAACTATGGGCCCAGTTTGGGTAAATTGGTACATCAACTTCCGAGGGATGTAACTTTGGTACATCAACTTCCGAGGGATGTAACTTTGGCATACGATCTCCGTTTGACGCGCACAATACCTCGTTTGAAACATCTATCTGAGGAATAAAACTTTTTGTGTGAGAAACATTAGATTAACGCTCACGTTACTCTCGATTTTCTGAAAAAATGTCGTTTAGGGCCTCAAAACGACTCCGAAAGTTTAAGAGCCAATAAACTGCTAAAAATAGTAAACTGTGCTATAATTAAGGAAATTGAAAAATGGAAAGAAACAATGGTGGGGACCAAAGTGTAATAGGTGGGTGGCCACCAATATACACCTAGATCACAAGAGAAAATGGTTGAAAGGATCATCTTTTGAACACAAAGAATGGTTTGTTTGAACAATTCAGGTTTCTGCAACTACAAGGAGGGCCAAAATTGTAGGTCTGAATTGCAGGAAATTGAGTTGTAGTCTCAAGTTTCTATAAGAAAATGTATTCTATATTGACCTTGTTAACCTTGGAAATATTTTTATCACTCAAAATAGGAACTTTTAAAGGGATATCTTGAACCAGAACTAGGGTTTCTACAACAGTTGCGGGATCGAAGGTGCAAATCAAATTTTGTAGGGTCAAAACGAAGTAAAAAAGGTATATATGGTAGCTAGATCATGTAGGATTTAACTGATCTAACCTACCTAGAATAACAACTTTGGAAAAAACATCAAATTGTATTGGTATCATTCATCACTCTTTGAAGCTAGTGCATAATTTATCATATAATACATCTTTCTAGGACATCATTGAAGTCTCATTAAATATATTGAGAGCTTCAAGGTAGTTGGAGACATCATCAAATAATATAAGACTCTTGGTTTACGAGTAAGTATCAAATTGTTACTCTATGCCTAGAATGTACAAGTCATGTGGGTTCTTTTTGCAAGGGAATCAATAAGCTCATTGGCATAGAAAATTTCCTATCTTAAAATAAAACTATCGACCTAGCACTTAAATAGCATGAATTAATCGAGTTGTTCTTGGTGAAGTTACCGAACCTAGCAAAGACAAGACTCGGGAACTAGAAAAATACAAGAAAGGGGATGTAAGGGAACAAATGACCATTGTTGAATCTGTTAATGATCAAATTGTTCCATTTTTTTCCAACTTGAAGACTTCTAAATCTATGTATGACAATCTAGTGAATTTGTACTCTATAAGTACATCAAAACAATATATGTATTTGAGAAATAAGCTATATAAAATGAAGAATTCGAAGGATGAGGACATGGCCTCCTTTCTAATGAGTATATATCAATTTAGAGGTTAGTTGTAAGGGCTTGGGAAGACAATTTCTAATTCATAAATAACCATATGTGTATTAAATTATTTTCCACCAGAATGAAGCAGTTTTGCAACTAGCATCTACTCTAAGAAAGACTCAAATTATTTTGATGAGTTCTGGGCTTAATGCATCCTGAAAGAAACTAGGATCAAGACAAAGGATGATATTGAGTCAAATGAACAATCTCAACCCTTCATTGCAAGGACTAAGAAAATGAAGAAGGGAAAGTTTGGAAAGTACAAGAAGAAGCTTGGTATGTCTAAGGTTCAATGTTTTGGACACAATGAATATGGACACTTTAAGAGGGACTTTCCAAGAAAGAAGAACAAAAAAAGAAAGGAAAGAGACAAAGCTCACATAGCCAAATAAATGGGAGAACCTAAGAAGAATGCAAAGTAATAAGATGTCAAAGACATTTACTATTGAAGAAGGCATCCTCTCTATCAAGTTCCTTATGAAATTGGCCTTTCCTTTAGAATAACATGAATTGTTGTCTACTCTAGTAGATTTTTTATTTGGTATGGCATGATATATAAGCATGTGATAGTAGAATATGTAGAATCTACTTTGAGTTGATTTTTAGGAATCATCTTGTCTTTAAAAATTGATAAAATTGGACCATTTTCCATATAATTGTTCATCCAAGCATTCTAACATAATGTTTGAGGTAGTTATTTTTCTAAGTTGGATCATCATCCTAGAATAACCATCATTTTGGAAGGTTTTTTGGAAGAATCATTTTGCAACGTTAGTATACATTCCATGTAGTATGGAAAAAATATTCTTGAAGGATGAAGGAATATAATTTGTCAAGTTGGAGGCTCAATGTAGGGAAGATAGCTAGATAATTGTATGGAAGTATAGGAATGCATATTTGAAGTAAATTTTGTGTAGGATTCATATGTACACAATCCTGTAAAATAATTTGTTCGTAAATTGTGCATGGTAAATATTTCATTTGATTGTATGTGCCCAAAATATGAATTTGACTTACTCTAGAATGAATAAAAGATTAATACTTTATCACTATATTACAGATAATAATGTTCAACATCTAGTATAGTCTCCAAAAAAAAAAATGTAACTTGGTAATCATGTTGAATCCTTGGGCACTCTGATGCATGAAGCAAGATTCCTATGGATTTGGACCATGAGGATGTTGATGCTTTGATGAGAAGGTCAACATGATCAGGTAATTCTAATATTTTAGTTACTGGTTATTTGGTTATCATATTTTTTTCTACCTAGAAGAACATTGTAGGAATATATGATGAGTTTTGAGGCAAGCTCAACATATGATTTTGGAAAATATGAAGTCAATATGTGTTCATCTTGGGATTAAAAAGTAGGAGTGTGAGAATATAATCTGAAGGTCAAGTTTGTACCAAAAGTAGAAGATCACTTTCATGAGGAAGATATAATCAACTTCAAGTTTGGAAAGGATAAACATAATGCCTTATTTGATAATGAAAGCGATGTGCAAGATTAATGACCTAGATCCTATCATAAGGTTGAAGAAAGAAGATCACTCCATGATACCTCAGAATGAATCAAGCTCGATGTAATGAGATGTGAAGGAAATAGGGAGCCATATAATTATGAAGAACATGTAGTTGATTTTTTTATGAAGAAAAGCTATACGGCTTGGGGTGTTGACTTACCAAATAGAAAATAAGTGTGAAATATCCTCTAGATTTGAGGAGTAAAGGAGTCTCCTTGAAATGGGAGAAAGGATTTATTGCCTAACCAAGTGGAAATAGGGATATCCTCTCTATTTGAGAGGGAGTGATGATAAACATCACATTTACATTCACTTATTCATGTGTCATGCACTTAAATAGGACTAACATCCGTAAGTCTAAGTGAAGGCCTAAGAGAGAGATTGGTGGAGGATTTGATAATAATTTATTCTTTCCTTGAGGATGGAACATCCAAGAGAGGAAAGGTAATGACACTCTCAGGATATGATAGGTTTCCAAGATAAGAGTGGTCAGAGAGTACCAATATTCTTTGAGGATTGAGAATCCAAGATAATAATAGTCCTAAGAGGACATACCTTGTGAACATACGGATGGGGTATGTTCCTTGTAGAGGTAGTTGGCTTATCAATCTGAGTATTCATAGAGAACTCTTCAATCTGAGAATGATGGTTTACTGGTTGTATAATTATGAATACCTCCCTACTTAAGAGGGAGTGTTGAAAATATGACTATTTTCAGTCTTCATAATTGTTATTGTACTCATTTCAATATTAATCTCATGTAACAAACAAAAGAAGAAAATAAAAGTTTATTATTTTAAAGCATGGCTTCCATGCTCTTTATTTATGGTATTATATGTAAAATCATGTTATTTGTTCTTATATGGCTTGTTAGGTCATAGGATATATCTCCACGAGTCAGGAGAGTCAACATCATGATTGTAAGAGTCTTCCAAGTAAGTTGTACCTTGAAAAATAATTTGTTTTTTAGTCTAGAGGGTCCTAGAAGCCTCCTAGCACAAGTCATCCCTGGAAGAGATAAGTCGGCCCAGAAAGGGGTATTCAACCCACACATAAGAGTGTAAGTAAGTATTTCAAACTTGTTTTCTCACCAATTCGATATGAAATAAAGGATATTGATCTGAAGTGCAAAGATCAAGAAGAAATAAAAGAAAATAAGGAAGAAGGAAGCAAAAGATGGAAAGCAGGAAAATCAAAAAATTTCCCTAGTTTTCTATCACACGTGCAAAGTAGCTATGCAACTATAGGGGGTCAAAGTTGCAGAACAAATGCAAGTCCGAAATATTTTTGCTAGGGGGGGTTCTAATTTTGGTGCAGTTCTAGAAGCATTTTTCTCTGGTTGACTTGGTTGGACTTTGACCTAATTGGAGGGTCTCTTTAGAGGGTTGGATTGGTGCTGGAAGGAGGAATTGGTCTAGGGATTAGGTCTTTGTTGTCTCATTTGAAGCGGATTCTATAAGAAGAGAAGACATTTTCTGGGTTTTCCCCTTGGAGGGTTTTTTCCCCTGACTTGAAGCCTACTTTCTATGTCCATTGTCTTTTCTGTTTTTATCTTGATATTTGTTTGATGAAAATATCTAATTAAGAAACAAAAAAAGATAAATAAGTTTCACAAGAAAGTATTAAGGAATAAGGAAAATCTAAATTAATATTTTCCATGTTTCATTTTCCAACAAAAGGAGGTCTAAGAGGTAGAGTCACTCCTCATGTTTGTCTCGCATATCATCATACCTCATCTTCTCATCCTCAATAATACATCAATTATCTTCATTATATGGATATATTTATGGATATTATTACTCAAGAAGTTCACAAAACAATTTCAGAGGTTGAGGAAGATGTTCACCAAAACTACAAAATCATCTGTAATTATCAAGTTGACATGGATAGAAGGAATTGGATTCCAAAGTTTGGTAACTCTACTTGGGATTGTAGAGTTAATCAAGTTGACATGCAAATGGTTAATCAATATTATCACATTAAAACTCTCACGGGAAGGGCTCTTATAGATTATTCAAACACATACCAAGAAATATTGGTGTGTATTGTGGATATGATGGACAAAGTTGAAAGGTTGGATGAAAATGTTTTTGTTTTGGCCAAAAAGCTAAAAAATATTGTCTTCGCCTCCTCTAAAAATGACAATGATCCTCCTCCACCAATATTTCTGGACTACCTATCACAATAATATGATTAGGTGAGCTAAGTTTCATATTATAGTTTTATATTACGACATTGTTATAGCTATGGATGCCATTTTTTGGAAAAGTATTTTTAATTAGTTTTCTTTAAACTCTAAACGATATACTTATAGATTTTTTAATATTTAATGTTAATATTTTTAACCTTTGCTACTAGTTGTGTTTCCCAAGCGGTAAACTAGTAACCAATGAAAAAAATCCATGTACCTCTCTTTGAAAGAAATTAAAAGTGCTTAAACTTACAAAAAGAAAAAGAAGGTGATATCATGACTATATTGAGCAAATGTAGTATGCTATGATTTCATTATAGCTGATTCAAATGTTGATTGTAATTAACTTAAGAAAATAGGCGTAAAGAATAATCTTAATTGAAAAATCCATGTCAATGACCTTTTTTTCACTGGGCAGTATGTTGCTTTACGAGATTATTTACGCAAGGAAAATGAAAATTCCACTAAGTTATAATAGTGGTAAAGGCATTTCCATTTTTGAGAGAGATTCAGAGTCCAAATATCTTTCACCCCATGTATAATAGAGAATCAAAAATAAGTTCATAAAAATCATCTATATGGTTGATTGGAACCTTACAAGCTTACAATGCTTTATGCAAACAAGTTCACCAAATTGAGAACCCATACTTAAATAGGGTGAGTAATCATTTCTTAAAGTTGTACTTTGACTCAAAGACATGTGTATTAGTGCTACCTCAATAGCATTTTAGTTGGTGAGGCATTGAACTCACACCACTAAGAAGATGAATGGGAATCAAGGTATCAAAATCAGGATTATATGTAGCGAGTTGTATATGCTAATAATGAAAAATGTTCTATTCTCTACTTTTATATGTGTAATTATTGTAGTGGGTGAATTCATGAATATGTGTACTTTCTAATCAAATGTGGCAATTAAAATTTGACAATTTACATATTTTGTAAATTGAAGCTGCCAAAACCCATATAACTCTTGTGAATTTTGATGTGTAGTAGCGAAAGAATTTGTAGGTAATTATGATGTATTTATAACCATATATTTTTTCAAAAAATATTAATATAATTTGATATGTCAAAGTATATTTAATTAACTTATTTTACTTTCAAAATTCAGGAAAAGTTAAAAATCAACTTTGTTTCGAGCACATAAATCAATTCTCAATGTATAATTTACAAAAAAAAAGGAAAGAAATTATACAAGAATGATATATGTAGACCACAATAACGACCCATTTTCATTTTTTGGAAAACTATTCTTTTAATAATTTTTTCTAGGGTACATCTCTCTAGATCATTCTAGGAATACTTCTCCATAAGGACATGTGGAGGTAGGAAATAGTTTGTATATATACTATTAAATAATGTGCATTGAGAATATTTGTGCACTTTTGGTTAAGATTAATGTGTTAGGTATAAGATCACGAGGCTATAAAATAAAATCAATGTGGAAATAAAACATGGAATGACACAATACAAAAGAGATATCAATATATTTAATTCATTGATCCAAATTTATGAAGGAATGAAATGAAATACAAAAATAAAATAAAAACATAGAGATACAGTAAAAACATAACTTCAAAAAAAGTACTGAAAAATGTTTACATGCATAATGAAAATAAACTAGCTTAGTCGATGGTAGCTTATCTCTTGTATTAATGTGTAGATCCTAAACTGCTCAGGAAATTTACTAAATCACGTGACTAGAATCTAATCTACTGATATGTGGAAGAAAATTCACGATCGAGAACACAAATCATTAACATGCATCAATATTCAAAACACATACACCAATATTTATCTAGGGGAAAGAAACTACTCAAAACCCCATACTATATGTATTTATTTAATCACAAAATATGGATGAATACAATATTCGTGCTCAAGCTTGAGTGCAATAGAACTTTTATCTTCTATCCTCTTCATGACTAACTAAACCTAACCAATACTTAGCCAAATTTTCAAGCCTCCAAGGTCCTATTTCCTTCCATTGTTACCTTAATAAATTGCCCCTATTTTTTAGGAATTTCTCACCAACGAATTGTACAATTACCATAGGTCAATTATCTCACTACATGCACCACTTGTACAACTTGGACTAGTTTACAATAGATAGTAAATTTCCCTTGAACTCCAATATCAATTGGGTAACTGTAATTCTATGCATGCATCGGTTATTTTGGATTGATTGATCAGTTAACTCAATGACCACTGAGTGTGACTGAAGCTACACTGCACAACTTGAACCTGCACTAGTTTCTCCAACAATTGGAACTAGTTTAACTGGAAATAAATAAACTTAACTAAATTAAAATGCTACAATTTAGAAATAAATCATGTAGGAATGAACTCAAGTGTATACAACTCGAATTTACTAAATTAACTGAGTGAAAAAATCCATGTCACCTTAGTTAAGTACCTCCAAGTATTCTGTTGAAATTGAAATTCAAATTTTAACCTAGTTTGATCAAGGAAAATTCAAAACTACATTAGCTTTCTGCATTTTCAAAACTCCCTCTCCGAAAGAAAGGGGTTATCAAGTACCCCAATCCAGCTTCTATGGAAGTCAAATTTACCTCTTGACAAAGCTTTTGTCAAAATGTATGCATATTTTTCCTCTCGGAATGTTATATAACAACATGATCCACCTCTGCACACAATCTCGTAGATGGTGGTACCAGATATCTATGTGCTTGGATTGATTGTGAAAAAATGGATTCTCAGATATTTTGATATAACTCTGATTTTCATAGTAAATAATAGTAGGATCTATCATATGACAAAATAACGCAACAAGAATATTTCTCATCCAGATAGCCGCACATGTTGCTTGACTAGAAGCCATGTACCCTGCCTTTGTAGAGCTGAGTGGTACATATATATGCCTCCTGATGTACCGAGAAACTATCGCTGACCCAACGTCAAAAATTCCTACTCATGCTCTTCCAGACTGATAGACTTCCCACCAAATTTTCATTTGTGAAGCTAGTTAAATTCACTCCCTTTGTCCATCTGTACCAAAGTCCAAACTAAGTGTTGCTTATGAGGTATCGTAGTACATGTTTAGAATCCCTCCAAAATAATTTGGTTGTTTGAAACATGGCTTGGATTGAATAGTTGACTGCGTAACACATGTATGGTCTTTTTTTCACCAAATACATGAGTGAATCCAACAAGTGACTGTACACATTAGCATCCACTTCCTCACCTAAAGTGGCATCCTCTTTCCTCCAGTTGGTTGTTATAGGAGTCTCCATGCGTTTGCATGCATCCATGTAGAAACTATGAAGTATCTCATTGGTATAATTTCCCTGAGAGAGAAATATTTCCCCTTCTCTATGCCATACTTTGAAACTGAGGAGATAGTGCATGAGCCCCATTTCCTTCATTTCGAACTCTCTTGTAAGTTACTCCTTGCAAGATCTGATAATTTTTTCATCCCCAATCAAAATTAAGTTATCAACATATAAGAAAATAATGAACAATTTACCTTATACCAAGATGTGTTAAAGGTTTGCACCTGCTTCACTCTTGGTGAAGCCCAAACCAGTGAGGTAGCTATCAAACCTAGTGTACCAAGCATGGGGTGCTTCCTTCAACCTATACAATGCTCACTTGAGCCTACACACATGCAAATCTCTATCAAAGGTCCCAAAACCTTCAGATTGTTTAATATACACCTCCTCCTCAATAAATCCATTAAGGAATGTTGTCTTCACATCCATTTGGTGAACCTTGCACCCCATTTATGCATCTAGAGCAAGAATTGATTTTATGGAAGAGTACCTTACTACATGAGAAAAGGTATCTTCATAGTCAATCCCTTCTATCTAAGAGTACCCTTTGGCCACAAATCTAGCCTTGTTCCTCTCTATGCTTCCATCTGCTGCATGATTTACCTTATAAATCCATATTGAACCTACCACTCATTTTTCTACTGGTCTTGGGACCACTTCCCAAACATTGTTTCTGACATTTGAATCATATTCCTCTACCATAGCATCAACCCACATAATATGCTCTACTTCTTCCTCAAGTGAGGTATGTTCTCTCTCTACTAGCTCAGTCATCAAAGCTATGTGGCCACTATACCGATCCAGTGACCTCCTCTGCTTGCACTGTGATGTGGTGCTCCCACATTTTCTCTAGCACCTTGTAATAATCTCTTAGATTCCCTAGTTCATTTCCTTCCTTCCCTCCATGTATCTTCTTAAGTGGTTTTCTCCACCCTCTTCTCCTCTACTTATGGCTGCTCCAAAACATCTTGAGGTTCTTCCTTTGGAGTCAAAATATCTTTATCTTCATGCAACTAGATTTCCCTCCAAAGAGAACACTTCATTTCCTTTTCCTCATCAAGATTCACATATGTACGAACAATTTTCATCCTGAAAGATGTCAGGTACACCCGATAGTTGTGTGGTGTATCACTATACCCCAAAAATATGGCCAAATCTATTTTTGGCTGGAGATTTTCCTTTCTTCCTTCGATACATGGAAATATATTGATGATACAAATATCCTGAAGTGTGATACATTTATTTTCTTCCTTGAAAAAGCTTCTTCTAGGCTACTCATCCCAATAATCCGATGAGAACTCATGTTCTGAAAATAGACTATTATGTTACATGCTTTGGCCAAAAAGTGCAGAGGTAGGGCTTGGTCATGCAACACCTTAGTTTCTTCTCCCATAATAATTTTATTCTTCATCTCATCCACCGCATTCTATTGTGGTTTGTGAGGTGTTGTCAACTCCCATAAAATGCCTTATTTTGCATTGAAATTTCTAAACGCATTCGACACATACACACCGCCGTTATTTCTCGTCACCACCATTATTTCTCATGAGAGCCTTCACTTTCATGGTAGTTTCTTTCTCAACAATTTCTTTAAATTCAAAAATATTGGATGGTCTTTCTTCTGCATGAAGAAAATATGGCACTTACGCAATAAATTATCTACAAATATAAAATAATACTTGTGATTTGCAGTGGAGGCTATCGAGAAAGGTCCACAGACATTACAGCGGATTCTTTCAAGGATTGCATGCGCCCTTCTATCTTGATCACTGAAGGTGGATTTTATGTACCTCCCCAAAGTACACCTTTTGCATGCATTTTGTTACTCTAGTTCTTCTTTGGGGAGGCATGTGGTGATCTGTTGCATGAACTTCAAACCTCTATGATGCAAATAGCCAAGTATTATATGTCATAATTCATTGACATCTCAGCTCTACACCTTCTCTTCCTTTGTGCTCAAAGAAACATAGTCTTCTACATCAAACCTATAGAGTTTCTTCACTCGGACCTCAATCTGCTTCACTTTCCTCATGGTGATGTGTCTCAGGAATGTGTTTCCTTTGCTAGAGATTACATCATAGCCATGGTCTTCCAAGATTGCAATGGAAACCAGATTCTTGTTCAGACCCGTTACAAAAATCACATCCTTGATCCTAAGAGGGGAGCCTACCTCCCTCTGAAAGTTGACAGTGTTGATCCTGGTCGTGTTGTACCTTCCATCATCTCCTATCTCGAAGTGCATATGGAGGTATTTCTCCTTAAAGTCACTGAAAAAATATTTTTTCCCCGTCATATGGAATGAGGAACCACTTTCGAGATACCACACGCTTTCCATGCATGAAATGAGAGTAAAATCAAGCTTTAATTTTGAAGCTAGAGCTTCACCTATGTCTCCTCCTGAGATCTTCTTTCTTGTCTTCTTATGTATAAATTTCGTGGCATAGTGCCTGAATTCATGACAATGAAAGCACTTGATTCTGGATAAGTCTTTGTTCTTTCCCCTTTGACTAGATTCTTCTTTAGATTAGGATTTATTCCCTTTCAATTTATTTGCATTTCCATCAAAGTCACAGTTCTCCTCATCCTCAACCTTGGATGAAGTCCTATCTCTGTTACTCCGCCTTATTTCTTCCTACACTAGATCAGACCATAACTACTCCCAAATTGGTAGATTCTCTCTACCATTTCTTCAATCTTGAGAACTTTTCCAACTCTTGGGAACTCGCTAAAGGGCTATAGCTACCAAGTCTTCTTTAGGGAAATTAAAACTGACCCCGCCAAGTTCATCACAACACTGTGTAAACCTACTCAAGTACTGTGGAATTTTGTCATTGTTTTGCATCTTGATGCTTCAAATCTTTTCCTCGAGTGCCATCTTCCTGTGGTAACTATTTTTCTTTAAAAACTTTGTCAGTGTTTTCCACATCATGAACAAAGTCTATTTCCCATGGATATTCGAGACAATATGATCTCATACTCACTCCAATATGATTCTCCTCACTTTAGTCACATCCTTCTTCCACTGAGCAATATTTTGGGCATCAGATGCTTGGGGTTGATCTAGACTTATGCAGGAACATAATAAAATACAGAAATATGCATGAACATAGAGATGTAACAAAAACAATACTTCATTTCATTAATATCACATAACTGAAATATGCTTATAGACAGAGTGGAAATAAACTAGCTAGGGCATTGGTAGCTTATCTCTAAGAAGAGATGTGGTGGCTACATACCTCTAAACTGTGTTACAATTAGGCTTGAAGGTCTATTTATTATTGAGAAACAATGAAGAACCATAAAAATCCAAAAACCTAACCATATGAGATGAAACACCAAACTATGGGCCCCATTGGTGTAAATTGGTCCATCAATTTCCCAGGGTCGTAACTTTGGCATATGATCTCCATTTGGCACATATGATACCTTGCTAGAAATATCTATCCAAGGATTTAAAATACTAGCAATGAATGTTGAGTCAGATATCAAGTAAAATACTCACATTTTCAGGAGGTTATTTTCCAAAAAACATCATTTAGAGCCTCAAAATGGCTCTAGAAGTTCAAGACCCAAAAAACTACCAAAACTAGTAGATTGTGTTACAATTAAGGAAAATAAAAAAATCGAAGAAAAAATGGTAGGGGTCCAAGTGGAATAGGTAGGTGGCCACCAATATCCACCTAGATCATTCCTACCCCTTTAGGAAGTAATGGTCCCCATTATGTTGAGTTCCTCCATGAGATTACGAAACTTCTGCTAAACTTGGTCCCTGGTGATTCAGCTTCCCTGGTGAAGGAGTTGGTCTGCTTTGAAAACTCGTTATAGTTGGATTCTTTGTTGGTGGATGTTCTTGATATCTATTTCCATGATCTTATCAGTTGTGGCTTGTTCAATTAAATCTGGGTTTAAATTTGTTTGTGTGAGTTGTTTTTCCATGTCGGATGTGTCTAATAGAGGTGGAAAGTAGGGTCGAAGGCAATCCACATTGAACATTGGGTGAAAAACAAGAAATGATGGAACACTGAGCTTGAAGGCATTGTTCGCATACAACCTTGGTGATGGAATATTTCCCATATCGGAGCGGGTGAATCTTGCAGTGGGGTCCATCAAGGCACTCCTTCTGCAAATGTAGCCACACTTTGTTGCCCACCTGGAAGTTGTGTGGCACCTGATGTTGATAATGTTGCTGCTTGTACTTAGCATTGGTTCTATCCAATATGTCATGCACATGTCGGAGGATGTGTTGAATGCACTGAATGAAGTTTTCCTTGTCATCTTCAGACTGGACATGAGCTTAATCGACTTGAGTAGCTGCAAATGACATGGCTACGTCAATGGGACATAGTCCAGCATTAACCAAAGGCTGGATGAAAATGTATTGAGGAACCTGCTGTCCCGGTTTGATATGATAGAATGTGGGATCCCAAAGTGTACCCACACTTGTTCAAAGAATATTTTAGCAGTGGCTTCTACTATGATATTCTTCTTGCAGGCCGCCATAATGGCTATCTTCAAGAATATGTCGACGACTATGAAAACATAGTCGTTGCCATGCTTAGTAGAAGGAAGGCCCGACACGTAATCCATGGAGATGGATTCCCAAGGTTTACTAGAGGTAGGTAGTGGAGTATAGAGGCCTTACTTCTTGATGGTCAATTTTGAAATGGTGCATGTAGTCCAAGATCTGATGTACTTCTCGATATCTTGTCGAAGGTTCAACCAAAAGAAATACTTATGCAGTACTACCACTATTTTCTCGACCAAGAAATTCACAACAACCTGACTGTAGTGCGCTTCCCAAATCATCTTGGAACACTCTCTTTAAGGAACACAAAGGTGCTCCAGGTGACATAGCAGCCCATCTCGGAGGAGAAAGTTTGAAACTTTCTTACCCTCCAAGGGTGTCTTGTATTTGTCGTTGAATTCGGGATCGCTCTTATAGAGAAGCAGCCAATCAAAAGTGTCATTCCCACAAGAGTTGAGCATGGTGGTTAACGCCATGATCGGTGGTCGACTGAGGCAGTATGAAAAATTATTGGTGCTTCCCTTCTTGTAATTTATGTTCAAATTACACTGATGTAGATATGTGGACCGCTTCTGATGTCAATCATTCTCCAACTTACCTTGTGTCTATATGAACGATAGGGGTCCATGGTCTGAGTGGATGACTGTTTCCTTCCCCAAAATGTAATGATTCCATTATCGGTAAGCTTGCACAATGGAATACAACTATTTGTGATACGTGGGATACTTATGTATTGTGTCAGACAATGTCTCACTGTGATATGCCACCGCATTCCCCTGTTAATTTATAACTTCCCCAATAGCATAGTCAAAGGCATCTATCTCGATCTAAAATGGTTGTTGCAAGTCTGGTAATGTGACGACTAGGGCAAAGTAGAGGTGATGTTTCAATCTACAAAAACCTTCTGTTAATATTCATACCAATTTTTTTTTTCTTTTGCTCCTCCATTGGTGACTTGACTCAAGGGCCAAGTGATATGAGATAATATCAACATGAACTTGTGGTAGAAATTAGAAAGACCTAGAAACTTGCTGAGCTCTGTTAGAGTGGTTGGGTTTGGCTAACCTTGAAATATTGGATCTTGGCTAGATCCACATGCACCCGCCACTCATCAATAATGTATCCTAGATACTAAACCTGGGCCATGCCAAAAGTGAACTTCTCCAAATTGGTACACAACTTGTGTTGCCGCAGTGTTCGGAGGGCCTGTCGGATGTGGTGGAGGTTCTCTTCCCAAGTCTAGCTGAAATTCAGGATGTCATTCAAGTACACTACTACAAATGAGTTGGTGAATGGCCGAAGATGTTTTCCATCAGCCTCATGAAATTTGTGGGAGAATTCATCCACCCAAAATGCAGGACCAACCATTCGAAAAGGCCCTCCTTGACTTTGAGGGTGGTATTCCACAAATTGGAAGGTTCAATTGGTACCCGGTGATACACGGACTTCAAGTCAATCTTGCTGAAATATTTTTTCCCCTTTAGTTGGTCAAAAAGGTCATAAATCCATGGGGTCAGGTACCTACTCCGAACAGTGATCTTGTTTAGAGCCCGATAGTCAATATAGAGTCTCCAAATCCCATCCTTATTTTTCACCAACATGAGCAGGCTCCCCAAGGGGTGATGAACTCGATTAGATGTGACTGTTATGCTAAATCTCCTGAATCTTCCTCTTGATTTATTCATTCTCTAGAACAAAGCACCATTAGATTGGTCCATTGGGAAGCGACGCAATAGGAGTCAGATCGATGGGGTGCTTGACCTAATAGTGCAGAGGCACCCCTGTGGGTGAGGTGAATATGTCCTCATACTCCTCCACATCCTTGTCCATTTGTTGCTTTCATGCGGAGGAGCCCTCTCTAGAGGTCATGGCCATAGTCTTCTTCTTATCATGGGGGTAGATCATTAGGAAAAACAATTTTCCAGTTTTGGAAATGAGCTTAATGCATTGTTTTGTTGTAACCAAAGAGATGGTGGTAGGCGATGCTACCTCTGGTATCTTGAACAACTTATTGCCCAAACTAACAATAACAATGTGAGGTCAGGACTCATACACAACATGTCGGTTCCACAAGTATGGTTGGCATAATAATACATCACAAACATCAAGAGGAGAAATTTCACATAATACCTCATTCATGAAGGGCTTGATGTTGTAGGGAAAGAAAAACAGTTGGCCGACGCGGAGATCTTGTCCTTGGTGAAGCCACCCGACAGTGTACGGTTGTGGGTGCACTGTTGTCGGCAAGCCTAGCCGCTTCACTACCTTTGTTGAAATGAGGTTCTTTTGGCTCTCGTTGTTGATAATGAACTGTAGCGGGGAACCCTTTACCCACATTTGGGAATGGAAGAGGCGCTCCCCCTCCTCTGGATATTTTGGTTCCTCCTTCTGGATCTTTGTGGTGGCAACAGTGGCGTTGGGATCCGCATCAATAATCTGCTCCCTTTTTCATTCCCCTTATCGGGTTATGATTCAGAGTCCAATCATTCATCTAATTCAGAAGGATTCAACTGGGCAACCAGTGACTACTTGGCCTGACACTCACTTGTGTTGTGATTGGAGCTCTTATGGAACTCACACCATTTCCCGTGTCCTTCTTTGGTTTCATGGTGTTGTTATTTGATTGCAGATTTGGAAGGATATCCTCAGCCACGTTGCCTTTGATTTTTCCTTTGTTCTACAGTTTGGGGGCACCTTTCCCTTTCTTCTAATTTGTAAATCCAAAGTCCCACTTGTTCTATTTGAACTTCTTCTTAATCTTGGAAGCATACCGGTATACTCTACCAAGCGAGGAGATGTCGAGTAACTTCATTTCCTCCTGAATGTATCTGTGCATAAAACTACGGTACTTCAACACCAAATGTTTCTTTGAATCTTTCGTACCTAATTTTGTGCACAGGGTATGAAAAATTTTCGTCAGCTCATGCACATATTGATCCCTTTGCTGCCACAACATAGTCTATTGTATGTACTTGTCCTCATATCTCCCCATGGGATAATATTGTTCCTTGACGGAATATCGGAAAGAATCCCAAGTGGGTGTGGCTGAAAAAGAGAGGGTTCCTTCTCATCCTTCTGATCACAGTAGGTTTCCCACCAATCCTTGACATGGGGGGTGACTTTGAGGAGTGAAAAAGAAATCTTTTCCCTATTGGAAAAGCCATGAACTGAGAAATGCCCTTATAATAAATTCAACCATCTATCTACGACATTTTCATCTATTTGTCCCTCAAATATGGCAATGTCAAAATTTACTTGTATCTTAAAAGGAATTTCACCTCTAGAGTGGTTGTTGGATACAGATGCACCTCCAGTGCAAAGTCGTTGAAGGATCTAGGCAAAGTTATCCATCATCATGTTCCTTTATTTCTCGAGGGACTCCTCAAGAAATATTTTGATAGGATATCCAACAAACTCGTTTTTTTTTTTTGTCTGCCATGGGTGACCATCGGGGTTTGTGAGGCTGATCTTGCAAAGGTTCAACCAGATTGAGCCAAATTCCTTATACCCCGACCTCGTTGGGGACATGGAAAGAAGGATCGAGAAAGAGCAGAACACTCTAATACCACCAATATGGACTTATGTAGTAATGAAATAAAATAAATAAATACACATAAACACATAGATGCATCAGAAATAAGACTTCATTTCATTAATATCACATAATTGTAATATGCTTATAGACAGAATGGAAATAAACTAGCTAGGGCGCTGATACTTATCTCTGAGAAGAGGTGTGGCAGATACAGGTCTCTGAAATGTTTTAAAATGAGGATCAAAGGCCTATTTATTATTTAGAAACAATGGAAAACCCTAAACATCCAAAAACCTAACCATAGGAGATGAAACACCAAACTATGGGCCCCGTTGGGGTAAATTGGTACATCAATTTCTGGGGGTCGTAACTTTGGCATATGATCTCTGTTTGATGCACATGATACCTCGTTAGAAACATCTATTCGAGGACTAAAAATAATAAAATTGAATGGAAAGTTAAATACTTACATTTTCCAGAGTTTATTTTCCAAAAAAAAATTGTTTAGAGCCTCAAAATGGCTCGAGAAGTTGAAGACCCGAAAAACTGCCAAAAATAGTAAACTGTGCTACAATTAAGGAAACTAAAAAAATTAAAGAAACAATGGTGAGAGTCAAAGTGAAATAGGTGGGTGGCCACCAATATTCCCCTACATCAAGTGCTTTCTTACATCTGTCTTGATGTATTCTAGCAGCCCATTGTTACCCAATACTACCTCCATGCAGATATTCCATGCCAAAAAATTTGTTGTTCCTTCCAAGGCATACTCAAGCCTAAGTCCATTGAAAGTTATCTTCTCAGTCTTGGAGAAAAAATATAACACTGATCTTCAAATTTAAATCTCCTGCAATGAAAACTTCGAAATGACTTCTCTACTCTGAATATAGCTCTCATACCATGTAGAAGTTAATGTGTAGATAATAAATTGCTCATCAAATTTACTAAATCACAGGAATATAATCTACTCTACTGATCTATGAAATAAAATTCATGATAGAGAACAAAAATAATTAACATGCATAAATATTCAACACACATACACAAATATTTATGTAGGGAAAATCAACTTCTCAAAACCCATTACTATATGTATTGCATTAATCAAATAATCTAGATGAATACAATATGCTTGCTCAAGCTTGAGCATAATCTGCACCTGTATCTTTTATCCTCTTCCTGAATGGCTGAACCTGACCAATAATTAGCAAAACTTTTGAGTCTCCATTCTCCTATTTCCTTTTGATGTTCCCTTGGGAAATTTCCCCTATTTTTTAGGAATTTATCACCAAAGAATTGCGCAATTACCATAGGTCGATTCTCTGACTCCATGCATTGATAGTACATTTCCCTTGAACTCTAATATCAACTGGGTAACTATAATTATCTGCACACATTAGTTATTTTGGGCTGATTGAACAGTTATATGGATGACCACTAAGTGTGGCTGAAGTTACAGTGCACAACTTGACCCTCCACTAGTTTCTCCAACAATTGGAACTAGTTTAACTAACAATAACTCAAATTAGCTGGATTAGATTGCTACAATGTAGAAATCAAGAATCTCCAACACAAATTTACTGATTTAACTGAGTGACAAAATCCATGTCGCCTCATTTAACTACCTCAAGTATTCTATTGAAATTGAAATTTGAATTTTAATCTAGTTTGACCAAGGAAGAGTCAAAACTATATTTTCTTGTTGCACTTTCAACATATCTTAGAAGAGATGTGGTGGTTAAATGCCTTCTAAATTGTATTACAACGAGGCTCAAAGTAATATTTATTATTGAGAAACAATGGAAGGCCATAAATATCCAAAAACCTAACCCTAGGAGATGAAGCACCAAAAGTATGTGGACCTCGTTGGGGTAAATTAGTGCATCAATTTCTCGGGGTCGTAAATTTTGCATCCGATCTCTGTTTGACACGTATGATACCTCATTAGAATTATATATTTGAGTAATATAAATTTTTACTACAAAATTATACTATTGGCTATAAGTTTGTGCCATTTTTCAAAAAAAATAGTTTAAGCCCTCAAAACAACTTTAAAAGTTCAAGACCCTAAAACTGCGAAAAATAGTAAAATGTGCTACAATTAAGGAAACTAAAAGAAGAAATGGTGGGGGTCCAAGTGGAATAGGTGGGTGGCCACCAATATCCACCAAGATAATTCCTCCCCTATTAGGAAAAAATTGTCCCCATTGTGTTGAGTGCCTCCATGAGATCGAGAAACTTCTATTGAACTTGGTTCCTGGTGAGCCATTTGGCTTGGTTCAGGGGTTGGAAAAATTTGACTACCTGATACAATTGGATCTTCTGTTGGCAAGTTTTCTTCATCTTTGTGTCCATTATTTGATCAATGGTGTAATATTCCATTCATTCTATGTTTAACTCTGTTGGTGTGAGTTGTTTTTCAATGTCTATTGTGTCCAGTAATGGAGGAAAGTATGATCGAAGGTGGTCCACATTGAACACTAGTGTTGAGGTATAAAAGGTGTCTTTTTAACTCCTATTTATCCGACATTAATTATCAATCCAGGTACGATTTTTTATTTCAAGAGTGTACTCAGTCTGAGGTGAAAATTTAATCCAAGAGTAATGTTTTCCAATTTGCAGTACAGTGTTCCAAATACAAGAGTAAACAGATGCTTGAAAATAAAATCTAATTCCAATTACAAGAAACTTAATGTTCTGAAACCAGATCACTCACTCAGGAAACTACAACAATCATCAGTCAAGGATGCAGTAGTAATAACTCTTTCCTCTGTCAACTGATGTAAATAAAATTAAACATATACAAGATCCTCAATCTGAGAACTTCGACAGTAATAGCCAATGTCCTTTACAGTTGTTGACCTTGCACTCCACACCAAAACAAATAATTCGAAATGATAACTGAATTAAATTAATAATGTTGCTAATAGAAATGGAATAAACATGCTCACTGCAATAATATTCTAAAGCAAAACCAAATACTTGCAGGAAAGAGATGAACAACAAAGCTTATTTAGTAGTAATGAACAACAAAGCTATTTAATAGAAATGAACAACAAAATCTGAAATGAAGAGTGAAGATTTATACTTGAAATGAACAGCATAAAAATATAAGCTGCAAAGGATAGTAATATTGTTATGGTGGAAGGGAACGGTAACGCGGTTCAATCACAGCTTATGCAATAAAACGATTTCATAAAATATTGAAACAGTAAACTATAAAATAGGGAACTATAAATCAATGCGATTAAGGGAAATGAAAATTAAAGCAAACCATCACACGACTGGAATCGTAAAGTAATGGTACAAATAGTAAGTGGATCCACTAGGGCTGGGACCTTTGCCGCTAGTGAAGCACTGCCGAACTACTCCAGTATCAAATAATGGGAAAGCAATCGAATTATATATTAATCATGTGTAAATAAGTTTACAGGCAATCACACTCTGTTTTAACCAACGAGAGCCGATGATCAAAGTGAAAACACAAAAGGGAAATCTGAATAATGGCAAGACATGCTCTCCCTGATTTCTACAAGCGCCGTCCTTTTATAACAGCTAGGTGGACAAAACAAGAATATAGATGAGATTTGAAGCAGCAATCCCTTAGGATCAAAAGATCCTGAGGGATTCGCTCTATCTTCTATCTCCAGTCATATTTTTGTCTTCTTGCACCGATGCCTCACTTTTCCTTTCCTTTCCTTGAATGTGTGTTTTGATCTCAATCTTCTTGTTTGGATATGGCTTCCTGGAAAAGGGATAGTAGTTACTTCTGCTTTTTCTTTTCCTCTCGAATGGTGGCTTTCTATTTCTTCTATTTTCTGCATAGAAGAAAAGACAATATTTAATCAATTTGCAACGATCATAAATCTCCTTAATTCTACTATAATTCTTTGATATATTACCATTTTAGAATATAAAGGAGTTATGATTAAAGAAAAAGATAAATAAATAAATGGAAAATTCATACCTTTTCCCCCCTGCTTACCCTTTTTCATGCCCTCATGAAAACCATGTAATTTACATGCAAAGCAGTTAGAGAATAGGCTGGAGAGGGATTTTCGTGAAGTGGTATAAAACCATGATTTGCAGCTAAAGCTTCAAAAATATGCCCTGTCTTCCCTTCAAGTAATTCATATATGGCCTTATATCCTGCTGCAAGATACCAGATAATAGGGCTTCGAAATCTACATCCTAGCCAATACGGGCCTTCCCGCAAGATGAGGTTGTTATAGGTAACTAGGCGGTCGGCAGCTAACTTAAATTTTTTGTAATTGAATGGATCTCTATTCTGAATATTCTGATTGAAAATCTTCCATCGTAGTTTAGCTGCTACTATGGCCTGGTCTTTGATGGACAGAAAATATTCTACCCATTGCTGGACAATTACTTTGTGGATGGGTCCCAATGTATGGATCACAACCTCCTTTTTCATTAAGCTTTTCTTCTTAGCCCAAAGTTGTAATGGGTGTCTCGGTTCACCCCTAACCCAAAGGTCTAACCCGTTTTCTTGTCTCTCAAAAGTGTTATAGGCCTTGAGCCATTTTAACTAGTTAACAGTAAATTAAATGAATGCTTGATATTGGACATCACCCACAAAAGGACTGGGATTTGTCTCCATTTCCTCTTTTAATATAAAATTATGCAAATAAAATTCACAGAGTAATCATTGAAAATTTACTCCATAGAGTTTAGAGAAGTTTATAAAATCATCAAAAGTTTTTAATTTTATAGGTTTCCCTGCCTTAATAGCCTTAATTTTTAACTGCAAATATCTTTCTAACAAAAACAAAGCATAATTTTTGGCAG
This sequence comes from Pinus albicaulis, assembly GCA_034641835.2. NCBI lineage: Eukaryota > Viridiplantae > Streptophyta > Pinopsida > Pinales > Pinaceae > Pinus > Pinus albicaulis. Next base: position 758,426,841 of record CM076583.1, on the reverse strand, counting down.
GGGACCTACATGCTAGAACGTCCGTATATAGAGAACAGAGAGTATCCATTTGACTCCTGAATGTTTTTAGTCTATTCCTTACCTTTTCAGCTTGTTCTTCTGCCTTCTGACATCTATCGAGGGCTTCTCCCTCTGATGCAATGATGTCCCTTAATTGCTGCTGTAACTCTTGGTATTTCTTCTTAGGAATAGTCCCTTCTTCGAGATTTTCTCTAGTCCGCTGAGCCTGTGCCATATCCTCTTGGATTTTTGCTACACGAGGATCGTTGTCCATCAAAACACTTCTGTGTTGAAGATCTACCTAGGTTTCCTACTTACGATATCGAGTTCCTATAGTTTGTGTTTTAGGGGTTCTTTTAGATATTTTGCCTCTTTCAGGACCCTTATCTTCTGTCTAAGTTGTTTTACTAATTTTAGCAGCTTTTTTTGTTCCTTCCGCAGCCTCTTAATTTAATTTGTCTTCTTCTTCTTCTTCTTGGGAGGAAAAACTATTTCCTTTTCTTGACTTGGCTACTTAGCTAGGTTTTGTTCTTTAGGGACTATGCCCTTGCCCTGGCTTGTTTCCATATTCTCTATTTGGAACACTTCTTCAGTGTTCGCGTTATCCTGACTAGGTTCCTTAGGGGAGGTAACCCTAGTTTGATCTGCCACTTCCTGAGGGGCTTCTGCTTCTGCCTCTTCCTCATCATGCATTTCCTTGGATGTATCCTTGCTATGGACAGAGTGTTCCTGTGATTTCTCTGCCTCAATATTAAGGTTGAGCGAACTCTAGGGTTGAATATACTCACTCATATTGGCCAAAATTTGGGCCAATTCGTCCTCTTGCAATGGCCTCTGTGGTGGACTTATGCTGGAGGTTACGGGAGGTTCTGCTTCCTCCCTTTCTTCTTCACTGGTGTGCTCAGTTTCTTCCTCTTCCTGGTTTTCTCCTCCTTCAGGTTGCATGGGTTGCTCATCTCCAGAACTATGTAATTCTAAGGGTTGGTTGTTGCTACCCTGGAGGCTTCCCAACATTCCCCTGATTCTTCTCAATCTTGAGGATTTTCTGTGTTTAGAGGTCTATTTGCTATGCTGGTGGTTCTTTTTCATTTCGGGGTAGGTAAGGTTATTCCCCCGTCTATTAAAAATACCAATTCCTCCCAGCTATTCTGCTGCTGAGAAAGACTATAACTAACTATTAATCTAATTAAACAATGGTGGCTTACCACCATTCCTGTATGACGGGATTTCCTTATGCTCCGAGCAACGTCATGCAGTAAAAAAATTAAATATGCAGGAAAATTTATAGCGCATTTCTGTTTTAGTACTGCTAATAATTTGAGGTGGCGTGGTCTTACCACATCCTTTATCCCATCGCATGTATTGTAGCTTTACACTACTCTAGCCAGTTCTGGCCATGGTTCTCCCAGAGTTTTTGGCTGGACTCCTTTTCCTTTGACGGTCAGGTTCTGTCCTTCGTCCAGAAAGATGGTTATGGCCTCTTGAAGTCTTAATTTTTTATGGGTCCATATGGGTCCAACTGTTGGTAATCCGGATACCTCAGCAATTACTGCATCCATTACTGTTATTCACCTTCCTCTTATTATGGAATGATCCTCCTGCAAATTGTACAAAAATTCGATGGCCATAGTTTCATGGGGCTGTTGGAGTCGTCTAAGGTAGGTAATCCATCCTGCTCTTACCAAGATTTCTTGTGAAACTTCGGAAACTGTTAGTACTTGTGGTTCGTTTCATATTGGTCGACCTCCCATTTCATCTAAGCTCTGCACACTGCTAAATTTTCACAGCAATACATATAAATGGCAATGGAACAGCAACCCGTGCATATCGGAAAATATAAATACCGTTAAACTTGCTACTTCCGGGATTTGATGAAAATAAGGAATTGACACGTATGCAGGCGTATTTTAGAAGTCACCCGCGCCCCCCTGAAATATGATAGGTTTTCCTCGACCGGGAAAATGGAGGAGCAGCGTACTGGATGGCAATCATACAATATAGAAAGGCATATGTATCCATGACATGATCACAAAAAGTATCGAATTACTGAAATCGAGGCTTATGATGAAATCATGAATAGATATGGAAATGCTATGGAATGATGCGAAAATAGGGAAGAGGACAACTGACATAAGTAAAAATGCTTATGCGGTCATTATTCACTTGAACCATTATGATTGATTTTTAAACAATATTTCATGTATAAGAGGTTCGAAAAAAAAGGGGTTTAGGAGCATAATCTCATTTGAAATCAAGATAAAGATATAAGAAGAGGGTTTATAATTACTATTGATTTGTGAAAAATATGACTCCAATACCCATCAGCAGATCTCTGTTTCCCACAGGTGTTTATAACCTTGACAAAGTTTCTTTTTCACCTTTGGAACCATAGTCCTTAATACATGCCTAGGAAAGTGCTTTGTAATATCAGGATGGAGGCCATTATGCTGGCTTGGTAACTAGATGAATCACAATGCCATTCACCAGTAAGGAGTGAAAGGTGGGCAGGTCGGCTCGTGATGAGACCTCCTGTCCCAAGGACTTTTTATTTTTCTGATTCGCCCATTCGATCATATCCCTGGTGTGGTGGCCATAGTGGGACTGCCACTTCACTTCTTCATTATGATCATGGTAGGCTGGCTCTTGATTGGACCCCCTATCCTCCATCTGACAAATCATAGAATTGTTAGTAATCATATAGATTTTCTTTTTTCTTTTTTCTTTTTTCTTTTATATAGCACTTCCCTATTTATATGTAGAGGATGGCTCAACACTCCTTAAGAGTAGGGATGGTGGAAGAAGTCTAAACATCTCAATAGAGGAAAATATGCCCTTATTCTTATTCAATAATAAAATTCAAAGAGAGTTATGAGGATTAGGGAAGAACCAACATGATAAAAATAATCAATCAAATTAGTTTTAGTGAAGATAAAGACAACAAAGTGATATAGATGGTTGTGTCCTTTCATTTTTTCTTATCAATACGAAGCAATTTCTTTAAAGATTACAATTTTTCCTTGATTTGTTGATTTCAGTAACCTCTAATTTTTGTGTCCTTGCATAAATTTGTATCTCTTCCTTCAAAGGATCATGAAGAGTGAAACATTATTCACAAAAATTCTCAAAATGTTGTTCCATAAGAGAAACAACAACAAAAAAATGCACTAAAAAAGTGTTGTTCCTTAGATGGAACAACTGTTGTTCCTTAAGAGGAACAGCAAAAAGAACATCTGCACTCAAAACTGTGGTTCCTTTAAGAGGAACAAAAAATAAAAGAAAAATATACACGCAAAACTTTTGTTCCTTAAGAGGAACAACAACTGTTCCTTAAGCGGAACAGCAGATAAAGCAAGTGCAAATTAAAATGTTGATCCTTCGGCAGAACAGCCTAAAAACATTCCAAATCGAAACTATTGTTCCTTAAAAGGAATGGCAGAAAGTGAAAAAAAATGGTGAAAGAGCTATTCCTTTTAAAAGGAACAGCAAAAACAATCAGGCGGAAGTGATGTTCCTTTACGAGGAACGGCTGATGTTCCTTAAGAGGAACGACAAACAAATATAATCACGCAAGATTGATGTTCCTTAAGGGGAACGGCTATTGTTCCTTAAGAGGAACAGAAGTGGTTCCTTAAGAGGAACAACACTGAAAAAAATTTGTACAAAAAAACAGTTTACACAAGCGAAATTAAAGAGAAAATATTATGTACAAATTTCAGAAACAAAGGATTTTTTTAGTGAATTAATACATAATATTTTCTCTTTAATTTCGCTAATTCACAATTCCTCTCCACTACCCATTCCCCTGCTCTCCAACGCGGCCACGTTTGTAAACCTTAGCTCTCAACTATACACTCTCCACTCTTCCAGCACTCCCTACCCGCGGCCCTCTACGCACATACACCTGCTTTATCGACACACAACTCTCCCATATTCACATCCGCCCACATTACCAACCCACTCCCCCTACAACTGCAATATGCACTCACTTCTCTACACCTCTCCACGGCCCTCACTCTGCAACCAAACCCCGGCCCCTCGTCTCCTTTCCAACTCACTCTCCTTCAACACTCCCCCCCCTCCCACCATCTCACGCTCCATGGTTGCTCTCACGACCCTTCGCCGCCCCTTACCCTTCCATCTCTCCCCACTCTCACCTCGAGCTCCCTCTCACACGCTTCTGGTCGCTCCCCTTACATCGCCACTCCACACACTCGCTGTATAATATTGTCTCTCTTACCACCCGTCACTTCTCCTACCTGCTACGCCGCTCAGCCTCCCTCCTTGCACATCTATCCCATTCAGTTTTAATTTCGATTTTCATTTTTCCTCCCTCCCACAAATTTTTAATATCAGCGTTAAAAAAAAAAAATTATCTCCACTCACCCCCCCTCCAATATCCCTAAAATTTCCTTTTTTATTTTAAAATCTTTTTTAAATACCGGTCCCCCCTTTTAAATTTGATTTTCTCCCATTTTTATAAAATTTTCTCTATAAATTATTTTAAAAAATAAAATAAAAATAAAAAAAATAAAAAATAAAAAATCCCCTCCCCCCTTTTTAAATTAAATTCCCTCCCATTTTTACTACAATCCCTTCCATTTTAAATTCCCTTTACTTTTATTCCCTCCCTCACATTTTTTTAATTAATTTCCCGTCATTTCCATTTTTAATTATTTTTTTTTAATTAATTAAAAAAAAAAAAGCAGAGAGAGAGAAATGAAGAGATATGAACAGCAGGAATGAAGGAAAGGGCATATGAAGAAGATGGACTGAATATATAGAGAAAAATGCAAATTTGACATTGTGTGATTTGTGGCATAAGAGTGATTTTTTGAAGAAATTGACATTTGAAGACAAGTTTGCCATCATTCTAAAACAGCTATTTGAAGAAGAAAAATTCAGCTACCTCAAAGGCCTCTTGCACAAGTCTTTTGCTGCACACTCATATAAAAATTTGTAGAAATATTGTATTGCATTGACATTGTATTGTGAGTAGACATTGCTTCATCATAGTTGCAATCAGTAAATTTGAGTTGTTGATGTAACTCATTGTTGATTGTCCTCCATCATTTGAGGAGCAGATTTTGTACTTTGAGATTTCCATAGTTGGAAATTATTTAGAGTCATTTGTATTTTTTGTTGAATCACATTGTAAACGTGTGCATTTTCGGTTGAAGCTGACACCCTTCATTTATTTTTTAGCATAAATTGTTGAAAATTTCTAAAATCAATGAGGCATTAGAGTTGTTGAAAAACCTCATTCATTCCAATGTTGATGACATGATAAAAATGAGAAAGAATGCTCTTTGTAATATTCAAAGTTGTTTGCTAGATGCACAAGAAAAGATTGAGTTTTTGCAGTTGGAATCTCAGCTTCAGCAAGATGAACTTCAGCAAAAGAGTCACCATTCTGAACCTATTTCTGTTCAGAAGATTGAGAAAGACTCCCATCAACAACAAGTCAGCAAAGTCTTAGTTGATTCACATTCAGTTCCTTGCACTAGAGCAGATTTTCATGCAGATGCAGCAATTCAGCCTGCACTTCTCAAGCCCATCATCAGACCTTGGGAAGAGCTTGTCCACAACAAGCATAGAACTGGTCTTGGATATGACAATGATGTGACCTTTCATATTCCAGACTACACCAAGCCCATCATATTTCAGAGTGTCGGATTCCTGTTTGACAGTTCACCTACAGCTGTTCCAGATCCTACTCCACAACAACAATCACAGATTGAATAATTCCAACACTGTGATCGAGTTGGCCATATGAAAGATCACTCTTTTGATCTTCATCCATGCAAGCACTGTGGTCGACACACCCATTCTTCAGACAAATTCTTCAGAAACAAGCCTCCTTCAAGAACCAAGATTCATCTTGGATGGATCGCTTCTTGGAAATGGGCATCAGCAACCAAGAAGATGTTTAAGACACATGTCAGAATTTGTTCACGGATATTGAGCAAACTTGCAGTTGAGTTTTCGCCATCATCTCACCTTGTCCCTGACAGGGGGGAAAATGGTGGTCATGTACAAGCTTCGACGTCAGATCAAGCGAGCCTGAGCCACAATCTCTCATTCCATGTTGAGAGTTGTAGCCAGAGACACAGCAGTTCAAGCGAGCCTGAGCCACAATTCACCATTCTAGATTCAGAGATGTAGCCAGATACACGGATGCCCATGAGCATGCCTTCGGTTGGTGGACAACCTTAAACCATCATCTTTGGTTGGTGGACAACCTTAAACCACCACAGGTAGTAGATCTCCCTTCTTTTAGGTCGAAGGTCTCCCTTTCATATATGAGGAACACTTCCTCTTGCAGAAGCCTTCAGCTTCTTGCCAGCATTGGTTGAGTTCCAAGAAATGCTTCAAGCATTCCAGAGTTGTTGGTAATCCTAAAACCATCACAGATAGTAGACCTCCCTTCTTTTAGGTTGAAGGTCTCCCTTTTTTATGAGGGACAATTCCTCTAGCAGAAGCCTTCAGCTTCTTGCCAGTTTTGGAAGAGTTCTGGGAACTGCAACAAGTTTTGCATTCTAGTGTTGGTGGCCATCCTTAAACCATCTCTTCTTTCGAACATTTCAGAGAGTTGATTCAGCCCAAGTGCTACCATGTATACTTTGCATATTTGTATTACAACTCTTTTCTTGGACTCACACATACCCCTTCGGATTAAGGGGGGATATTGGAACACCTAATCCTACATGGGTAGGTGTGGAATGCGAAAAGTCACATTGGAGTCCAAGTGACCTTGGAATATGAAACCAAGATTCACACCATTGTATTATAAATGTACATCTTTATATAATGGAAAATAAGAAAGCCTCACGCTTATCCTTCATTGTGTGTTGAGTCTCTTGTGTGTGTGTGTTATTCTCCTCATACACCATGTGTGTGCTTTAACATGGTGTTTAACAGATCAAAATCAAGATGTTCTATTGGGGGAGGTATGATTAGTCGTTCTGGGAATGGTGGAGAAGAGGTGGTTGCTTGCTCATGAGTTTGTTGTCTAACCACATTCTATTTTTGTAATGTTTGTTCTAAAGGTAATGAATTTTCAACTTGAACATTTTTGTCTCCCTCTGATTCTATTATGCGCCCAGACCTTAATTGAAGGTCGTTGCACTCCCTTAACTCAGTTTCTAGTTTTGGTGCTTCGATTATTTGAATAGATTGAATCGGTCTATTATTAGGGTTCGGGTTGGGTTGGGCTGGGAGTTGCGGTCTTAAGTTGGTCTGGGGATTTTGTTGCAATATATATTGCATTGGCAGTGTAGGTGGAGGGAGAGGAATCGTTCCAGCTGGCTGATTCATAGATCTTTGCCAGTTCGACTACCAGGTTTGACTCTGCGAGGTGGAGGGGGACCATTGTGTTAGATATGAATTATTTTTCCAAAATGGTCGACAGTAAGGAAATTTCGGCCAATTTGTTTGATTTGTTTGATTTGGCCATGGCGATGTAGGAAATGGCTGCTGTGACCAGCTGGGGAAAGGTGGCTGATTTTTCCATATTCCATTATATTGCTGAGCATTATACCGAGGAGACTGAAAAGAAGAGGATGGATCAATGGGCATACCTATTTTTCGTGGCTGCCCTTGACGGCGCTGATTGAGTAGGTACACTAGTTATGTTTCTTCTTCCGCTTCCTTGTAGACTGCTTTCAATCCTGGGAGTGAGGGGCCACTTCCTGTGGAGTGATATTTCGTACAAATGGTGCAAACTTGGATTGTATCTAGCGGGCATTCTTTATGGTTGTGTTTCTTTCTGCATCTAGGGCAGAATATTGCCAAATTTTGTTCTGCTTTTGCTTGCTTTTGTTTAGCTTGCATGATGTCGAGCTGCGTTGTCAGAGTCCCTAGAATATTAGCTTTGAAATTTTCTAGTAGATTGTTGATTTCTGGCGAGTTATACCTCCACTGGAAATCTTGCTATCCCTTGTGGTCATGTCACGTTCTACTGGTTTTAGTCTTGTGCTGCTTCTCGAGCTCCTGATACATAAATCAATGATGTCAGCAAAATTTTCCTAATATATGTCACCTTTGCCAATAATGTTTAATGTTTCAACCCATTATTCCTTCATCCCTTTAATTTATGTAGTTTTTAACACATTATCAGGTAAGGGTAAATATGCATAAGGATTTTCAGTATCCTGCAAACTTTGTTCTACCCCTTCAATTTCACCTTGAATCTCAGCGTTAGCCACGGATGGTGATCTCGTGGTTTGAAGGAAATAAATAGGATTTCTGGTAGTAGTAATTCGGGGTCCTACAGATGAATGAGACTCAGATTTTCTTATGATTTTGTCAATAAAGGTTGTTCGCCCAAGGGTCATCGGTCCCTTTGGTTTTTTAGGACTAGGAGGAATTTTGTTTTGTTTAGATTTTCTAGTCATTCAAAAAACGCAAGCATTCATTCCTACCTTAGACTTCTACGCAGTTATGCTATGAAGCGGGCAGGTGAACGAGCATGTTCCTCGTTCGTTACGCAGGTTCTTACCTTCCGTTTTTAACACCCAGTTCTTCCTTAGCAGACACTCATCACACTACTATCTGAAGGAAAAATAAATGGCTACACTCTCCCCGGCAACGGCGCCAAAATGTTGAGGTATAAAAGGTTTCTTTTTAACTCCTATTTATCCCACATTAATTATCAATCTAGGTACGATTTTTTATTTCAAGAGTGTACTCAGTCTAAGGTGGCAATTTAATCCAAGAGTAATTTTTTCCAATTTGCAGTACAGTGTTCCAAATACAAGAGTAAATAGATGCTTCAAAATAAAATATAATTCCAATTACAAGAAACTTAATGTTCTGAAACTAGATCACTCACTCAGGAAACTACAGTAATCATCAGTCAAGGATGCAGTAGCAATAACTCTTTCCTCTGTCAATTGATGTAAATGAAATCAAACATAAACAAGATCCTCAATCTGAGAACCTAGATAGTAATAGCCAATGTCCTTTACAGTTGTTGACCTTGCACTCCACACCAAAACAACTAATTGGAAATGATAACTGAATTAAATTAACAATGCTGCTAGTAGAAATGGAATAAACATGCTCACTGCAATAATATTCTAAAGCAAAACCAAATACTTGCAGGAAAGAGATTAACAACGAATCTTATTTCATAGTAATGAACAACAAAGCTATTTTATAGAAATGAACAACAAAATCCGAAATGAACAGCGAAGATTTATACTTGAAATAAATAGCATAACAATATAAGCTGCAAAGGATAGTAATATTGTTATGGTGGAAGGGAATGGCAACGCGGTTCAATCACATTTTATGAAATAAAACGATTTCATAAAATATTGAAACAGTAAACTATAAAATAGGGAACTGTAAAGCAATGTGATTAAGGGAAATGAAAATTAAAGCAAACCATCACACAACTGGAATCGTAAAGTAATGGTACAAATAGTAAGTGGATCCACCAGGGTCGGGACCTTTGCCGCTAGTGAAGCACTACCAAACTACTCCAGTATCAAATAATGGGAAAGCAATCGAATTATATATTAATCATGTGTAAATAAGTTTACAGGCAATCGCACTCTGTTTTAACCAACGAGAGTCTATGATCAAAGTGAAAACACAAAAGGGAAATCTGAATAATGGAAATACATGCTCTCCCTAATTTCTACAAGTGCCATCCTTTTATAACAGCCAGGTGGACAAAACAAGAATATAGATGAGCTTTGAAGCAGCAATCCCTTAGGATCAAAAGATCCTGAGGGATTCGCTCTATCTTCTATCTCCAGTCATCTTTTTGTCTTCTTGTGCTAATGCCATGCTTTTCCTTTCCTTTCCTTGACTGTGCATTCTGATCTCAATCTTTTTGTCTGGATATGGCTTCCTGACGAAGGGACAACAGTTAATTCTTCTTTGTATTTTCCTCCCAAATGGTGTCTTTCTATTTCTTCTATTTTCTGTATAGAATAAAAGACAATATTTAATCAATTTGCAACGATCACAAATCTCCTTAATTCTACTATAATTCTTTGATATATTACCATTTTAGAATATAAAGTAGTTATGATTAAAGAAAAAGATAAATAAATAAATGGAAAATTCATACTTTTTCCATCGCTCAACAAATAGGTGTTAGCCAAGGAATGGGGGGACACTGAGCTCAAAATAATTATTTCCCATAACATTGTTGATGGTGTAAGGCCCATATCAAAGTGGTTTGAGATTTTGATGTGATTCGGTAAGGAATTCTTTCTGTAAATGTAACCAAAATTTGTTGCCAACTTAAAACTTGTGTGGCACCCATGATGGTCATGCCACTGCTTGTACATCACATTTGACTTATCCAATATGTCTTGCACCTATTGGCGGATGTTTTGGATGCATTCAATAAATTGGGTTGCTTTATCACCCTAAAACTGTACATGTGTGGATTATTTTTGTGTAGTAGGATGAGGTATGGAAACATCAATCAAACACAATGGTTTAGAGCCTAGACCCAATTGAAAAGGATTGCAGCGAGTTGAGTTATGGAGAGATCTGTTATAAATTTGCTACATATAAGGAAGGCTCTCATCCAAGTTTCATGGATGGCTGGATTTGTACATGTGTAATATGTGCACTATCATCCTGTTTACGAGCTCTATGTGGAAATCAGTATGGGGATGGAATTTAGTCGACTTGGTGAGATTAGTGTCAAATAAGAAGAGTTTAGAAGTGTCCTCTGTTGTGATACTCTTATTGCAAGTGGCCAATATATCCATCTTAGAAAAACTATCCACAATTACAAATACATAGTCATTACCATGCTTGGTAGAAGGGAGGTCCGAAAAATAGTCCATGGAGATGGTTTCTCAAAGTTGGATGGGAGTATGCAAAGGAGTGTACAACCCTTACTTCTTGATGGTTAGCTTGGCGATGGGATAGGAAGTTCATGATCTGATATATTATTTACTATTAGATTCTTGGTCAATAAATATACTTCTATAGTATGGAAACAATTTTCTTCACACCAAAGTATCTTACTACTTGACGGTAGTGTGCATCCGAAATCAAATTGGCACACTCACTTAAAGGAATAGAAATGCGGCCCAAGTAGAATAATAATATGTCTTGGAGGTGGAAATTTTCTGAAACTTTCTTGTCATCCACTAGCTTTTGGTATGTGGTGGTGAAATCTGGATCATTTTGGGATAATTACGACCATCTGAAGGCCTTGTGGCCATAACAATTGAGAAGAACAATCAATGCTACAACTTAGGGCCGAATAAGGAAATATGAAACATGATTTGTGCTTCCCTTATTGTATTTAATGTTCAAGTGGAATTGTTGTAGATAAGTAGACCACTTTTGATGTCAATCATTTTGCAACTTCCCTTGTGTCTGGATAAACTAAATATTTTAGTGATTAGTGTGGATGATTGTCTCATTCCCAAAAATGTAGTGCGTCCATTGTCAGCATGCCTACATGATGGAATACATCTATTTATCATAGGTGAGGTATTTCTAAATTATATCAGAAAGTGTGTCACTATGATAGGCCATTGGATGCCCTTGTTGGGTGATAACTACACCAATTTCATGGTCAGATGTGTTTATCTCAATTTTCAACTGGTTGTTGTAGGTATAGCAATGTGAGTAAAAGTATAGAGAAAATGGGGTGCAATCTTAATGAACGCCTTTTGTTGGGAATCAGACCAAAAAAAATTTCCTTTCACGCCTCCCTTGGTAACCTAACTCAGATTCGAAGTAATGTGAGAGAACCCCAACATGAATCTTCGATAAAAAATTGTCAAGGCACAAAAAGTTTTGAATATATGTTAGAGTGGTTAGGGCTCGCTAATCCTGAATAACTTGGATCTTAGTTGGATCCACATGCACACCTTTCTCATCAGTGATTTAGCTCAGATATTGGATCTAGCTCATGCAAAATGTGTATTTCTCCATGGTGGCACATAGTTTGTGTTGACATAGGGTTTTAAGGAACTTCTGAATGTGTTTTAGGTGCTCTTCCCAAATTTTACCAAAGATGAGGATCGTCTAGATATACAACCACAAAAATTTGGTGTAGGGATGCAAGAAGTCATCCATCAACCTCATAAAAATTGTGGGGGAATTTGTCAACCCAAAAGGCATGACCAACCACTCGAAAATGCCCTCCTTAGATTTGAAGGTGGTATTCCATACATCTTTTGGTTCTACTGCCACCTAGTGTTATCCAGACTTCAAATTGATCTCGCTAAAATACTTCCCCCCCTTGAGCTACACAAGAAGGTCATGGATCTGTGGGATTGGATACCTATTCCTGACAATAATTTTTTTAGATCCCTATAATCAGTGCAAAGTCTACAGGTTCCATCTTTCTTCTTTACACGCCCAATCAAGCTCCCACAAGGTGAGGAACTTGGTCGAATGTGCCCTTTTTTCTACAAATCCTAGATCTCCTGCTTGATTTATTCATTTTCTATAATGGAGCAGTGGTTTATAGACCCATCGGGTAGAGGTGAGTCGACTGTCAGATCAATCAAATGCTTGACCTAGAAATGCAAAGGTACCCCTACTGGTGAGGAGAATATGTCTCTGTATCCTTCCACGGCCTTATCCAACTACTTCTGCTACATGGGGGAACCATTCCCAGGGGCTATAGATATTGCCACTATCTTCCCATTTATTTTTGAGATAGAATCAGAAAGAAAAAAAAAGAAAAAATCTTGGTATAGGAGATGATCTTAGTACATTTCTTAGCAAAGATCAAAGAGACGATGGTAGGCGGGGCTACCTCTGGTATCCTATATAAATTATTTCCCAAAGTAATAATAATAGTGTGTGGCTTGTAACCATACACTACATGATGCTTCCACAAGTATGGTTGGACTAATAACACATCACAAAATTCAAGAGTAGCAACATCACACAATTCCTCATCTATGAAGGGCTTAATGCTCAAGGGAAGATGACACTATTTTTGTCTAACACAAAGATCTATTCATTGGTGAAGCCACCCAATGGTCTATGAATATGGGTGTGGTGTGGTTAGTAGGCCAAACCAATTCACGAATTGTACTAAAATGAGGTTCTTTTGGCTCTCATTATCGATAATGAACTACAATGGAGAACCCTTCACCCACATTTGTGAGTGGAAGAGACACTCCCCCTCCTCTAGACCTTCGGGATCAATCTTTTGGATCTTGGTGGTTACAAAAGTGGCATTAAATTCTACACCAATAACATGCTTCCCCATGTCATTCCCCTTGTCTAGTTTTGGCTTAGAATCAGAACAAGCATAAGACTCTGAAGATTTCAGCTCGACCACCAATGACTTGGTGCAACACTCAGTTGTGTTGTGGGTGGGGATCTTGTGGAACTCACACCACTTTCCATTGTCCTTCATCATCTTCGTGGTGTCATTCTTTTCTTACAGCTTTGATGGGTTGTCCTAGGTCACTCCACTTTGGCTCTGTAATTTTTTCTACAGTTTGGGGATGATCGTTTTCTAATTGTGATTCGTATATCCAAAGTCATGCTTATTTTTTTTACATTTTTGTCAATATTGGTAGCATATAGATATGTTGTACCAAGAGAGGAAATGTCCAGTAACTCCATTTATCCCTAAATGTATTTGTGAAAACTTCCACGATACTTGAGAACTATATGTCACCCAGAGTCTTTGATACCTAACTTTGTGCATAAAGTATGAAAAATATCTATGAAATAATGTACATCTTGGTCCCTTTGTTTCCATAGTGTGGTCCATTGTATGTACTGGTCATCATAGCTCCCCACAAGGTAATATTGTTCCTTGACAATATCTTGGAAAGAGTTATGAGAGGGGGGAACTGTAAACAAAGAGGGTTTGTTGGCCCTTTCCTCCCAGTAAATTTCCCACCAATCCATGACATGGGGGCCAACCTTAAGTAGTGAAATAGTAATATTCTCCCTATCAGAGAAACTATGGACTCAAAAATAACCTTCCAACATATTCAACCATTTATATATAACATATATATATCTATCTGAAGTTTGAATATAGGGATATCTAATTTCACTTGTACCTTGAAGGGTGCGACACCTCCAAAGTGTCTGTTGGATGAAGATGTGTCGTCGGTGGGAATCCACCGAAATATTTGGGCAAAGTTGTCCATCATCTCGTTCCTTTTCTGCTAGAGGGATTCTTCGAGTAAAAGTTTGATATGATATATTTCTCTTGTGGCCACATAAAGGCTATATTTAATATCTCATTCTACTCTTAATAATATTTTTTTAAGCTTCAATATGTTCTTAGGAAGGTTTGGAGATAATTGCATACGTGTGCCTAATATTATTTATTTTTGAAGAGTATTGTGAGAATATTGGACAAATTATGAAGATTTTGAGAAGGATATAATTTAGGGACTTGCCCCCTAATACAGGAGGATCAGGATTGGAGAATAAATGAACAAAATATCATGAAATTATTGAGATATTTTGTAACTCCAATGATTGAGAAAAAATAGGAATGTGTTCCATGTCATTTAATGCAAACTCCTAGTGTTGGGAACCATATCCACTATTTGAGGGATTTTAGAGGGGAAAAGCTCCTCATTTCAAGGAGAATGCTTCCCCATAAATTTTTATATGTACCAATTCGTATTTTCCTCTAGGGGATGCATTTTTTATTCTTCTCGTGGAGAAAAATTGTGGTTTGGCAACTCCATTTTCATTTCTTGCAGGGATGTACTTGAATTGATTCAAATAATGAATATTGGTGCCATGTTTAGCTTCTTAGACTTCATTTATTAAATAAGACTCTGAGTCTCCTTGGGCATGGCCGTGCTAGGAGCCTCAAAGCCCTCTTTCACAATTTATTTATGATCTTTTCACTTGTTATTCACATGCATCTCTTATTCTTGTTTTCCTTATTTTTGTATTTAGTATTGATGCTTTTCTTGTTGTAGGATTGCATTAAATGATTTAAGTGAGTTATTTTGATGGTTATTTACAAATTCAAAAGCATTAATAATCCTAAGAATTACTTTGTAATTTCATCATCATCATTGAGATACTTGGATTTAGTTACTAGTTCACGAATATAGGATTTATGGAATTTCCTTGTAGCGAAATAGTAGTAATTTTCTGATATTTTTTAGAATGGGTTAATGAGATTCATTTCAGTGTATTCCACTTGCATTAGGTCATAAAAAAATTCAATTTAATAAAAAATTTACCGCAATTTATTTTTCAGTTGATTAAGTTAGGCATTTGATAGGTTAACTAGCTCACTAGTTCTTGAGTTTCCAGTTTTTATAGTAATTTTCTGTTATTTTTTAGCACATTTGAACAATGGTATTTTGGAGTGATTTTACTTGGAATGGATACATAAGACATCATAATTAATAACAAAAATTTTCCCATCCAATTTTCAGTTGATTTACTTAGTCATTCGGTGAGCTATCTCCAAAACAGAACTTCCTATAGCAAAACAAAACTTCCTATAACACTCCTGTAACACATGTAAACTCGAACAAATATGCACCAATATTAATTTTTGTCTCTTTAGCTTGAATCATAACACCTTGGATCTAAATTCATGATTGACGAAGAATAAAAACCACTTAGGACATGTGTTTTTACAAAGTAGATTAGGCCTATTTATTTGAATTAATGCTCTTAGGATTTCAATTACAAATTGTTTTTCTTGCCTACGATTAATTTATTTTCAAAGTAGCACTTCCATTTTTGCAATTAGTATAGGATTTGATTTCATGAAATTCACTCCATTACATCATATAAACAAAATAATGACACATTGTATGCTGCACATATAGTGTCTATACCTGTTAAGTGTTTAAGAACCTCGGGTTGATAATTAAAGTTGGTAGCCTTGGGAGTTGCAACATTCTTGTTGCAATACTGAGGCTCATCACTCTTTGGCACCGTTTCCGAGGATTTTTCACAGTATTAATTCCTTTCTTTCCTAGTTGATTCATTTCTTTTACTTTCTGCAAAATCACAAAATACCTGTATTAGAGATATTTCATTTAAAAAACTGAAAATTTCATTGCATTATAATTATTATTCAAAAAACAAATCTCCAACACCAACCCCCCCCCCCCCCCCCATTTAATCACATGGTACAATAAGAACCACATCACCATCCACTTTTTCATGTAGAAGAAAAGGTGGCAGAGAAGATAGAAGAAATGGATGTAGATGATGACAATGAAGAAGATCCTCTTAGATTTCCCATTCAAGATACTGATGTCAGTGTGCATATGAAGAACATCCCTCCATATTTCCTTCCCAACTTTTATGGTATGAGGTCAGAGAATCCATAAACCTTTCTTTTTGAATTCGAAATACTTTGTAGATCTTATGGATACTTACTAAACACTCAAAAGTTGAGATTTTTTTTTGTAACATTTAAGGATAGAGGTATTAAATGGTTCACGAGTTTACGAACTAATTCAATAAGATCATGGAATGATATGAAAAATACATTTCTAGAAAAATATAAAGATCATGATCTTAAAGAATAAATATTTAGAATGAATCAAAAACAAAATGAGAGTCTCGAGGATCTAATAGAGAGGTTCATTTATAATGTTAAGAGGGAAAAATTACGTCATTTAGGATTTGACACACTAAAAACCCTCTTACTTCGAAAAATTAGGGATGAGTGGACTAATCTCCTTGATCTCATGAGTAGAGGAGATCTATACGAATTATCTTTTGAAGAAATTTTTGAAACATGAAAGCACATATCAAGATGAAGGGCATGGGTAAGTAAATAAACATCAACATTTGTAAGTTAAGCTAAACTTGGAAATTTTCTTGATAAATTTAAAACATAAATTATTAGAAATATAAGTGAACAAGTAGAAATTTTAAGAAAGAAAAATGAGAAAAACAAATATGATTATATTTTTTTATCCATGCAAAATGATATGATACTAAATATTGTCCATCATTACATGGGTTGAAGGAATTGTACCAAGAAGACAATGGAGCAAATAAATCACCAAATAAACTACGTTATGTAGCTCCAAGAGGACCATGGAAACCTAGCCAACCTGGTATGGTTCGAGAACCTAATTCACAATTTCAAGCCTATGCACATCCATCTCAAAGTAATTGGAACACACTCCCTCCTTGGAAACCTTGGTCATCTCAACCCCAAAACCGATCTTGCAAACAAGGTTGGAAAGAACCTTATGGGAGAAATCCACAATATCCTCAATATTTTTCTCAATATCCTTAATACCCAACTCCATGTTACCCCTACCATCCACGTCCACCACAACCACAACCCCAACCACATACATCTCAAAGATCCAATCCCACTCAATTACCTGTAGCACCATTTTCAAACCCACACAATGAAGTAGCTCAACCCACTTACAATGATGAGTTACAATACTACCAAACATATCATCTTGATCTAAATGGTATCTATCTTAGCTCAGGAAGACTATTGCAAAAAATTGATTCTCTTGATGTCATTGAAGGACAACATTCTGAAAAAAACAATATTCAAATGAGAATACCTAAGAGTCATGGGATGCACTTGATGAAGAGTAGACATCAAAATCATATATTGAAAAATTTACATTATGTTCAACATTATACTCTATGTGTTCAATAGAATAATAAATAAAAAGAGGAATATCTAAATTTCGTAGAAGAAGAAGACATCCAAGATGATCAAAATCAGCAAGTGCACCAAGGGCATCACAACTATATTGAAATATGGTTCCAGAAAGTCATTAAATTGCAGAAACACACTCTTCTTCAAGAATACTTAATCTTCTCTTAGTCATAAAATTTGTTCTCACACATTCAGGTACATGTCCAAGAATATATCTCAAGCCTACACATGAGTTTATCTATCATCTTGTTGTGCACATGGTTGTATTTGAAGTATTACTACACTTGAAAGAAATTTTATTTTTTTAAGTAGAGTAGGTTAGAAAAAATAAATAAAAAATGGAAAAAGAGGAAAATAATAAAATCTCAAGTGAAAACCTCTTTTGAGGCACCTGATATTGACTCACTAATTGAAAATCTCCTGAGGCAGTCAATGGGTTGGAAAAAAAGAGAAAAAATAAGAGGCAAACGATCCTAGGTGAAAACCTCCTTTGAGGCACCTAGGTAGACCTACTAGTTGAAAACCTCATTGAGGCATCTAGTAGGCCTAAGAAAAAAGAAACAAAATGAAAAAAATGGAAAAAAAGCTCCATGTATCTCTCTCTAATGAATGCAGGTTCTCTCCAACCTTTGCAAGAAACAAAAACAAGTTGGCACCAAAATAACAAGTTGGTAAAAAATCTAGTCAAAGGAAGTCAAACTTGGAATTTCTCCCCCTTTTCTCATATGATCCAAAAGGACCAAGGTCATTTCAATTCATCACCATAACTATCATCCATTTCCAACATCCGCACATCATTTCAAAGCATTTCTCATTAATTTTCCTCGATATCCTAAACTGCTACAGGAAGTCCTGTTTTTTAGAAGAATATTTTTTTATTTATTATATCATGAAAACCATGCATCCATTTTCCTATTTTTTTCATGGGGGAGATGCATATGGATGATGGTAACATGCTCAAGAAATTTCATCAAATTATGGTTCACAGTTTTTGAGAAATCGGCCTCCATCACCTACAACCATTTTTAGTTTTTATCGAGATTCTTACATCCAATGGCCAAGAAATTTTATGGGGAGGAGCATAAGGATGCTGGTAAAATTCTCAAAAAAAAATTAGGTCAATTCAGTCTACCATTTAGGAGTTATGGGTACAAAAATTTTGCTACAAGGGGGTTGTTCTGAAATGCTACAGGAAGTCCTATAACGGCTACAAGAAGTTACAGGGAGCTACAAGCAGGTGGATCGAGGACAAAAACAAAAAAAACAGGGGAATTAAGGTGTAAAAAATAAATGAGGAAAGTCTTCCCATAATTTTCTACCACATTCTCATCACTCCTCCATCTCAAGCACAAGGTTTTTTTTTTTTTTTTTTGCGTAACCTACCATTTGCACCTCTGTAAATTTCTGAAAGACACATAGTTCCTTCACTCCATTTTCCAAGGCCAAACCCCTTACTCACCAACCTATAATCATCCTAACATCACCCTAATACCACCTCACACCCTCCCTCATGACTCATACAAAGCTAGAAGCCTAAAATGGGAAGAGAAAGATTCCACTACAAGAAAAAGTAACTTCATGTAGCAAGCCCTATGTAAGCACGAGAAGAGCCTTGAAGATGTTTTTGACCAATCATGGAGAACAATAATAATTTTGAGAGGAATCTGAAGACAATAATGGCACTACAAGTAGGATCCTCCACTAGCATACATACACGTGAAGACTCAGCAAGGTACTTGCACAAACACAACAGGAAATTCAAGGTAAAACACCTCAAAGATAAAGAAGACACAACAAAGAATAAAAAAAATTACAAACACAGTGATGCAACTACAGCTCCAACTCCAACATGCATAATCCTACAACAACTCAACTAGGAGGTAAGGATCAGGTATGCAACTCTCTAACCTCACCCTTCAAATCTATTATAGCTTAAGAAAACATTAAAAGTGTGAGAAGGAAAGGATTTTTATAGCCAAAACCAGTGGCAGAGCAACCTCAATCTTAACTAGTAGTTAGCTTCACTTTTCCACCAAGGCACACAAACATGTGGGAGAGGAGAAAGAAAAAATTGAAGAGGACATGAAAAAGTGGGTGGTAAGCAGTTAGTTGTGATGGAAGACAAGGAGTGCTAAGGGATAACTAAGGGCCAACTCAATTAAAAAAAAATAACTCTGAGTTTATCTTGCATGCAATGCAAAAAAAAAAAATTGGAAAAAGAAGAAAAAAATAAAAGGTGGACCCACCACCTCTTGGGATGAAAATATTGGTTGCTACATGAAAAATAGAGCTGCTACATGAAACATAACTACTACAGGAAGTTGCTACAGGAAGAACATATTTTCTACATGAAGGACAAATTTTCTACATGAATCTAACAGAGGATTGCAAGAGAAATATTTTGCTACTAGGGTGTTGGAAAATGATTAATTAATAGCTACAATGTACAAATAAACACAACATATATGCAAAGGATTTGATACAGACACGGTAATTTCTCCAACGGTGAAAGGTACCCAAGTCACCAATTTGGTCATCAAATCATTCCTTTATTTATTTTAAGTTTATTAACAACCATTTCTCCCTTTTTATGAATAAAGAGCTCTCTGTTAAGTTCTTTCAATTCCAAAATTTAATGAGCAAAGATAATTTACATTGCCAGTTAAGGATGTTCATAATAATTTGATGGATAATATGATGTGTCATGGCCAAGAATTTGTATCAAAAGTAAAAGGTTTTGACTTCAATGAGAATGATATTAATAATGAGGTAATGGATGCGAAGAAATCCCTATTTTCACAAGGAGAAGTTCCAGAGAAATACCAAGAAGAAAAACCAAAAGCAAGGCGTTTCCCTCACAAATAGAAACCATTAAAATTGAAGAATCACATGAGAGAAAGAAGCATCCTAAACCTACATTAGAGGTTCCATGGGAAACTGAGATAAGGGAAGAAATGAAAATAGAAGAGTAGCAAGAACAACAACATGAGGAGCAGCATATGGACCAAAAAATAGAGAATGACCAGGCCAACATACATGAAGAACCAAAATGCAAGGAGAATGAATAGGTTGCTCAGAGGATGAGCATCAATTTCAGTGGGGGGGTATGATGGGCCTGTAAATTAGACATAAATTAAGGCCCATATAACCTTTCTTAGGAACATAAAGTCTATATTAAATCTCTCCTTCTACACTTAATAATGTTTTTTAAGCTTTAATATGTTCTTAGGAATGTATAAATATAATTGCATATTTGTGTCTAATATTATTTATTTTTGAATATTATTATGAGAATATTGGACAAATTATGGAGATTTCGAGAAGGATATAATTTATGGACTTTATCCCTACTACAGGAGGGTCAAGACTGGAGGATAAATGAACAAAATATCATGAAATTGTTGAGAGATTCTTGAAATCCAATGATTGAGAAAATATAGGAATGTGTTCCCTCTCATTTAATGCAAACTCCTAGTGTTGGGAACCAGATCTACTATCTAAGGTATTTTGGAAGGGAAATATTCCTCCTTACAAGGAGAATGCTTCCCAATAAATTTTTATAAGTACCAATTCGAATTGGCCTCTAGGGGATGTATTTTTTAGTCTTCTTGTGGAGAAAACTTGTTGTTTAGCAACTACATTTCCATTCCTTGCAGCGATGTACTTGGATTGATTCAAATAATGAAGAGTGGTGCTATTTTTAGCTTCTAAGGTTTGGTTTCTTCCATAGGACTCTGAGTCTCATTGTGATTAGCTATCCCAGGAGCTTCAGACCCCTCTTTCACAATTTCAATATGTTCTTTTCACTTCTTATTCACACGCATATCTTATTCTTGTTTTGCCTATTTCAGTATTTAGTATTGATGCTTCCCTTGTTGTAGGATTGCATTAAATAATTGAAGTGAGTTATTTTTTCAAGTTATTTACATATTTAAAGGCCTTATTCATCCTTAGAATAACTTTAGAATATCATCTTCATCATCGAGCTACTTGGATTTAGTTACTAGTTCACGAATATAAGATTTTTGGAAATGCCTTATAGCTAAATAGTAGTAATTTTATGCTATTTTTTACAATGGGATAATGAGATTCATTTAGTTGATTAAAATTGTATTAGGTCATAAGAAAATTAAAGTTAATAAAAAAAATTCACCCCATTTCATTTTCACTTGACTACGTTAGGTATTTGATAGGTTAACTAGCTCACTAGTTCTTGAGTTTCCAGTTTTTAGAGTAGTAATTTTCTGCTATTTTTAGCACGTGTGAAGAACGATATTTTGAAGTGATTCCACTTGGAATGGAGAAACAAGACATCATAATAAATAACAAAAAATTTCCCATCCATTTTTCATTTTATTTACTTAGTCATTCAGTGAGTTATCTCCAAAACACAACTTCCTTTAGAAAAAAACATAACTTCCTATAGCACCCTTGTGACACATGTAAACTCAACCGGATTTTCTCCCAAAGCTTGGTTTTTGTATCTTAAGCTTGAATAATGACCCATAATATCTAAATCCATGATTTAGGAAGAATAAAAATGACTTAGGACATGTGTTTTTACAAAGTAGAATAGGCCTATTTATTTGAATTCATGCTCTTAGGATTTCAATTACAAATTGTTGTTCTTGCTAGGATTAATTTCTTTTAAAAGTAACACTTATGTTTCTGCAATTAGAATAGGCTTTGATTCCATGTAATTCACTCTATTACATCATATCAACAAAAGAATGGCACAATGTATGTTTCACATATAGTGTTGATACATCTTAAGTTTATACGAACCCCCGGTTGATAATTAACTTTTGGTAGCCTTGGGAGTTGCAACATTCTTGTTGCAATACTGAGGCTCATCAACTCCCTCATATTTATTTTCTTCCACCATGGGAGGTAATCGGTTTCTATGGGGAGGAACTTGCAAAGACTCAACCATTTAAATTCTGAATTCCTTATACCCTTACCTCGTTGGTGACATGCACAAAAAAAGAGAGAAAGAGCATACTGCTCTGATACCACTGATCCATATTTATGAAGGAAAAAATTGAAATAGAGATATAAACAAAAACATAGATATACATCAAAAAAATAAATTTATTTCATTAATAACAAAGTATTGAAAATTGTGTACATTCAGAATGGAAATAAGCTCAAAATTATGGAATCAGTGAATGCTGAGCTCAAAATTATTTTATCCCATAGCCTTGGTGATGGTGTAAGTCCCATATCAGAGTGATCTAGGCTTCTAATGGGCTACGATAAGGTGTTATTTTTGTAAATTCAACCAAAAAAAAATTCCCACGTAAAATTTTTATGGTACTCGATGTTGATCATGTCGCTACTTTTACATGGATTGGAATTATCCAAGATGGCATGCACTTGTTGGTGGATGTGTTGGATACGTTTAATAAAATACGTTTCTTTATTAGCCTTGTACTAAACGTGTGTGGATTCTATTTGTGTAGTCGCATGGGGCATGTTGACAACAATCATAAACAATGGTTGAAAGCCCAGACCCACTTGAAAATTACTGCTACTAGTCAAGCTATGGAGATCTTTGTTATAAATGTGTTGCACATAAAGAAGGATCTCATCCCAGGTTCATGGATGCTTGGAATTGTGCATTCGTAGTATGTGCACTATTATGATGTTGATGACCTATGTCTAGCCATCTTTCTGGGGATGGAATGTAGTTGACTTGGTGATATTATTGTCTAATAATGTCCAGAGGCTTGATTAGAATGTGTTCAGGATCTTGCCATCCCAATCTGATATAAGGTCTAAGGGATTCCAGAATGTAGCCATGATTTTTCAAATAAGAGTTTGGGAGTGTCCTCTTCTATGATACCCTTTCTGCAAGAAGCTAATATAGCCATATCACAACATTTTTCCATGAACAAAAATACATAGTTATTACCATGCTTGGTAGAAAGGGGGTCTAGAAAGTAGTCCATAGAGATGGATTGCTAGTGTTGGTTGGGAGTAGATAGATGAGTGTACATTCCTTGCTTCTTGATGGTTTAATTGGTGATGGCAAGAGAATGTAGTATCTAATATATTTTCTAATTTCCTGTCGAAGCCTTGGAAAATAAAAATACTTCTATAGTAGAACCATAATTTTATCCACACCAAAGGGTCCTATGACCTGATTGTAGTGTGCCTCCCAAATTAGCTTGGCACACTCACTTGAAGGAACACGAAGGTGGCCTAGGTAGCATAATAATGCGTTTTAGAAGTGGAAATATGGAACTTGGTTTCCATCCACTAGCATCTAGTGTGAGATGGAAAAAAATGTATCCTTTTTTGTATGACTACAGCTATCTGATGCTCTCATGGCCACAAGATTTGAGAACAGTAGTTAGTGCTACAACCGAAGCTGACAAAGGCAATCTAAAACATGATTGGTGCTAACCTTATTTTACTTATTTTTGAAGTGGAATTTTTTCATATGTGTAGACCACTTCTAATGCCAATCATTCTACAACTTCCCTTGTGTCTGCGTAAATTGAAGAAGTAAATGATCTGTGTGGATGGCCATCTCCTTCCCTAGAATGTCATGCTTCCATTGTCAGCATGCCTGCATGATGCAATACATCTCTTTATCTTAGGTGGGGTATTTATGATTTGTATTGGAAAGTGTCTCACCGTGATAGGTCATTGGATGCCCATGTTGGGTGAGAACTGCACCAATCGCATATTCAAATCCATTTGTATCAATTTAAAATGGTTGTTGTAGATATCGAAATGTGAACACAGGTGCAGATCAGAGGCAATTATTTAGCTCAATGAATTCCTTCTATTGGGATTTGGACCAATTTTTTTTTTTTTTTTTTCGCTCTTCCCTTGATGACCTAACTTAGAATCCAAGTGATCTAAGAGAATTCCAACACAAAAATTCAATAAAAGTTGGAAAGGACCAAAACAATGCAAAGCTCCGTTAGAGTGGTTTCATCTAGCCAATCCTAAAATACTTGGATCTTAGCTAGATCCACATGCAAACCTTTCTCATCAATGATGTATCCCAGACATTGGACTTGGCTCATGCCAAATTTTCATTTCTTAAGGTTGGCACATAGTTTATGTTGCCACAAGGTTTGAAGGACCCACCGAAATTGTTGTAGGTGCTCTTCCCAAATCTTGCTAAAGATGAGGATGTAATCTAGATATACAACCACGAACGACTTGGTGAAGGGCTACAAGATGTCATCCATCAACCTCATAAAATTAGAAGGGAATTTGTCAACCCGAAAGGCACATCCAACTACTCAAAAAAACCCTCCTTGGATTTTAAGGTAGTCTTCCATACAATCGTGGGTTCTATTTGCACCTGTTGATAACCATAATTCAAATCGATGCTGAAATACTTCAACCCCTTGAGCTATTCAAGAAGGTCATCAATCCATGGGATTGGATACCTGTTTCTAACAATGATTTTTTTTAGTGCTCGATAATCAACTTACAGTCTCAAAGTTTCATATTTCTTCTATACAGGTATAATCAGGCTCCCACAAGGTGAGGAACTTGGTTATATGTGCCATATTTTCAACAACTCCAGGATCTACCACTTGATTTATTCATTTTCCATAATAGAGCGGTAGTATTTTGACCCATTGGGTATAGGTTCTCTAGGATTCATATTGATCAAATGCTTGACCTGACACTGCAAAGGTACCCCTGTGGGTGAGGAGAACATGCCCTTGTATTCTTCCACAAACTTATCCACCTACTTTTTTGTGTAGGGGAACCCTTCCTAGGGACCATAGATGTGGCCACTATCTTCCTCTTTCGTTGAGAGTGAAAAAAAAAACAAAACAAATTTCCTGGTCTGGGAGATGATCTTACTCCATTTCTTAGTATATATCAAAGAGACGGCAATAAGCAGGGCTACCTGCAATATCCTGTATAACTCATTGCCAAAATCAATAGTATTAGTGCAAGGCCTAAACTCATACACAACATGACACTTCCAAAAGTATCATCAGACTAATAACACAACAAAAAATTCAATAGGAGCAACATCAGACATTACCTCATCTATGAAGGGCTTGATGTTGTAGCAGAGGTTGCACTACTGGCTGGCGTGGAGATATGGTCCTTGGAAAAGCAACTCGATGGTGTATGAATGCAGGTGTGGTGTGGTCAATAGGCCCAATAGCTTCACAACCTCTGCTAAAATTAGGTTCTTTCAGATCATGTTGTTGAAAATGAACTAGAGTAGAGAACCCTTCACCAACATTTTTGAGTGGAAGAGACGCCCCCCCTCCTATGTATCTTCGGGCTCAATATTTTGGACCTTTGTGGTGAAAAAAGTAGCACTGGGTTCTGCGTTAATAATTTTCTTCCCCTTTACGAGTTATGGCTCAAAATCAAAACACGCATTAGACTCTGAAGCTTTCAACTCCACCAACAATGATGGCTTGGCATGACACTCATTTCTGATGTGAGTGGGGCTTTTGTGGAACTCACTTCACTTTCTTGTGTCCTTCTTCATATTTGTGTTGCCATTATTTTCTTGAAAATTTGATGGGTTTTATTAGGTTGCTCCACCTTTTATATATCCTTTGTTCTGTGGCTTAGGGGCACTCTTTTCCTTCTTTTGATTCACATATCTAAAGTCACGCTTCTTTCGTTTAATTTTTTTTCAATCTTGGCAACATATCAGTATGCTCCACCAAGAAAGGAGTAGGGAAAATTTTAATGATGGGAATTTATATTAAAGTTTAGAAACCTTGGCGAATCCTATGAGCCCCTAATATGAAGATTGTAAAAAATATTGTGATATTTTTTTAAATATATCCAAATTTCTAATGAATTCATATAGTCTCTATAAAAGTTTGGCAATTTTTAGGATAAAATATTTGTATACTATAAAATTTTGGCAATTCACTTATAGAAAAAATGGAAATTGACGAATCTTTTTTTTAGAAAATCCATGGAAATTTAGCCCACATGCGAATATTGGCCCCTACATTTTCCATGGAAAGGAGATGTCTAGGAACTCCATTTCTTCCTATATTTATTTTTGTAGAAAACCCCGATACTTGAGCACTAGATGTCACTCATATTTTTTGATACCCAACTTTGTGCGGAGAGTATGAAAAATATTTGTGAGCTTATGCACATCATGGTCCCATTGATGTCGTAGTGTGGTCCATTATATGTACTTATGCTCATAGCTACCCACAAGGTAATATTATTCCTTGAAAGGGTCTCAGAAAGAGTTCCCAATTGGGTGGTTATCCCACTAATCATTGACATAGGGAAAAAACATAAATTGTGCAAAATTAATCTTCTCCCTATTAGACAACGATGGACTAAAAAATTACCTTCCAACAGATTCAACCATTTATCTACAACATATGCATCTATTTGACCTTCAAATATAGGGATATTGAATTTCACTTATACCTTGAAGGAGGGGGCTCCTTCGAAGTGACTTTTGGATGATGATGCATCGCTAGCGAGCATCCGTTGAAGGATATGGGCAAATTTTTCCATGATCTCATTCCATTACCGCTCAAGGGATTCTTCAAGAAATAGTTTGATATGACCTCTTGATCCCTCATATTTCTTTTATTCCACCATAGGAGCTCATCGATGTTGGAAAATATGGTCTTGCAAAGGCTCAACCAGTTCAAGTCCCAACTCCTTATACTCCGACCTCGCTGGGGACATGCAAAAAAAATATATATATATCAGATCGCTCTAATACCGATAATCCAGATTTATGAAGGAACGAAATGAAATACATATATAAAGATAAACATAAAGATACAACGAAAAAAAACTTCAATTCACCAATAAAAAAGTACTGAAATTTGCTTACATGCAAAATGGAAATAAACTAGCTTAGGCGATGGTAGCTTATCTCTGAGAAGAGATATGGAAGCTACATGCCTTATGAATTGTTCTGAAATGATGCTTGAAGGCCTATTTATTATCGATAAATAATGGAACACCCTAAACATCAAAAAACCTAATCCTAGGGGATGAAGCGCCAAAATTTTGTGGGCCCCATTGGAATAAATTGGCATGCGATCTCTGTTTGACACATAAAATACCTCATTATAAAGGTATAACCATGGACTATAAATTTTTACTACAAACCCTTATAACAAGCTATGGGTTTAGGGCCCAAAAACTTCTCCAAAAGTCCAGGACCTAAAAGACTTCCAAAAACAATAAAATGTGCTACAATTAAGGAGACTGAAACAACCAATGGTGGGGGTATAAGTGTGATATTTGGGTGGCTACCAATATCCACCTATATTAGTCCTCCCCCATTACAAATAAATGGTCTCCATTGCATTGAGTTCCTCCATGAGATCGGGAAACTTCTATTGAAATTGGTCCCTAGTGAACCACTTGCCTTGCTGCAGGAATTGGCCACCTTTGACAACCTGATATAGTTGGATCTTATATTGGTGGGTATTCTTGATCCATGTGTCCATGATATGATTAGTTTTGGACCATTCCACCCAGTCAGAGTTTAGCTCCGTTGGTATGATTTTTTCTGCAATGTTTGATGTGTCCAATAATGGTGGAAGGTATAGCCAAATGCAGTTCACATTGAACACTGGGTGTAGGCCAACGAATAGGGGAATGTTGAGCTCAAAATAATTGTCTCCCGAAACCTTGGTGATGTGTAAGGCCGATATCAAAGTGTTCTGAGCTTCTGATGTGTTCGTGTAAGGCGTTATTTCTGCATATGAAACCAAAATTTGTCACCCACTAGAAACTTGTGTGGCACCCAATGTTGATAATGCCACTGCTTCTACTTGGAATTAGAATTATATAAGATTTCATGCACCTTCTAGAGGATGTGTTGGATGGATTCAATAAATTTGGTTGCTTTATCAACCTTGGAATGTACATGTGTGGAATCTATCTATGTAGTCGCATGAGGCATCCTAACATTAATTAGAAACAATGGTTGAAAACCCAGACCCACTTGAAAAGGTTTGTTGACATTCAAGCTATGTTTTAATTTTGTTTCAAGTAAGGAAGGATCTCATCCTAGGATCGTGGATGCTTGTAGTTTTACATGATTATTATGTGTATTATCATCTTGTTGATTCCATTTTTTTGGCCATCAGTCCAAAGATGGAATGTAGTCGAATTGGTGATATTAGTTTCCATTAATGTCTAGAGACTCGAACAAAATGTGCTTAGGAAATTGCTATCCCGAATGATATAATGGTATAAAATATTCCAAAATCTACCCATACTCATTCAAATAAGAGTTTGGCAGTGTCCTCTGCTGTGATACTCTTCTTGCAAGTTGCCAATATAGCCATTTTAGAAAATATTTCCAAAACTACAAATACATAGTCATTACCATGCTTGGTAGAAGGAAGGCCTGATAAATAATCCATGGAGATGGATTCTTAGGGTTTGCTGGGAGTAGTAAGAGGAGCGTACAAGCCTTGCTTCTGGTTGGCTTGGTGACGACACAAGGAGTGCAAGATATGATATATTTGGAAAAATACTGCCAGAGTCTTGGCAAATAAAAATACTTCTTTAGTACGCCCATAATTTTATCCACATCAAAGTGTCCCGTGACCCGACTATAGTGTGGTTCCCAAGTCAACCTGGTAGGCTTGCTTGAAGGAAAAAAAAGGTTTCTGAGGTGGCATAATAATTCATTATGGATGTGGAAACCTAGAACTTGCTTGCCATCCACTAGAATCTGGTATGTGGTGGTGAAATTTGGATCATTTTAGTATAGTTGCATCCATCTACAGGTCTCATGGACACAATAGTCGAGAATAGTAATCAGTGTTGCAACTGGGGGCCAAATGAGGCAATATGAGACATGATTGGTGTTTCCCTTCTTGTATTGAATGTTTAAGTGGAATTATTGTAGATGTGTAGACCACTTCTAATGTTGATCATTCTGCAACTTCCATAATGTCTAGATAAACTAAAGAGGTGGGTGATCTGTGTCGATGATCATCTCCTTCCCTAGAATGTAATGCTTCTTTTGTCGAACGCATGCATGATGGAATCCATCTCTTTATCATAGGTTGGGTATTTTCAAATTGTACCAAAAAGTGTGTCACTATGATAGGCCACTAGATTCCCCTGTTGGGTGATAACTGCACCAATCACATAGTCAGAGGCATTTGTCTCAATTTCAAATGGTTGTTGCGGGTTTAACAATGTAAGTACAGATACAGAGAAAAGGTCATGCGAACTCAACGAACAGCTTCTTCTAGTACTCAAAATAGAACAAATTTTCTTTCGCTCCACCTTTGGTAACCTGACTCATAGGCAAAATAATATGAGAGAACCCCAAAATGAACCTTCGATAAAAAAATTCAAGGCCCAAAATTTTTTGAAGCTATGTTAGAGTGGTCGTGGCTGGCCAATCCTAAATTACTTGGATCTTAGTTGGATCCAAATGTAGGCCTTTATCATTAATTATGTAGCTCAAATATTGGACCTGGCTCATTCAAAATGTGTATTTCTCCAAGTTGGCACATATTTTGTGCTGACACAGGGTCTCAAGGACCTGCCAAATGTGTTGTAGGTTCTCTTCCAAATTCTTTATAAAGATAAGGATGTCGTCCAAATATACAACCATGAATGTTTTGGAAAAGTGCAACAAGATTTCATACATAAACCTCATAAAACTTTACAGGGGAATTTGTCAACTCGAAATGCATTACCAACAAATAGAGAAGGCCCTCCTTGGATTTCAAGGAGGTCTTCCATACATATATGAGTTTTAATGTCACCTAGTTATAGAAAAACTTCAAATCAATCTTGCTAAAATAATTTCCTCCTTTGAGCTAGTCAAGAAGGTCATCAATTTGTGGAAATTGATACCTATTCCTGACAATGATTTTTTTTAGTGTCCAATAATCAATACGAAGTCTCTATGTTCCATATTTTTTGTGTACAAGTATAATGAGGCTCCCACAAGGTGAGGAACTTGGTTGGGTGTGTTCTCTTTGCAAAAAATCTTGGACCTTCCACTCGATTTATTCACTTTCCATAATGGAGTGGTGGTATATCGTACCATTTTGTAGAGGTGCTCTGAGATTCATATCGATTGAATGCTTGGCCTGAAAATGAAAAGGTACCCCTGTGGGCGAGGAGAATATGTGCCTGTATTCTTCCACAACCTTATTAACTTGGTTCTTCTACATGGGGGAAGATTCATGGGGGCCATATATGTGGCCACTATATTTCCCTTGCTTTGAGATCAAATTGGAAAGAAAACAAAGCTCTAGATTTGGGAGTTGATATTATTGAATTTCTTATCAAAGATCAAAGAGATGGTGGTAGGTAGGATACCTCCGGTATCTAGTATAAATTATTTTGCAAAGTAATAATAACAGTGAAAGGCTTGGACTCATACACAAGATGATGCTTACATAAATATGGTTGGCATAATAACACATCAAAAACTTCAAAAGGAGAAACAACACACAATACCTCTTCTATAAAGGGATTGACGCTGTAGGGAATTCGACACTGTTGGCTGATGTGAAGCTATATTCCTTGGTGAAGCTAGCCGATGGTATATGACTATCAGTGTGGTATGGTCAATAGGCCCAACTGCTTCATGAACTATGCTGAATTGAGGTTCTTTTGGCTCCTCATGTAGACAATGAATTGTAGTGGAGAACCCTTTACCCACATCTGTGAGTGGAAGAGATGCTACCCTCCTCTAAATATTTGGTCTCAATATTTTGGATGTTGGAGCTAGGTCTTGCATCAATAATTTTCTTCACTTTTTCATTCCCCTTGTCACGTTCTGGCTTACAATCATAACATGCATCAGAATATGAAGCTTTCTGCTCGACCACCAATGACTGCTTGGAACGACACTCATTTGTGTTGCGAATGGGGACCTTCTGGTACTCACACCACTTTCCTTTGTCCTTCTCCATCTTCGTGGTAGCATTATTTCCTTACAACTTTGATGGGTTGTCCCGGGTCGCTCGACCTTGGCTCTATCCTTTTTTTTGCAGTTTGGGGGCACTCTTGCCTTTCTTCTGATTCACGAATCCAAAGTCGTGCTTCTTTTTTTTTATTTTTTTGTTCAATATTGGCAGCATATTACTATGTTTCACGAAGCAAGGAGATGTCTAGGAACTCCATTTCTTCCTGAAGTGATTTGTGCAAACAGTCGCATAACCTACAATATATACTTTCTTAACCTACAACCTACAATATATACTTTCCACACATAACCATAGGTAATCAACCTACAATATATTATTTATTTCTCACATAGATCTATTGGCCAATATATTTTCTTGCCTCCATTAGGCAATCACTATCTTTATCACAAGGATCTAGTGGCTAGGGTTCTCCTATTTCCTACCAATCCATCTTTCATCCCTTTTCTCACTCCTATATTGTCCTAACATAAATCATAACTATGGTTTTAGAAACAAGCTCAAGCTTAAAATTTTAAAGAGATTTGATTAGGGTTCCCTCTCCATTCCCTTCCCACCCAACCTCCATTCTTCTCTCTGTAGAATTTTTAACACAACTACCCACTCACTGGATCCATGATCACCATATAAAAAATTCTTGAACATCTCATGAATAAACAACCAAGGACCTATCTAATTTCATGTTCATTCCATTTTATTTTTAGGATTCGATGGACTGGACACTTTCCCATGCCACAATGATCTTGTCCAATGTATAACTCCTTATCATAAAACACTCTTCCTCTTGGGATACTATTTTTGGAAAGAAGTGGTTTGAGAAAATTATCAACACTTTGGAGGTGATTTCATACATAATATTATATAAGGCAATAATTAGAATTTATTTATCAATATGGTTTTTGTTCCTTGGGAATGCGAGCTATAAAAGAGGATGTACCTCCATATTTCGTATCTTTAACTAAATGTCATACCCACCATTGATACCCATACATGTGCAAAAATTGAATTGAAAATCCATATAGAACTAAATTTTATCCTTTTCCAAGTAATTAATTTCCTTTCAAAAATCCACGTTAGTAATTGATTTAAAAATGAATTATTAATATCATAAATGAGAGGAGGGATTTGGAAGCATATTATGAAGTCATGAAATATCAATCAACATTGAGTTTAAGAGATATTCTATTAATTATTTAACAATTACTTAGATATTGATTGATATTGATTAAATGATATCATCGATTATGATTTTTATGTTTGATCATTGTTGGTGAATGAAAAATCTATATTAACCACCTAAACATAAGCCTATTTATTCTATATTCATGATGCTTCTTTTTTTTTTGGACAATTTTATTTGGTTACTTTGTTGAAGAATTTTTTTCTCCTCATGTCTCGATTTGTCTATTTAAATATATTATAATTTGCCATCATGTTGTTTACAAATTTCTATATCTATGATTTTATATTTAGTGAAAATATGAAAATATTACTAAATGCATGAAAATTTGATTCACACATAAAGATAAGTATTTAGAGTCCTAATATTCTGTGAAAGGAAATAAATTTTTACATTTAAAATTCCACAACATTTCCAAATGTTTGTTTGAAGATAGGATTAACCTTATATTAGTTGAAAGGAGCTATTAACAAATGTATTAAAAGAGAATTGTGATATACTAGTGATTAAAATAAAATAAAAAACATATAGAGTAAATGTCTCAATTTAAATAGTTAGAAAAAAATTTCTTACGAGGCATATTTCAATGTAGTGTACTTGTCTCTCTGAGTGTTTCAATGTAAACAAAACATAATGTTAAATTATGTAAAATCGCATCCAGAAAATAACTTAATTACATTAATTTTTAGTACTTTTCCTTTTCTCATCTTAATTTATAAGGAAATGGAGTTCTCAGTAATAATACATACATATTCATACGTAAATAATAATTTTGAATCATAAAATATTTCCACAAATGAGATTCAACTTGAATTTTCCTTGTCTTATAATTTTAGTTGCAGATTCGCTTCCTAAGCAAATATCACCACTATCATATCTTTTATACTTGCAAAACTTGCCTCTATGAGGAGCCATATGAAAGGAAGTTCCTTAGTTAACTATCCATGCCACATGATCTACATGTGCACTTGAATAAGCCAAATACACATCCTCTAATTTATCTGAGGAGATTTTTACTTCTATAGAAGGAACCTCATCAAATCCATTTCCTCTCTATAATTTTGGATTATAGACTTTCTTTTAATTCCCTTGTTTTTTACATATCTAACATACCTTCACCAATATTCTTTTGGATTTATATCTTCCTCTATATATAGGTTCCACTTGAAGACTTATTTTTATTTATATTGTGGGAGTGACTTCATATAGAAAAAGTAACTATGTTCTAATGTTCCATGTTTTTCTATCTTATCTCCTCCAATAATAAGGACACAACTATAACATAGAAACATAAAGTAGTTGCAATACTATCTATGGGAACAAACAAATTGTCCCACTATTTGGGTAAAGAATATAAAAATTTGATACACTTGTTATCACCTTAAAAAAATTTCTAAACTTTGAAAGTTTACCTTGTTTCTATTTATGGTATTAAATAGGTTTTGAGTCATTTCATGCTTAAAGGGGTAAGTGATAGGGTTGAAGTCTCAAATTTATCATTTCCATTTCCAAAATTAAGTTTAGAAGTCTCATTTCATGGTTTAAAGGTCCCATCATCCCTTTAGAAGTTAGGTTTTTTAACTTATGAAAAAAGTTTTTGCAATAAGCCATGAAACCACATTTTCGTAGCGCAACCAATGTAAAAAACCAGTTTTGCGCTACAAAAATGCTGCTATTTTTGTAGCGCGCTATGAAACCACTGAAGCAATGTTTTTTTTCATCAAAAACTCTGTTTTTATGGTTTTAGTAATCAAGTTCCAAAGGGGTTCCTAAGCAAATTAAAACTCATTTTTGAAAACTGAAAGAGGTTTTTCTTTATAACATAATTAACTACAAAAACCTCTCTTAGTTTCTTCAAATTAATTATGAGGTGGTAGAAATTGATGACTCAACGTGCGCTACAAAACTACTGAAAGTCATTGAGAGAAAAACTTTGCTTTCTGGTTTTAGTAGTTCACTTCAAGATCACTTTCTGGCCACAAGAAAAGTTATTTTGGAATTATTAAGGGGGTTTATCTTCATAAAATCTCCAGCTACAATAACCTATCTCACTTTTCTCACAAGTGTTACCATTTGGGAGATACAAGGCTTTCTTTGAAGCCATATTTTTAGAAATCAGAATTTTTCAGTTCTACACACGTTGTTCAAAGACAGTTTCTGGGCAGTAGGAGAGGTATTTGAAAAAACCAAGAGAGGTTTTTGTTCAAGACATCATGCTATCCAAAAGCCTCCTTCAGTTTCTCAAAATAAATAAAGTATCTATCCCAAGACCTAATTTTTAGGGAAAAAACAACAAATATGTCTCCTGATTTTTAGGGCAATTTTTGTCATGATCAGCATGAATACATCAAAGGTGGAGGCATCATCCAAATTCGACCTCATGGGATTTCAGCTAGAAAAGGAAGCATTAAATTTTATATAAAGTTGTTGCAATCATATTTAGGAGTTTTCACTCCTATTTAGGAGTTTCAGTCAAAGACTGTTTACTTGTCATTTTGTATTTAAAAGTATGTTTTATGGTTAGATTACGTGCCATGTATGGGAATTTGAATTCTCCTTGTGGTGGATCATGGAATCCAAGATTTTAAAGGCTCTATATGAAGCATTAGGTCGAATTAGCAAAGGGTTGGAGACTTTTTGGCAAAACTGGTGCATATTGTAAGCAGACTGTGTGTTGTTTCAACTTAATACAGAGATTGGTTTTACTACTTAAGATTCACAAGCGGTTTATGTGTTTGATATTTCTATGGCCTTTTTAAATTACCTATTTGCAGTGGTATGAGCATGTGTTACTTATAATTCATTGGATAATTCTCTAACTTTCTTCACATGCTTGTAGACTGTATTTATTCACTATGTTACTATTTCACTTATAAACCTAAACTCCAAGTGCCTTAACTTCCATGTTTAGTTGATTATGATGTTTTGTTGAAGACTAATTTGACTCCATAATGCCCAATGTATACATGCTGATGTTAGCTTCAACCTATAGGTTGGAAAATGTTTTCTAAAGCATACCACTTTGCAAAGCTTTGGATTTACTGATATATAAAGTAACAATACCACTTTCCTTTCACCTGAGATTCTTAGTGTATTTCAATGAGTTTATGTCCTATCATTTGAAATGTTTTTATTCCATAGTTTAGGTGCTTATTACTCAGAATTCATGAGTGATCATGCTTTGACTTCCTTTAAGTGTTAAGTTTTGATGAATCACTTTTAATACTTTCCTTTTTAATACCTTGATGTATCATTTCTCAGAATTCATGAACCATATGCTCTGATTTCCTTTGAACCTCAAGTTATTGAGACTTTTCTGAATGTGTCACTCTTTCATTGAAGTATCTACAAGCCTCAGTTTTATAAGAAGAGTTATTGGTTATCTTTATCTCTGTCACTGACTCCATATCCCAATGGTAGCAAGTCTCCATCTTTCAACCTATAAACATACAAAATCATAAACCATAGAGTTAGCCATCTATATACATCTTTAATCAATATCATTAACCCTTGAGAGAGCCCTCTCAGGCTGAGGGGGCTAAGCCTCAGCTAAAAGATTGGTTTGAAATAGTTACACTGAGATTGATTTGATGAGCAGCCTATCAGGGTCACATTTTGGTGATAACAACACTTATCATCATTGCAAATATAAACTCAAATAGATAAAAACTAGCTTTAAATTATATTGAAGGAGTTTAGATGACCTGTCACTAAGTCTCCATCCTTCATCCTCAAGTTATATAACCTTTTCTATAGGAAGAATTTGTTTACTGGGGACTTAGACTAATACAAGGTGCCTATCTTGTTCCATAATGTCTTCATTTTAGCTTCTCCTAGAACATTCAATAATACGAAATCCAAGAGACATAATCATATTGTGTTGTTTTCCTTTCGATCCAACTTGTTACGGTCTTATATAAGCATCATTGCTAGTGTAGTAACTATAACCATTGTGATTTATTGATATTTGGCCACTAATACCTATTCCAATTTTGAGCTACCACAACTCAAAACTTTTCACATTGAACTTATGAATCTCTATCTTTGAACTACTTTCCATATCCTTTCAGCACAAGAATTGAATCTATATATCTCCCAATATAATAGGGTCTACCACAAGCCTAAGAAAACCTGTTAGCCACAAAAGATTCCGCCTTAAGCCAAAATATGTTGTAATACCAGATGTAGATTTTAACCCTATATAGTTAATTGTTACAAAAAAATTCTTAGTAAACTAGAAAATGTGCAATGGAAAATAATTAAATAACATAGATATTTTACACTAAAAATGTAAATTGGGAAAACAAAAAAATATTTTTATATATCCCTCCTTATAGCATTACAATACTATATATATATATATATATATATATATATATATATATGCTTTCATAAATCGCCAATCCATTTACCTCAGATTAGAATATAATCATAATTCTTTAGCCAAAAATACAAAACTATAACCTAAACCACCATGTGCCACAAAACTGCTAGAAATGAAAACAATGTGTTGAAAACCACTAAAAATGAATGCAAAAAATTACCCCCTTATTTTCGGAGTACTTCCTGCAATCCCTAATTGTATCTAATACAATGCATATCACATAAAAGTAGTCACACAAAGAATATAACATATAACATCCATAATTTCAAATTCATAAAGAAGAATAAAAAATACTAAAGTAAGAATTTCAAATTTAGAAACAAGAAGTAGCACTTGGTAATGCAAGAATATTGGGTGATTTCGAAAGAAATGTATTTCTTCTATTGATATATTGCATTTTTGCTTTTCATGGAATTAGGTGGAGGAGAATAGATATATTCATGCAAGTATCGATGATAAGGTTGGAGCTTCGAGGGGGTGAGGAGAGGTTAAGGCAAGATGGTAGAAATAATGTTCGTAACTATAAAAACATTATACTAGTGTGTCATAATGATGCCAAAGATCTAAATGTCAATACAAATATAGAATATTCCAATGTTAGAGCTTAGTTCTAGCAAAGATCATTTTCATATCCTAAGCTATAGTGAACAATCCGAGAGCATTCAAACTTACCACTAGTATTTTTTCTTTTAAATTATTTATCCACTCTAAACAAAATAATGGAAAAGAAAATATCTACACTAGACCTATTAATTCACATCATGTACCTTATAAAATTACACTTTTTATAAATAATTTTTTTTTTTTTTTTTTTTTTTATAAAATTACACAAATACTACTTGTTTACATAAAAAATGGGAATGCGTGTGTATGTGGGACTTTGGATATAGGTTCAAATTTCAGTGAAATTATTAATGGTAAATGGAATTTGATCACGAATATGAAAATTATATTACCCAGTGGAGCTAGGGACTAATAATAATACTCAAAGTATTGAAAATGTCAACCTCTATAAATAATAACAATCAAAGTATTGGACAGGTCACCATTTATAATTAAGTGGTGATGCAATCGTCCATTTTGGACATTGATGTCCCTGCCAAAACGATTCTCTTTTTTGCATGTTGATTGTTTAGGATCATATTTCATATAACATGTTTCATATTTATTTGGATAGTGAGGATAATAAATAAGTGTTATAATATTATAAATAACAATGTTCATTATAATGGTGATCATGTCTTTACTTAAAATCCAGAGAAAATTTTAAGGATGGAAAATTATTTTGAAGTATAAAAACATCAATGAATATCATTAGTTGTTAATATGCAAATTATAAAATGTTTATTGATGTATTTGTAAAATTATTCAAACTTATAATGATTATATATACTCACTATATAATGTTGGTGATTTTTAAAGTAAAATAAATTTATATTGTAAAATTTGGATGAATTATTTTTCATAAAAAATGGAAATTGGTGAATATTTTTCTGGGAAAATCATGAAAAATTAGCCAACTTGCTAATATTAACCCCTAAAAGTTTTCATGCTAAAACTTATATATATATATATATATAGAATTATAAATTTATATTTCTATAGATTCTTGTAACCAAAATAAAAGATAAGAAAATATTCACAAAATCAAGGAGAAAAGAGAAGGATAACTCATTGTTTATTGTTCTATTTGTATCACTCAAAAGCTACGCATCAAATTATCTACACCCATGAACTTTTTTGTTATTTTTTTTTCGTGCATTATATATTATTATATTATATTATTTCAAGCTAATATAATTAACATATGATAGTTTTTAGTAAAGTGAAATAGTTAACTATGTCATTATTAGTACAATATAAACATTCCATGAATGAAATTGATGCTTCATGTTTCTCACTTAGTTAAGCATAATCAAAATTTTTATTTTTTATTTTTTTCTTCTTAGCTCTTTGTCTGGAATAGATTCTATGATAACTAATACTTAGATTCTAGGAAAAAGCACCACAACAATATTTCCCTTACATATGGCTTTTAGTCTCATACTCCACCATTTTTTCTTTCTGATAATGTCATTTCCTGAATAGTTGTGATGCTTCGGGAATTGGTTTTAGACTTAGTAATATTTTCCTCACATATGGATTTTAGTCTCATACTCTTTTTTTTTATCTCTCTTATAATGTCTGTTGGGGTATATCACTTGAAAATGGTCATGAAAAAAAATCTTACGGAATTAGAAGTATTGGGTTCAAATATTTTGCAATCCCCAAAGAGATAGCCTTGGCCTACAGAGAACTAGACAAATTGAAGGCCTCTAAAATTTTACTAGTAGCTATATGTCAGGCAAGTTGTTAGGTCCTCTCGTTACAAAAAAAAATGTCATTTCCTCAATAGTTGAGACGCTTCAAGAATTAGTTCTAAATTTAGTGCAAGGTAATCATCATGAAACATATTAACAATGAAAATTTTATTATTTTTGAAAATATCAATAATACAACATAAAAAAATTTAGTATTACATTCAATAAATATATTCACATCCATAATTAGGCACCAATAATTGAGTAACAATTCCATCCTTGAGAATGAACAAGTTGGTGAAGCTTGAGTTATAAATTCATATGAATTGAAATTCATAATTTAAACTATATAATTATACTTAAAAATGGCTTTAATTTTATGTTGCAATAATATTTATAAATATGAACTAGGAAAGGTGGAACAAGTGCCTAGAAATGACGATAACTAGAGTCCAATGCTAAATGGAAACTTGGATAGAAATTTAAAACATCAAGAAGAGAAATATAAGTAAATAACTTGAAAAACACTAGGAATCTGAGTTGAATAACTTAAAGCTTAATCTAAAGCCACAAAATTCCATGGAAATTTCAATAAAACATAGCTGGAAACCCCTCAAACCTATTAGAAATTCTAGGAAACATTTCTCAGAAATGTACATGGCTTCTAGCCACCTTGAAACTAAAAATAATGAAGTTTCCAAGTCTTTAAATGTTTCTACTACCAAAAAGCATCCCAAAGGCGATCATAAACCGTATCCAAGTTACATAATATTATTTCCTAAAATAAAATAGAAAATAGAAAGGGGAACCAATAAAATGGAAGCTAAGTTATAAATCTCATAATAGGAACTCTACTAAAAACTCATAACTAGTTCCCTACCAAGTCGTAGTTTGTTTCAAAAATATAGGTAGCATATTTTAGTTCATTTGGACCAAGAATTTCTAGGTAGTTTGTTTCAAAAATATAGGTAGCATATTTTAGTTCATTTGGACCAAGAATTTCTAGGTAATTTTCATTGAGAAAACTAAAAAAATTACTAATCACATGCAAAATTGATTATTGAAAGAATTATTTTATGGAATGTAGTTTGTTAAAAATATTTTGTCAAAAACTACTTTAGTTGCATGTGATATAAGCGATAAGGATTCCAACTACTCACCAAGTGAAACAAGAGAGTGTTTTATAATCTATTCCACTGAAGGGAGATCCAAAATTTGTAATGAAAATTCTAGATCGTCTATAAGACTTATTTCAATGATGATATTTGCTTTAAGTTTTGAAATTAAATAGAATCGTTGAATTTTCTATATCACATAGATAATTCTCGAATTGGATACTTTTCATTAAGGTTATAACCATATTTAGCACAATAAATGAGTGACCCTTAGTTTCATTTTCAAAGAGATTCACCTATCTTCTTATATTTCTATATATTTATATTCCTAATATTGAAAATTATTTATAATGAAAAAAATGTTATAGGATTATGTGTCCCACATCTCTCCCCCCATGTTTTTGGCATGTTTCTGATCCCAAGCATTATTTTGAGATTTTCAATTTTTTCCCTTATGAATACTTTGGTGAAGATGTCTAGAATTTGGTTATTTGTGGAAAAATGTCTCAAATTAATAGTCTTGGTCTCTACATGATGTCAAATCAAATGATATTTTATGTTGATTTGTTTAGTTCAATCATAGATTATAGGATTCATAGCAACTTGATTGTAAAAGTTGTTTCAGCTAAAAGAAGAGTATAATTCACTTATATATCTAGAAAATATTAAAGTATTTTCCCAATCCACACAATATCCTTTTTTGCTTTTGTAAATTCCATATATTCTACTTTTTTGTGGAATTGGTTGGAATGGATTGTTTGTAGGACCTCTAGGAGACAATTGTTGATCCAAGATTCATGAGATAGCCTAAAGTTGATACTCCATTTTATTTTCTCCCATAAAAGTATAAATTATAAAACTCAATCAAGAAAAAATCATCCACCTATGAATATTTAATTCCAAAGTCTTGGATTCCATTTAAGTATGATAAAACTATTTTTGTAGCAAAAACATTTCCTTCACAAATTTATTTCAAAAACCTAGAAAAAAACACAACAACACATGAAATACTTTCATTGGGGGTGGTAAGGTAGATAATACTTCACACAAGATGTTTGTATTTATTTTCACTCTCAAATTCCTTCCCTTCTTTTGATGCAAGCTTCAAATTTTGTTCCATTCGATTAGATAAGGGGTTACATTTAACCACACCCAACATATTCAAAAATTCTCTAATGTTGGAGATGAATATGTAGTTTGGATGCTGATCCACTTCATTACTTCCCAAGTAGTAGTGAAGACATCCCAAAATTGTCATCTCAAGTACCTTCTTCAGTGCTTTCTTTATGGATGCAATATAGATTTTAAAAAAATGAAACGAAGCTCAAAAGATTTACTTCAACTCAAAACACGTACATACCCCCAAGAAATGTCTTCCAAAAAAATTCTTGAAACCCAAAATTGTAAAATCAATTTGCTTCCAAGAAATTCTCTTAAACCCAAACTTTGAAGAAAATTTTTTGAACCCAAACCAAGATCTTTGTAAAGTGTGCGAAAATTGTGAATCATTTCGTGGCAATTTATATTGACGCGAAATGTGTTTTAGTAGGGGGCACCACAAAACTTTCTAGCCGACGGAGAGTTATACAATAGTTCGGCCGAACTTTTGATTAAAAGTTCGGCCGAACTATTAAGACGTTAGATTTAACGAGCCATAAGCGGAAAACATAGTTCGGCCGAACTAACGCATCACCAATTACGCAAAAACCAGGCTCTGAAAATGGTTCTGCAACTTTGGACTGATTAAACTCCATGAAAGGTTGTTAATTAACTGTCAGAACCAAGACAAGAATTTTCACAATTGAATCTACTTTCAGGAAATATAACTTTTATGGAATTTCATAAACGTTTATTAATTTTAATTATTTTTCTAATAAAATGGGTGCAAACAATTTCTGAGGGTCATTGTGATTCAGTGAAATCAAAATTTTGTATCTCCCAAAATACATTGTAAAAAAAATTGAAAAAATTATGGGGCATTACATTGGTCCGTCATCTCTAATGGGTATCTTTTAGATTTTTAGTTTATAACTTATATGTTAAGAAATTTCTTGCGACGCGAAACATATCCAAAATACGCAGTTTTTCGTATTGGACCAGTTCAAAAAATTCTAGTAATTATGAGATGCATCCATTGGCTTTGTAAATATGACGAAAACAAAGTAGACTCTGTCTAGATTGTTGTAACACATTTTGTTTTTTCAAAAACACAAATTTTCAATGAATACAACATTGCGTCATAACATGACTTCTTATGAATCCTTTGATTGTTAAGAAACACACACTCAAAGAAACGTTAAGTTGACATATCAAATCTACATAAAAAAAATTCAAAAAATAAGTAACAGAAAGCTAACAAAATTTCTCACAACTTTTATTTTTATCGTAAAATGAAATTCTACACAGAAAAATTGTTATAGTTTGCAGAAAGTTGAAGAACCGAAAAACATGAAATTTTTTTCTCAAAAAAGGGCAAAAAGTGTAACCCAGCTTCACATTTTCACCAATTATAAAAAAACATCTACATGCACTACAAGATATGGAATATTTTTTCCAACTCTCTTGAAAAACATAGTTTCATCATCAATATTAAAAAATTTGAAATTCAATTTTGGAAGATGCTCAATAGTTTTTAATACTAGGATTGTGGTGCTTGTTTTAGGTCATATAAGTATTTGATGAGTTTACCTAATTTTTTTTCATGCTTCTTCACAAAAAAACCTAGTTATGACATGAAAGACACACTTTCAAGTCTCCATTCAAAAACTAAGTATTCACATCCATTTGATGGGATTTCCATTTGTTCTATGCTACTAAGACAAAGAGACTTTGGATGGTGGCTTATTTTTATGTGGGGGAAAAACTAAACTTATTATCAACACCTTGTAGATGAAAATACTCTTGCAACGTGCCTTGCTTTGTACTTTTCAAGTGAGCCATATGATTTTTTTTCTTGTAGAACTACTTGTAGCAAACTGATATCATTCCAAGTGGAGAGTAACTCAACTTCCATGTCCCATTCTCAGTGA
Organism: Pinus albicaulis; assembly: GCA_034641835.2. Lineage (NCBI taxonomy): Eukaryota > Viridiplantae > Streptophyta > Pinopsida > Pinales > Pinaceae > Pinus > Pinus albicaulis. Next base: position 758,383,327 of record CM076583.1, on the reverse strand, counting down.
AAGCATCATTCTTATCCTACATTGATTCTTTCCACTAATTATGAGAAGTAGCTTCTTCAAAGTAAGTTGATTCAAAATTAGTAGATAAATTTAGTTCACAATGATATAGAACATCCATATCATTTATATAGCCTTGATTAGAATTATCTACATCACCTCAGTCTATGGTGGGAAAACTAGTTTTTTTATTTCCAACCTCATAAGGATGAACACTTTCAAGTGTTTTTATGAGACATTTTGGTGGACCTTCTTAAGATTGTCTAGATTGCTCCACTGGTTGAGATGGAGAAATCTACATAAAGATTGCATCAATATTTAGCCTTCCAATCCTCTCGATCACATCATTCAATGATATTCCTAATTTGATGAAGTGGATAAAACTTCATGAGGGGGAGATGGTGCTTTAAAAATAGATTTTGAAGATTGATCCAAGATACTACACATAGAATTGCATTATCTCAAAACATAAACTTTACATTTGTGAAAAATATTATGGAATGAGCCATATTCAAGATGATAGTCCTATTCATTCTGTGAAATACACCATTTTATTGAGGATTGTATGGAATGGTGGCTTGATGTTGAATCCCATTTCAGGGAAGATAGTTTATAAACGCATTAGATGTACATCCTCTTCCATTATAAATATGAAGAGAGATAATATTTGATTTTACTTCATTTTGAATCCATTCATGAAAGTTTCTAAAAGTTTCAAAATATTGAGATTTATCTTTCAGCAAATAGACCCAACACACCCTAGTGTAATCATCAATAAAACTCATTATATATTTGTTTCCATTACTATATAGAAAAAACATGGTGCCACATATATTATAATGTATCAATCCAAGTTTTCTAAATTCTTTGGAAGTGGAATCATATAAGGGTTATTTTTATATTTTCCAAGGAAACTTGCATCACATTACTTTAGTTTCTTAGGAATAGTAGGAAAACCAAAACCAAAATTAATTTTCTCTAAATGAAGGCTACAGTAATTAATATATCCCAATATAGCTTTCCATAGAAGAATATATGAAAAAGTACCTTAATTGTGATGACAAAGGTATGTGTAATTCTATTCATGAGTAGATGTCCCTTTCAAATTCAACAATTTTCATCCTCCTCTACAATCAAGGATAATCACATTATCAGAAGCATTCATTATTTCTAATTTGGCATAAAATATATAAATGGAGTGCCCTATTATGAAATGTGTATAAGGGATAGAAAAATACGTCATAACTCCAGTACATAGAGTATGTCATGAAGAAGAAAATTAGGGAATATAGGTAGTTTAAGCTTGCTAGTTCCAAGTACCAAGGATTTGAGACTTGATTTATCTACAAAATACACTATGCCATCTACATTATTATTGAAATATTCAAATAAGTCTCTCCAAAATGTCACGTGACATGTTAAAATTATGCCAAGAAACAAATAATCTCTCCAAGAAGAAAATGAAATATGGAACGAATATTTTAATGGAAAATAACATAGAGAGAAGATTTGGGTGCTTTATCTTTTGTTGGATGTAGTGTTTCACCTATGCCCTCTTTCTACTCTTTCTTGAATTTTATATTTCACTAGAGGATTATACATTTCAATGAACTATACCCATCTTTTCCACAATTGATATAATGAAGGTTAGGTTTATTGCCCTGGTTTTGTCTCATCCCCCTACATCTAAAGTTCCTTCTTCCAAGTCCTCATTTACCCATCTTTCCTCTAGAAGAATCATGTAATTGATTATTTCCTTTATGAGAAAGGCATGTGATCTCTCTAGTGGTTGAGTTATTTTCTTATTCCTTCCAAATTTGTTTTTCATGTTATGCAACTTTCTCCACCAAAAAGTAAAACGCAATAGACTTTAGTTGGTCACTAGCTTATAGGGATCAAGTTAGTTAGAGTGTGTATGAAAGAGAGGCTTGATGAGGGCTATGATAGGAATATTTATATTCACTCTTGTTTCATATGTTTCATAAATGATGGCCTACATCTGAGAATCTAATTCCACGAGGTCATCATCCTTCATCTCCATGTTGAAGAGTTTCATTAACATTTGGACAAGTTCTAATGCTAAGTGTGAGTCATATAAATCATTTAAACTATTTAGAGAACCATAACAATATATAGTGGAAATAATATGATGATACAACCCTTCACTTACTAATAGAGTGGTTAGGGAATACGCTTTATTTTCTTTATTATTTTATATTTCTAGAACCATGTTTAGTGTAGGCTTATTAGGTCCACTATTCTCCTCTTATTCAGAGACACCGTCCCAAAAAAACATTTGGAATGGGTGTATGTTTGATATTTTTGGACCATTCATGGTATTATATTTTCTATTTAGCACTATGCCAATAGTGAAGATGAGGGAATGCGTTTTCAACAAAGTCTTATGATAGGAATTAGACAAGTAAAGTAAAAATTGTATTATATCTATGAAAATTAATAAGAGAAACAATAATCTCTTATTGTAGTATAAAAAAAAAACACTAAATAAATGTAACATTAAAATACATGCCTCTACTCCAGATGCGGATGATTCAATGGCATGACGGGACATCCGTCCCGGGGCAGCTCCCAAGGAGATTCACATGGGATGGCCATATGGCCCCCTATGGCTCCATTAATTTGGACATTAATCCGCCAGCTCTCAGAGCATTAACTCTCCGTCGTCGGCATTCTCTCCTCCTCGTCCTGCACAGTTGGTTCCTTATGGCATACGAATCGAGCTATCCAGAACATTCTTGCTCTACCTGCCACTCTTTGCATCTCCTCTGCAACGTATACCCTAAAGCTTGTGCCGAGCCCAACACCCGCACACAAACAGGGCAGCGCTGCTCCTTGCTCAGTTGTATTGAAACCACGTTTGGTTATCATTTTTCACATAGTGCTCTATGTTACTCCAACTCCAGTCAGTAGGCTCCTCTCGGCCTTCACTGTGGGTTCACTCCAGTCCCGCCTTTTTCTCATTGTCTTAGGCCTCTTCAAGTTGTAGCGTCTGCCATGCCTAGGCTCCGACACTGGATGAGATGCCGCCGAGGGGCAACCCGTGGCCGGCCTGCGAGCTCGCATCCCTCCTCCAATCTGGGCGAAGCGACTTGTTCTGAAGATGTTGAGGGGAGACAAAGTCAGGCCACCCGCAGTCAATGGGGGAGTGATAGCTCTCCTGGCGATAATCAGCCCTCTTCGCATCCTTTTTTTGTCCCTTCAAGACCCGTCTCCACTACACCTTGTCCTTCTGGAAGTCATATTTTGAGGCAAACCTCGCAGAGGGCGGAGCTCCGCTTTGATTGTTCTTTCAATCGTCTCACTGTCACTGCTTATATTACAATCACCCTGCGGGAAGAATCGACTCTCTATCCTCCTCCTTTGCTAGGTCCTCTGCCCTCCCCTCTTGGTCTTCGCCCTACCTCAGCTGCGTTTTCCACCGAACATCCGGTTGCTCCCCCTGCCTCTGCTTCTCCCGCCTTGGGTCAACATTCAATGCAGGTGGACGCAAATACTATAGGCAAAGATGGTGATTAGAACAATGCTGTAGAAGATTCAGAGGAAACGTATTGGTGTCACATAGTGGAGGAGCCACCTTCACCAGCCCACGCGCAGTAACTCCAGATAGTCTTGGTTCAATATGGTACATACGTTCCACTATTTTGAAAGATGCACTGTTTTTTTAGTTTTCTACAGCAGCAGAAGCTACATGCTACTGAATTCTTTTTGTTTTCTTATGTTATGTGTAATGAACTATACACCGGTTTCCCTTTCAAGGGCAGTGAAACCTCGCCTAAAAGAACTGGTTTCCCATTCATGGAAGTTTGACGTTCTGTTAAAGCATGGACATCAAGCCCAGTTTCAGGCTCCCACAGCTGAACTGACGCAGTTTTGTAACAATATGTTTCCATAATAGAATTAGCATAATTTAGAAAGAAAAAGAAAAAAAAATGCATCCCTCTAAAAAGGTACATTTAATATAATGTGGTTCTATGAAAGACATATCAAACATTAAACTAATATAAATACATAGTATACCTGAACTTAGCCAAGAATCTAAGAGTAAGAAATTGTAACCGCCCCAAGAAGCATTAAATAGCCTACAATTCTCACCAAGACTCATGCATCTAGTGTTATATTAAGGAAATTGTGTGCTTAATGTATAAGAAAATATATATATATATATATATATATGAAATAAGAACCAAATTGAAAAATCATGTGAGGAGTTTGAGCATGGAATATTTATACCACCATTATGATCAGTGAATTTTCCTTTAAAACAATGCTCAACTAAAGAATCCCTTGTAAAATAAGGATATGTTTGTTGATAAATATTATTCCCATGTTTATTTGTATCCTTCGTTCCTCTACCTGGAATTCCAATTCACACCTAACGATGGAGTGTGGTGGAGCCAGATACCACCGTTGGGAATGGTCTCTACCATGAGCCAAAATGGCCTTGAGATTTTTGATATTCACTATTGTTATCACATGTCAATTGGTGCAAGCCATTTTCCTCAGTTATATGTGTTCTTGGTTTTCTACTTTAACCTTAGCACTGCATCCTCCATCTTTCCCTTATGCCAAGTCTAAAACCCTAAAATTTACACAAGGCGGCTTGAAGGTTAGTATAACTCTAGTAGAAATAGTGCATGTGACCATGTTGTATCTAAGGACTAGGATCACAAGGTAAAATATTAGTCTCGGCTTTTTATAAATGCTACCACTTTGTATTCCTGAGGCCGTGACACTGAGATGAAATGTGACAACACATCAACCAATGTAAATTGTTCTATCTTAGTTCTTTTTAATGCAACCACCTCTTGCCCCTTTAAAAAATAGAATACATTGAGACTGATTTCCAATCTACAATAATTGTTACGGAAAGATATCTCTCCCTCGACCGTCAACTAACGTATCCATCGGAAATTGTAATTACTCGTGCATGTAAGAGTTGGCTAAATTTGGAGAGTCAATTCACTGAGTCAAGTCGCGTGAGTTTGAGTACAGTCATATTTTGGGAAAAGTCGAATTTGGAGTGTGTGTGCATTTGAAGTTATTTTGGGTGAGTCACTAGATGAAAAAAATTAAATACCCCTCATTGGGTTTATTGTAATCAAGTCAAATCAGAATAAAATTTGTGTAATCAATAGAGAAGAGAAACAACTCCTATAGTTTTTGTATCTTAATTACTTTGTTTCTCCTCTCTTCCTTTCCAAAAAATTGGTATTGAAAGAAGGAATACAGATCCATGGAGCCAACAAAGCTAGTAAGAAGAAGTCCAAATAAAAAAAGCTGGCAAATTTTTTTGTTTAAATTGTGTTGCAAAATCGTTGCACTGCTAAGAAATTAAATGTGCGCAATACAGGTGCAAAATTTGCAGTTCTTTAATACAAAAACTGCGCAAGGGAAATTTGCGCAGTATTCTTGTGTCGGGGTTGCGCAAGCCCCTTGAGGTATTAAAAAAGTTGAGTTCGTGAGCAGTACGCTGACAACGAGTGTTTTTTGGGTGGTTCGAATGTCTACGCTTCCGTGAGGCTGGAACAGTTAGCGCACATCAGACACTGATAAAGGAGAAAAAAAAGTCAACGGTGGTGGAACACACTTCGAAAGAGAGAAAGAGTGATCATGTGGGGAAAGTATATTTTTTTTGGTATTCGAAATGTATTCATAAAAAACATAAATAAAGGGTTATTAAACGTGTGTTCGTTTTTTTGTGAGCTATTAAACTGTTATATTTGGTATATTAAAAATGTCGCTGCCAATATATTTTTTTTGTGGAAGAACTTTATAAAAGTGTTTTTATGAACATATAAATAAAGAAAAAATGAGGATAGTGCATATTTTTGTGGGAGATGTTTTTGAAAATAAAATGACTTTGAAAATATTATGAAGGTTTAAAAAGAGGGTGTTTGAAGATAAAGAGTTTTTTTTTTTCAAAAAAAAAAATTAATTAAAAAAATAACAAAGATTTTTATTGGAAAGAGTTTAGGGATCTTTAAAATTTGTCGATCTATAAAAAAAAATTTGGCGTTTTTTCAAGCATGATAGTTGTTTGGGTGAAGATTGTGCCTTACAAGGGTGCATATTGAAAGTCATTTTTTTTTCGGGGTCGATATGGAAGATAGCCTCATGCAATCAAGAAAGTAGACATAAGATAGAAGAAGGACAATAATCATGGGTCGGAAAGGATGACTCACACAGATCAAAATAATAAATCAACAAGAAGAGGCAAAGATCATTGTCATGTTTAGAGAGGTTCATGCCGCAGCCAAGGAACTGAGAAGTCTATCACAAGAAAAAGAAGAAATCGAGGTTGATTGGTGTAGCTTTTATCTGCTACCATCTCCTATGTTTATTGGTGAATATTTTGAATTTTGGGTTATCAAAATGATACCTTTTCTTTGAGCTAAATATTTAATTGAGTATGAGTCTAATAACCCATATGATGAAGTATGTGATGCTTTCGCATTGGATTTTATAAGAAAAAAATTGAATGAGAAGTGTTTTTTCAAGGTAGGAAAAGCTACAACTTCCAAGGAGGAATGGAAGACATTGGAAGAAGAATTTGGTGCAAAGGGGAGTGACATGCAATAGCAGGTTATGTCATAGGTAAAGAAGTGAAATGTAGATTTGAAAGTATATGAGCAATAATATGAGAGGAAAAAAAAGCTAGGAGAATCACACTCAAAAGTGGATGATGCTTGTGAATACTATAAAATTGAAACCCATAATGCAGGCACGCATATGGATGAAGAAGATACAAAAAATATTGCAGAGAGAGAATTTGAAGCTTCTGTGTGTGAAACAGAGCAAGAGCATATCAATGTTCAAGGACTCCACTGTAACGTGGATGGTGCAGATGATGGTGAATTCCACTGTGAGATGTGGATTGGTGAATTGGTGAATTCGACCGCAGTTTATGGGTTTGGAATTGTCAATGAGCATGTGTATGCTTGGATATCCCACGATAGGGTGTACGCACATTATGGTAATTAAATTTGCGAAATATGGATTGATCATGTCAATATGGTAAGCGCCATGTTTGATGAATAATTGAAGGTTGAAGCTGCCACTATAGTAGCAATTTATGAAGGAGTTGGAATTTCTCATAAAGTTATGTGCGAACAAGCAGTGGCTTAGTGTGGCATAGATAAAGTTATCCATAGTGCAGCAAGTGCTTTGGTGGATCCAAAAATTGGAATTTTTGATGTTAAATTTGATGAAGATAATTTAACTGGTGATCAGTGGTTGCACATGATGCAACAAAAATATCTTATTGATATATTGTCATTTAGTGAGAGAAGGCCACTTGTGTCTGTAATCCAAGTGGAATACAACCTATTTGCAACAACAATGGTTTGTAAAGGAGTGGAAGATAAGGAAAATAAGGAAGAGGAAGAGAAGAAATTTCTCATTGCAGAGCATAATGAAGAAGTTTTTAACATTGATCTTGAGTGTGCAAAGTATAGGAAAAAAGTAGCAATACCTGATGATGGAAGTGAAGAGAAGGACATGAATTTTTTTGAAAAGAATGCATTAAAACCATTTTTCAACAATGAATTCAAGAAGAGATAAAATTCTTCTATCAATAAATATGGAAAAAAGAAATTTCGGGATATGAAGCGCAAGTAGCAGTAGGAAGAACATAGTTTGAGGATGAAGAGTTGTTGCAATAGTCCATGAGTGAAAGAATCCTTGAAGAGGAAGTTGTAGAAGACAGGATCAATTTGTTTTTCAGCACAAATTCAAGACAAGTCAAAGGATCATTTCCACAACAACAAGTAAATAAATATGGAGCATACATTAAGAAAACATAATAGAGAATGAAGCAATTTAGAGGATATATAATTTCGAAGAAGAGAAAAAGAAAATGAAAAATTTTAAAAGTTTTGAGTCATTGTAAGCCTAGCTGAGACATAAAATAGCAGGCATGTTCGAGTGATGATTGCATCAATTTATATTGTAATCCTAGCAAGCATGGTTGAGTCATGTTGAGTCATGTTTGAGTTATGTTGATTCATATGGTCATAATTAAGGGGGATTTTTGGAAATTGTAACTACTCCTGCATGCAAGAGTTGGATGAATTTTGATTGTTAGTTAACTGACTCAAGTTGAGTGAGTTCGAATTAAGTCATATTTTGCAAAATTCGAATTTAGAATGTGTCTGCGTGTGAATTTATTTTGGGCAAGTCACTAGACGAAAAAGTTTAAATACCCCTCACTGGTTTCATTGTAATCAAGTCAAATCATAATCAAGTTTTTGTGATCAATATAGAAGAGCAACAACTCCTATGCTTTGTGTGTGTTAATTATTTTGTTTCTCCTCTCTTCCTTTCCAACAGTATCAGACCTCGATCTATACACCAAGGAATCTTGGTAAATGAATCTCCTCTAATGAATCTCAGTGAAGATTCTTATTCAACAAAAGATGCGAATGTGTATTCTCCATTAATTAACGTTTCCAGTTTCAGTCCATCACTTCCATTATTTTGCCAATTCTTTTTACTGGAAAATGATGCCAATTCACCAAAGCTTTATCTTGAAGAATATCTCAATTCTCTAAGAGATTGAATTCGCTCTATAACACGCAATTACAAATTAATAATCATAAATAAATTTCTTTTATGATGCAAATCATGCTTACCTCTCAATGAAAATACCCAAATCACCTTTTTTTGTAAGATGATCACTTTACATTCTATGGAAATTAAAATTCTCTTCTTCCTTTATGATTTATTAATGAATCATGAGTTTTTCATCATTCCAAGTTTAATCATGTTTTCCTCTTGTGGTTCATCTTCAAATCATTCTTGGTGACTTCGTCATGCTCTCAATATTGATCTCTTCTATCCCACCTTATTACAATGGGATTATCTTAAATGATATTTCCTCCATATCCTTTAGTAGGAGATCCTGAATATATAAATTAAATCTGCAAAAGACTCATATAAATCCTCTTCTATCACTTCTAAGAAATTTTATTTTATAGAGAACCCTCTTCTATCCATTCATTCTTATGATACAAATATCTACTCTATTGGATATCACATTTACCAAGAGAGGTTTCGTCTATAAATACTTCAACAAAAATATAATATGCCTATCTAAACACACATACATCTATTTCCTTCTCACTCTACACATGATTGGATTTATATCGAAACCCAAATTTTTCCTTCCATGTTTTATTCAACTTCATTGTGTATATGAAAGGATTTCTTATGCTCATATATTCTACAAACACATACCTATACAAATTCGTTTCCAACTTGTCTCCAATCCTTATGATCTACTTTTCTTGCATGATAAATCTCAGTTGTCTATCATCAATTCTAGTGACACATACAAAATTGAAATTCATAATGATCTCAAGTTTCATACAGACCCTTATATCCTACTAATTCTAGACTTTACGTAGATTAGAATTATTCCATTAACATAGATTTAATACAATTAACATGAAATTCTATTTCATTCCATTAAAATCTGTACATATGCTTCTACATAGGACTTCTCATTCTCTATATCATCTCTATATTATGATTTTCATTTATTTGGCCATTTTATTCCCTTAGGATTACATTGAATATATAAGAAAACAAAGATAGATATGAATTAGCTTTAGATCCTATTCTGATTCCTAATCAACCTCCTGAGATGACTATTAAGATCCTACAATCTCTCAATAAGAGTCATATTCAATTTTTTCCTATAAGAGCATATTCAATTACATCCAAACAAACTAATTTTCATATTATTCAAATATTATATATTATGACTCATCTTATAAAGAAATTGAAAAATAAAATTATTTACATCAAGGAATTAGAGTTCCTTCTCAAATGTTAAAATCTCCTTTGTTTATTTGTCAAAAATGACTTGGGATTTGAGGGACTCATGTATCAGAATCCAAAGGTAGAAAAAATATGGCCTTCTGGTCATAAACATTTGATGTCACAATCTTTCTGAATCCAAAAATTGATATTGTAGGTGATCATCCATTTCATCATCTTGTTGTTTAATTACTCATATTGTTGTTATCTTTGCCTTTCCAGGTTTCCAAATATTATGATGTAATTTTCCATTAGATTTACAGATACACTCTTTTATATTCATTTTCCCTCTGCATCTTATTTCCATTCTTATACCATTATGCCTCTTCCTAGGAACTTTCATCATCAACATTCTCATCATGTAAATTATTTTGTCCAAATTATCATCTTGCCGGTACATGCTACTTCTTTTCTGAAAATTATTGTTTCTAATGATCAATGTTTGTTTTATTTCTTCCTCCTCTAAGCCACTATTATATGGCTTCATGATTTCTCTCTCCAAATTAGTGAAGTCTGTAAACTTTCTATAGGTTTCATCACTTGTATCCTCTCTTAATCATTTCTCTAAAGACCTCATTTCTTCTTCAAAATTATTAAACATTAAATCAAAATGTTTTAATTGAGGTTTTACTCCATATTTAGGAAATATATTATCTTATTTTTCTCTAATTATAGTCTCAAATTCATCCTTACTTTCTATTCTTGCTTTTTCACAATAAATTTGTAAATTAAATTTACCTCATCTTCCTCAAATGTTGTAAGAACATATTTGGTGTCAAGCACATATGTACATTTCTCCTCTTCAATTGTTATCTACCTTGTTGACTTAGACTCTTTTAACAACTTTTCCAACAATTTACTCTTCTTCATATTTCTCAAGCATTGCATCTAAATTCTTTTCTCCATCTCTCCTTTGATTGTCTTCACTAGTAAATTTCATTCTATTTTATTCCAAAATAGGTTTATGTAATTGTCCTTTAAAAACTACCTTCTTTGACTGTGTGTGAACCTCCATTTCATGATATTTATGAGAAACTTATGTACCATCCTATTTTAGAATATAAATTAGGTTTTTTCCACTCTTCTGCATCTCTAAGACATGATTTAATGATTGTACACCATCTTCATTAAAATCTGCAATCATGCCTAATTTGTCAGCTTTAAAAACATACGGCTTTATAGCCTCAATTGATTTTTTAATCATAAAATCAACATAATTCATGAGACTCTCATGAAGTCCTTTATCGACATCATCATCATCTTCCTCCCCAATTAAATGACATTTATTTGGTTCACAAATGAAAACTCTTCCTTTATTCATTATCCTCTTCTTAAACTCAACCACTCTTTGCTTCTCATTCCCTAACTAGGCCCTTCACACTTTGCTTCAAATTTACCTGCAGCATTTTCCAAAACACTTTCTTCCACATAATACATATGCATCTATGGTCTTCCTCGTCTCTCTATAGAAGTTCTCTCATCACCTCTAGTTGTACTTTAATTATAACTATTTCTCTATTAAGTTTTTCATGACTTGGATTTCTATGATTTCTCTTAGAAAATTTCTTATGAGCATCAATAGTCATACTACTCCTTCCTCTATGAACTTACTCTTGCTCATTGTGAGTTGCAGTCAATACTTTGTAACAAAATATTTCCATTAGCCTACTATGAAATACCTTACTAAGATCTTCCATGGAACACTCTCCTCTGATATTTTTGTTGATTCCCTCCTCTAGAATATTCACTTGAGCACTCCTTACTCTTCTAGCTTCTAAAATCATCTCACCTACTCTTTGAGAATTTTTTTTGTCCTCCTTCTCCTGTTTTAAGTTTATTTTCCATCATCTTAAGAACTTCCTCTGTTCTTGGTTATAGTACTTCTACTACAAACGTCCTTTACCACTTCTACTTATAATCGACAATTTCCTTCACAAATTAATTAAAAACCTTAGACCATTTAACCCTCTATTCAACTTCACTTGAGCATGTATTATTTTTTCACTTTTCCCTCATCCTCTATTGACTCTACTATTGCAATCCTTATAATATCCTTTTCAACTTATAAACAGTATTCCTTCATATTTGCTTTCAAGCAAAATCGTTTCCACTTTCTTCAAAAAATAGACAATCATTATCATATTCTTAAATAACTTCAATGTTATTTATCCAAGATATTAACCAAAAAATATGCATTCCCTATTAAACTCAAATTAATAATGTAAAGGAATTTCACCTATCATATTTTACCAAACTTTAACTCATGCAAGTTTTGCAAGATCTATATCCCTCCTTCAATCCTCTCAATGTTTAGATGATTCCTTTTCCAAACCATGATTCCCTTTTCTAACCAATGTTTCCTTATATTGTAGCATATCTCCACTATTTATTTTTCTTAAACATATTCTTCTAATATCTTCACTACAACAACTACAAAAAAAATCTCCTTCACATTATCAAAATTTAAAATTTGAAAACCATACCTTATAACCTCTGCTGATGTCTCCTATGTTGGTTTTCTTCTAGTGTTGTCATTATCATTGAATTTCCTAAATCATAAAAATAAGCAGGATTTAAACTTCTCTAATACCATAATTGGTGTAGGCCAATTTCTTACATTATATATGTGTCCAGGTTTCTACATTAACCTTATTACTAACTCATTTTTCTTTCCCTTGTGCCAAGACTAAAACCCAAAAGTTTACAGTTGGCGGCTTGAACATTAGTCTAGCTTTGGCAGAAATAGTGCATGTGACCATTTTTATCTATGGACTCACAACGCAACCTAAAATTGTAGTCTCAACCTTTTTAACTTATACAAATTTGTATGCCTTGCAAATTCCCAAGGTCCCAAGATCGAGACGGGATGTGATGACACATCAACTGGCATAAATTTTTCTATCTCGATCCTTTTTAATGCAAACATTAGTTAAACCTTAAGAAAACAACTAATATGAAGTTCCAATTTACAATAATTTCTAGGGTAATATCTATCTCCCTTGATTGTTAACTAATGTATCGGCCCTTGACCTAATATCTCGACAATCTCCTTTGCGCTACTCCAAGGAATCTTGGCCAATGAATATCCTCCGATGAATCTTGGTTGACATTCCAATTCAACAAAAGATGGGAATGCGTAGTCTCTATTAATTAACATTTCTAGGTTTCAATCCATCATTTCCATGATTTTTTCATTATTTCTTACCGGACGATGATGCCAATTCACCACACCTTGGTCTTGATGAAGATCTCAATTCTCTAAGAGATAGAATTCCATTTACAACACAATTACAAATTAATACTAATAAATCAATTTCCTTTATGGTAGAAACCATTCTTACCTCTTAATGAAAATTCCTAAATTACCCTTGGTTTAAAGAATTTCTCTTTCCATTCTCTAGAAATGAAAGCACTCTTGTGCCTCTGTGATTTATCAATGAACCATGAGAATTTTCATGATTCCAAGTTTAATTATGTTTTCCTTTTGTGATAGTCATCTCACTCTCATTGGCTTCCTCGTGCTATCAATCTCGATCTCTTCCATCCCACCTTCATGAAACTATATTTTTTTAAATGAGATTACCTCCATATCCTTTAGTAGAATATCTTGAATATATACATTCAATCACCAGAGGGTTCAAAGAAATCCTCTTCTAACATTTATAAGATTGTTATTGCATAAAGAACCCTCTTCAATCCATTAGCTCTTCTGATACAAATATCCAATCTGTCGGATATCACATTTACCAAGAGAGGTTGCCTCTATCGAGCCTTCAAAAAAATCTAATATTCCTATCTAAACACATATGAATCTATTTCCTTCTCACTCCACATAAGACTGGATTTATACTGAAACCAAAATTTGACCTTCTAGATTTAAATTAACTTCACTATCTCTAAACAAGGATTTATTATGCCTATCTCATCTAAAAACACCTACCTATGAAAATTTGTACCCAACTCATCTCCAATCCTTAACATATGATCTACTTTCCCTGCCTGATAGATCTCCCTTGTTTATCATCAATTCTAGTCGTGCATACAAAACTAAAACTCATAAGGATCCCATATTTCACATAAACCATGATATCCTGCTAATTCTAGAGTTTACACAACCCAAAATTCTTCCATTAGCATAAATACAATACAATTAACATGAAATTTTACTTCATTTAATTAATATATGTACATATTATTCTGCATGGAACTTCTCATTCTCTCTATCCTCTCTATGCTTTTATTTTCATTTATTTGTCCATTCACTTCCCTTTGGATTAAATTGAATATATAAGAAAAAAATATAGATATGAGTTGGTTTCATATCCTATTTTTATTCCTAATCAACCTCCTAATATAACTCTTAAGATCCTACAATCTCGCAATAAGATTCCTATTCGAATTCTTCCTATAAACGAATATTTGATTAGACTCAAATAAACTAATTCTCCTCCTATTCAAACATTCTATATTATGAATCATCCTATCTATAACTTTAAATATACAATTATTTACATCAAGGAATTAGATTTCCTTCTCAAATTCCAAATCCTTACTTGCTTATTTTCAAAAATGACTTGGAATTTGAGATGCTCCTACATCATCAATGCATAGCTTTCAATTAAAATAAATATTTGAATCATCCATCATCAAATTTTAAAATAAGAATCAAACAACACCAGCCTTAGATAGATTAGCCATAACTTGTAACTTTAATATAAAAAAGGAGAAAACTCTAGTTTATGGCCATGGAAAATTGTAGGGTCGGTCTATGATCATGAGAAATTGTAATTCCTTAATTATAGTTACAAAACCCACATGCACAAGGAAAAAACATACTCATACTAGAACACAAAGATAAGGGAGTTGAATACTAAGAACCTCAACAAATTACCATTAATGCAATGATTTTGTACATGGATAAGGTCTAAGGAAAACAAAATTGAAATTATGTTGACAAGAGTTAACTTGAAGTAGAATGACAAGATAAGGAATAATTTTTGAATGAGGAATAACATAGATGCTCGAATATGATTTTTTCACAAAATAGATGAGTGTTTTTTTCGTTTCGTATTCTAATAGATTTCAATGTATTTTATATTATTAATATTTATAATTATTTACAATGGCACAAAAATACCATAGTATCGCATTTCCAACAATATATATAGACAAACGAAGTATGTTCAAAAAGGAAAAAATGAATTTAAAAAGAATGAAAAAATATATAAATGGAATACAACATATAACTTAGTGATAAGAAAACCACATGAATCCATTAACTGTTAGTTTTTATAATTAATTCAAGATCCTATAAAAAAAATTGCTAAATGAGCAAAATAATTATAAAAAATATCTACGCTTCATTGAAAGTATAATTCTAAGTTTAAGACTAAATTGGAACCACATGACAACAAAAATTTGAGTCTCTAGAATAGTAAGAATATTAAATAAATTGAAGATAAAGAATTAGCCAAATTTTCATCAAGATTATATGATGCAAATATAATCAGTCTAATTAAACATTATATAGAAATTTAAAAACCTTGAGCTATTGAATGGGAATACCATGCTCATTAGAGCTAAGCTCCTTCCACAATGATAAGATTCGTTCCTAGAAAACATATTTGAGGCATTCTACCATAGCTTGAGATGATTTTTCATATTAATCCTCTTTGTACCCCATCATTTTACATATGAAACCTTGGAAACATGAAAATGAAGAATAATTTACCATTTTTTTTTCAAAAAATTCATCTCCTCCACTAAAATTCCAAAAGTGTAGAAAATTACTCAACTTATAACTGATATTTTCCATGTATAAACTGGGAAAATAATCTATAATATAATTTACATTATTGTAATAGATCAATTTAGTTAACAAGTATTCATGTCAACTACAAGGGTCCACTAACTTCATGTCCAATGTCTCCAATAAATTGTTTGGGTTATGTTGGAATAATTCCTACTTATAAATGAAAAATGAAGTTAGAGATTGTTGGAGTTAATGCTTACATTCCATATTTGAGAAGTTGGTTTGTGATGGTTGAGAAATTCTCTCAACCTCTCTCTCTAAATTAGGAATACATTGGATCTCAGAAACTCTATTTAATAGAGTAATTTGAATGTAATCTGTGTGTGTGTGCGCATACACCTTAATGTATATGAGTGCATTTTGATTTTTCATCATGGTATCAAAGCCGGAGTCAAAGGGTTTTAAACCTATGAAATGTGGTGAGTGATGGGAGTGCGATGGTAATGAGAGGTGCAGGTGTGAGCTGGATACACAGACCTGCTTTCTACGGTGTGCGCGACAGCGTGAGGAGACAACGTGAGGAGATGAGCATGGAATGAGCATTGTCATCCGCATGTGAGACTATTTAATTCAAACTTCCAGGTCACTGATTGAATGCGTTGGAGACCAGTTTACGCAGACAAAAATTTTCATCAACTTCTACAGCATGCAGTCGATAACCACAGCGGCAAAGATTATTACATTGATCGGCCTCTATATAAAGATACTCGACAGGATTTTGACACTTCCATTTCTGTTGCAGTAAACCCTGTAACGTGCAAGGCGTGTTACTTTCAATGACGTTAAAAATATTTACTGAATGCCTTGACCCCTTCATACAGCGCCAGGTCAACCACGAACAGAGGTAAAAAGTGAACAAACTTCACCTTTTGGCACGAGGCAGCTGGCTGAATGCGATGAATAAGTGAATTCATTAGAAATTTTTTTTTTTCTAAATTAATCAGACGCGACCCAATTCAATGGTTGGTGCATGGGTAAAGGTGGAATTCGATTCTTTAAAAACCGCGTCATTGGGATTGCATTAACAGAAATTTGAAAGGAGAGGAATTTGTAAACCCTAGTATTGTCTTGAAACCATGATGCCTGCTCTGTAGATGTGCGGCATCTCCCGTTTGGAAAGCCAAAGTGAATGAAGGTGCATTGGTGTTGAAGTTTTAAAGGTACTTTGTTTTTTTTCTTTCTCATCATGGAGTTTATGGTGTTAGAAAAATTCAATGCTTTGAATTTTCCCTCATGGAAAGTAAAAATACAAATGCAATTAATGAATACAAATTTGTGGGGCATAGTGAATGGTTCAGAAGTAGCACCAAAAGATGCCAAAGAATTAATTGAATGGCAAAATAAAGATGACAAAGCTAAGTCCATTATTGGACTTGCTCTTTCAGATTCGAAATTACATCTTGTAGGTCTAACTAAATCATCTAAGGAAATATGGGAACATTTGGCTCAGCTATTTGGTGTAAAATCTACAAATGCAAAATTTTCCATAAAGCTACAATTATTTAGACTGAAAATGAATAAAGAGACATTTATGTCCAGTCATGTAAACAATTTAATTTCTCTTGTAAGACAATTAGGTGAAGTAGGTACCAATGTGGAGGATGAAGATGCTAAAGCAATATTACTAAATAGTCTTCCTTCAAGTTATAGTAATGTTGTTTTCACTTTGAGTCAAATGTCTACACAAACATTTCATGAGACAATTGCAGCACTTCTTGCGGAGGAAAAATGACTAAAACTGGAGGATGCAAAAGAGAACTCTAATGTAGAAAATTCATTGTGGACAAAGTCAAGGATGAGAAAGAAAAATGCCAACAAAGATGAAATTGAATGCTACTATTGTAGGAAAATTTGGCATACAGCGTGGAATTGCAGAAGTCGTGCCAGTGATGTGTTAAAAGGGAAAGAATCAGAAAATATAGCCACAGATGAATACCAATTGAATTCTGATGATGAATTCAATGAAGAGTATGAACATCTTAGACTCTTTTAGAACAGCTACAGTAAAGCTCAATATGGATGGTTGTCCAGATAGTATGGCAGTTGCAGATCTAGGGAAGGATCCGTCATTAGTGGTAGACATGGAAGTGGTTTCCTACTGAGGTTATGCGACAGATTGGGATGATGTCCAGTAATTGACTTCGGGAGGTCCTTGATTCGGGAGTTGAGGAATCGAACTCGGGAATCCAACTTGCCAACTACACCTTTCCGAGGGTTATGAGGCAACTTGATGGAGCATCTATTGATAAGCTTGATTATTTTGTTATTTATGAGTGAATTCAATAAATTCATGTAATGTAATCATTAAGGGGGAATGTTGGAGTTAATGCTTACATTCCATATTTGAGAAGTTGGTTTGTGATGGTTGAGAAATTCTCTCAACCTCTCTCTCTAAATTAGGAATAAGTTGGATCTCAGAAACTCTATTTAATAGAGTAATTTGAATGCAATATTTGTGTGTGTGCGCATACACCTTAATGTATATGAGTGCATTTTGACTTTTCATCAGAGATGAACCATTATGGATTTGTTTGGAACAAAATAACTATATCAAGATAATTATTATGGTAACCTATAATTATGTATTATACCATTTAGACTCAAAATATAAAATAGGGGATTAGTTTAATTTAGTCGATTTTCCCTTCCAAGTTTCTTCCTCTTGTGTTTTTACTTAATATTTCTTCATATATATTTGCATGTGTTTATTATAGGATATTAAATCCAATCATTGGTATCAAAGCCTAGTGCATCTCATAATAATGTTCAATCCACATTGAAATTCAAGAAGGATACATGCAATTAAATGTGTCGTTGAATAATAGGTTGCACTTATTTTGTTGAATTTAAAAAGGCCATGTTTGCAAGGTTTTTGAGTGAGTAAGGGTGTTAGAGAACTAAACCAATATAGGAATATTCTTTACCATTGAATATGCTGGAAAGTGAGAAGTCACTTTAAGTGATAAAATCCCCTTTGCAAAAAATTTTTGAAGGAAAATAATTGTTTCCAAAGGGAAACTAATTGAAGTTTGGAAATTGTTTAACTAAAGTAGAATAAATTAGTGAGAGAGGGGTCCTCGCGACTCATTGAAGAAGATAGATGAAATTCAATGAAGCATATAGAGGTTACATGAGAAATTATTTAAACCATATTCAAACCAACCTAGCATAAATTGTATGAGAAAGGTCATTATAGGGTGTGCATCGATCAATGTCAATATAGATGTGGTTAATTGTAATGGCAGTGTGAATGGTGAGAAGCACATTACCTCCTACAATTTTGGGTTTTATCTACCACTTAATGGGAAGCATTACTTTTGTTTTTTAAAAATAAGAATGATCATATAGTTATACGGTGAAGTCCTTAAGATACTTTCTATTTGAAAAACAATTAATGCGAAGAGTTTAGTAAAAGTAACATTGACCTTGTAAATTAAGGAGTTAAAATAATAAAATCAAAGTGTTTGAAGAGAGTTAGAAATTAAGTCCAAGTTAAGTGAGTAACCTCTACATTCAAGAGGCTAAATAATTTTTTAAGTAGTCATTAAGTGACAAAATGAAGGTTCATATTCCAGATGAAAAATTTCAAAAGTTTTCAAAGTATTTATAATGGTGTTGTGAATATGTTTTAGTGGTAGTACATGAAAAGTTGTACTCAACACCCTCGAAAGTTTTTGTCTTGTAAAAGTCTACGCATATGCCAATTTAGCTCACACATATAGTAGTCATGTAGCATGTATCCTCTTATGAATATAGATAATGCGACATATGTTGTGGAGATAACCACTAGGGTAAGTATGGGGGTGTTAGTTGTACTAGTATGCTACCTTGATGTGAAATCAGAGAAGTTGAGTCTTTTATTAAGGGGGAAAAGTGAGATAGATTAATATAAGAAGGTTGGGATAATTTTAGAAGGTGAGGACCAAGCTATAAGAGAGAGAGATCTGATGTTGATGAATCATGTAGATAAAAATAACTCCTAAAGAACAGGAAAATATAGCGTATGAAACTCATGTATCTCGATAGATGGATTTATTTTTATATGGAAATCAATAATTAGTTCTTTGTAAGGAGAAAAAATATGATTCGATGAAAGAAGAAGATGAAAAAAAGTTTTATACAATGATAATGACGTAGAAACAAAGAGAATGATGACAACGGATAATGCAAGAGAAAATGATACAACAACAAACATAAAAAATTATGTATAAACAAAGAGAGAGAGAATGATGTAGTAATAAAGCTCAAATAAGATGATGATAGAGAGAGTGATGTAGAAACATGGGAAAATGAATTATGCACAAACAAAGAAGAAATAAAAATGGTAAACATTCAATGAAAGAGGAAAGAAGAAAAGCAAGATAAGAATAATAGTACCATGTAGATGCAGATGCAATGAATCCATAAACAGGGATCCCTAAGTAGTATATTTTTGTGTAAATTTCGACTTTGTATTACTGCAAAGCGATAGGATACATTAATTGGGATGAAGCAACTGGCCTACCTACAAGAAAACCAAACTAGGTGTGAATCCAAATTAACTTTAAATTGTATATAATCATCCTAAGAAGGCTACCCATCATGAAGAAAGAAACCATTGCACTATTCACTCTCTAATACATGATGTAGCACACTCCAGATTCCCCTTACTTGCTTACACAGTACAAAAACAAAGACAACTCAACAAATGGAAGAGAGAATGAGAGTGCTCGGATCCTCCATCTAGTGGTGATGATTAATTTCTGCAATAGTCCTCTCGATATCAATTTCAGTAACAATCCTCTCGATTTCTATAATAGGCCTCTCAAATTATGCAACAGGCCTATTGGACAGATAGTATTTTGTTGCGATTGCTTCACACCCTTCCTGCAACGAATTCAGAATGTCCCTTGACCATTGAATTACCCAGAAAGGTGCTTTCTATGCCAAGCCTCTATTATCTAGAAAATCTGCCAGATTATTCCCTTCATGCCTAATGTGCAGTAGGTGCGATCCTTCTATTTGCATCAGAGCCTTTACTAATCGCTCTATTTTTCATTCAAGCCTCTAGCTGTTATCAATTTTTTGAAGATATGTGCCCGATTGAAACTTTTTTAGGATGGTAATGATGAGTTCAGAGTCTCCTTCAATCACGAGTTGGTGGAAGTGGGGCTTCTTGGCTAGATTTAATCCTTTTTCTAATCCACAAAGCTTGGTTACAATGTTTGTTGTTACTCCTAAATTCGCCATGTAGATGTTCATAACGGCTCCTTTCTCATTCCTGAAGGTGCCTCCATAGCTGGTTGGTCCCAGATTTACCTTGGAAGCCCCACCGAAATTCCGTTTAACAAAGCCAAATGGTGGTGGGGACTAATCAACAGGGCTTGTATTCCTCACCTGATCTTTATTGTTAGTTTTCCTTGTCTATGAAGCCGTCATCCCCAAGTTGATAAGGATGGAATTTTCATACTGGGTACATTCCCATTCCTTGGAATCCTAAAGGGTAAGGTCTATTGTTTAAATCATCATTTTCAAAATTTGATCCCAAACAATTCCTGGCCCTCTCGAGGAATTGTTGAAGATCCTATAGTTTCTTTCTTTCCAAAGGGACCAAAGAATAAAACACGGAAACAAAACACAAGACCTATTTAAAATAGGAGTGGAGTGAGAAGGTGTTGGCCAAATATCTAGAAGCTCCTTGATTCCCACCCAGCCTTGAGGACTAATGCCAAAGGCATTGTATAAGTGCATCAAAATTTATTTTTAAAAATTACAGCCTAGAAAATGATGGTCCTCATTCTCCTAATTTAAGAAGCAGAGATTGAAAATAGGGGTCCTATGAATCCTCATTTCTACAATTTATCCCAAGTGATAATTTTCTATTTCATCAGTAGGAAGAGGAATAACGAAATTTTTGGCCAATGTTTGGGCTTCCAAAAGTTCTTCCACTGAGCACTGGCCTCTAGGAGTTGATTTGTAATTAGCAATTGACTTGATTCCTTAATGATGAAGTTAATTGAAGGTCTATAGCTGCATATGAGCACATCAGTTCATTCATCCAACTCAATTTTGTGATTAGTTAAATTCTCTAACATCAACTTGTAAACCTATATGAGTTCTGGAGGTATTAAGGGGGTGAAATCTCTCCATTTTTTCCAACCCGTTGGAGGGTTCTGCTCAGTCCAAAAATCACAGAGTGCATGGGCTCCCCTACTAGTGAGATTATATTTAAGGGAACTTAGTTGGACAATGGAATATAGTATTGGCCATTATTTTCAGGGATCCTCCCAAAATAGAGTAGAATTCCCATTGCGCACCTCCCAAAATTTGTGATCCTGCACCAAAGTTTTTTTTTGGCATGCTGAGTTCCAAATGTGTGAGCCTAGAAATACATTGGAGAATCTAATTAATTTTTTAGCCATGATTCTAGGAGCATACTTGTTAGAAAAATATATACCCCATTGAGAAACAAGCCCTTTTATCCATCTACACCAAACTTTGGAAGAGATTTCTTGAATCATAATTTACGGATCTCTTAAGCCTAGGCATCCATAGTTCTTTGGAAAACAATGCTTATCCGAGGCCACTAAAGCCCATTTTTTGTGTTTTTTTGGGCCCTCCCCATAGGAACAATCGTTGTATGCTGGGGAGTTTGTTGAGAACATCCGTTGGAGCAGCCAAAGTCGATAGCAAGTAAGTGGGCATGGATTGAAAAACTGACTTTAATAAAGTCAGCCTTCTTATGAAATTGAGTGTCTTGAAGGTCTAGGATGCGAGATTCGATTCAAATTTCAATAAGGCTTTCCCAGATTGATTGTCCTAGGGGATTGGTAATTAAGGGAGCCCCCAGATAGGTAGAATGTAAGGAACCTATTTTGAAGCCCATAAGATGGTAAATATGGGCGTGCAATTCCACTGGGGTATTGAAAAAGAATATTTTGGATTTAGTTCTATTGATAGAGGTGTCAGAATCCAAAGAGAAGAGCTCTAGAAGCTATTTGAATTATTGCGCTTCCTTAAGTGAGGGTCTTCCCATTAGCATTGTGTCATCCAAAAATTGTTGATGGGTAGATCGTGCTACTTCCAAATCCAGAGCGTGAGCATGAAGATTACCATATGCTAAGGCTTGATTGAGTGACCGACCTAAGCCTTCTGCAACTAAAAGGAAGATGTAAGGAGAGATAGGATCCCCTTGTCGAATCCCTCTAGTGGGCGAGAAAGTGGGGGAGGGATCCCCATTTATAAGGATAGAGAAGAAGACTTTGGTTATAAGAGATGTGACCTGGTGGATCCAAAACTCATTAAATATTCCAAAAGCAAAGAGAATATGATAGATGAATTTCCAACTGATTTTGTAGAAGGCTTTCAACATGTCAATTTTTATTAGCATACCTGGTTTTTTCGTTACCTTTAGAGTATCTAGATTCTCTTGGACCAGAATTCAGTTTTCTAAGATCTGACACCCCTCCACATATCCAGTCTGCTTAGGGGATATGATGGAAGGCAGGACCAACTTCAGCTTGTTTGCAATATTTTTGGAAATGGTTTTATAAATTATAATGCACGGAGAAATCAGTCTATAATCTTATGGAGAGGCTACATTCTAAGATTTAGGCATACGAGAGATGAAGGTGGAGTCGAATACCGAAAGGAGAGAAGAGGTAAAATCTGAGTTTTCCACCACTTTCCGTACATCATATCCCAAGAAGTGTCAGCCAACTTGATACAATTCAATTGTAAGACCATCCAGGCCTAGTGCATTGTTTTTTTGCATGCTCATAACAATGCTTTCTGGTTCCCTAAAGGAAACTTCATGAGATAGAAGTGTGTACTAATATTCCGACACCAATTTGGGGATGTGTTGAAGAATTTTATTAATCATTTCCCTTCTATCAAGGACCGGTTATGTAAGTAGAGTTTGGAAGTGATTATGCATTGTTGCTCAGATTTCATCCCGCTCTTCCAATATTTGTTGAGACTCATCTTGAATGAAATGGATCTTATTTTGATTCCTATATTGTTTCATAGATCTATGGAAGAATTTTGTATTTTTTTCACCTTCTTGTAGCCATTTTACTCTTGATTTTTGCTTATACATAATTTCCTCCTGTTGTAGCCTTCCCCATGTTGTTGTGCTAATTCCTTTTCCTTATTTTTAAGCTCCTATGTTCCTCCCTCTGCTATCATTCTTTTTTGCACATGTTCCATGTTCTTCTCAATATTCCTTTTTTCTTCTTGAGTGTTCCCAAAGTCCATAATGTTCCAAGATTTCAATATTTTCTTGATGAATTTCATCCTTTGTTGAAAGCAGAACATTAGTCCTCCTTCCATGGCTGATGATTCTGGTTCCAACCACCATTATTCTAGATTTCAAGTGAATTCTGGATGCCAAAGCCATAACGCTTCAAGCCTGAAAGGTTTGATGGGGGGAGTGTTGGACCATTTTAGAATGAGTGTGATAGGCCATTGGTCAGATCTGTATCTAGGCTGAATAATTGCTCCAACACCCAATTTTTCTAAATATAGGGATTTTGAGGCCAAGAAGTGATCTAATCTTTAGGCCCCTTTATTTTCCCCTCCCTTTTGATTATTCCAGGTGTGGGAGACATTTCGGGTTGGGATATACACCAACTTGTTATCCTCTATGAAGGAATTTAATTGAGTATCTTCTTCATCTAGTCTTCTGACACCATCGCTTTTTTCAGCTAGAGACCTAATCATGTTGAAGTCACCTCCCAAGATCCACTTTGCTTCTCCTATTATCCGAGCCAAAGGTTGAAATTTGGCCAAAAACTTCCTCTTATCTTGAGGCCCATTGGGTACATATATATTTGAAACATATACCACTTTGGAGGAGCCCATGGGCTTAAAGAGAGAAATAAGAATTTGTGGGAAAGAAAGTGAGTCCTTCAAAACCACCATGGAAGGATTCCACAAGATGGCTAGCCCCCTTGCTTCCCCCACTACACAATGACTTAAGAGTTCAATGTTTTTTCCAAAATGTGTCAACCATCTTCTTCAGTGTTTCAAAGTTATAATTAGTTTCCTGCAATAACACGATATCTAGATTTTCTTCTTGGATTTTCCTGTAATAACATGATATCCTACTTTTTATTTTTCCATTGAGGCCCCGAATGTTCCAAGAAATTATCTTCATCATTTGGGGGTGGGGTGAAAATTAATATCAATAGGAACTACCCTCCTTGTATTAACAAGAAATTCTCCCAGGTATTGAAGATGTTGCCCATTTGATCTTTTTCCTTTTTGTTGAAATCTTAAAAAAAAACTACTTGATCTTGAGGAGCATTTTTCTTTTATTCCTTGCACTGTACTCATTGTGTTAAGGGAAGAGTTATTACCCTGATTGTTGAATCGGTTAAATAGGAGGTATTTATGTTTCATGTATGCCCTTGCTACTAGTTGGAATTTATCCTCCAAGAGTGAGTTTGGGTCCTTGGATTCCCAATCCTTTGCTATTTGCTGAAAGTTTACTTCAAGAAGCTCCAAATCCATGATGCCATATTCCTCCATTAGGGTTGGGGCTTCTACATATTTCATTGAGTTATCATCCTCAACCCTGTGTTGGTGTTCTATATTTTTTTTCCTTTCTCATTAGTTGTTTTTCCCATGGCTGCATCGTGCTTTTACTGCTTCTCCTCTTCTGTTAGTGCTTGAGGGTTGTCCTCAAGGACATGCTATAGAATTCCAAAATGGTTATACTCTTTTTTCTCATTCTCCTTGTTATTTCCTCCTCTCCTACATACTTTTATTTTCCTATTATTAACCAAAGTAAAACCTGCTAAGGCTATCGCTTGATCTCGGTGCATATTTTCTTATTTCCTATATTATTCTAGAATGACCGAACAATCTATGTATAAATGGACCTGTTCATGGAATTTTCTAAATCGGAAAGGTATTTTTTCATAATTAATGGCTCGTTCCCGGTTAATTTCCTCACAAATCAATAAGATTCTTGCCGGCAGAGGCTTAGTGAGATCCATGTAGACACAGAGACGTGCATACGAAGAGTATCGACCTGCCTTCGTCGTTTCTGAAAACATTATGTGATCTCCTAATTTGTTTCCAATATTATATAGGATCTCTAGATCCCAATACTCCTGTGAAAACGAATATAAGCGACTCTACACTGGAAGGGTAGAGAAATCCTCTTTTTTCTGGGTTAAATCTAGGCACCCGAGGTTTCAAGAAAATACTTGTAGCATTCATGAAGTAAGGGCCACCTTGAAAGATTGCATCTATTTCCTTTATATCATTGAATACGAGAGTGAAAAATCCTTTTGGCCCAAGCTTGAGCTCTATATCTCCCTTTAGGTGCTAGTTTATTCTTATCCGATTTATTAGAACCCTTTCCCAAGTACATTGCCCTGCAAATTTCCCTATCATAACATATTCCTTCATATGTTCAACCATAGCAACAGGATTTTTTTTTTGGGATTTCCACAATGGGTTTGACCTTTGCTAATGACCTGCATGTCCCATTTGGCCTCTCAGTCACATTTACAGTCTTTTTTTCATGGGATTGATCCACTTCCCCCTTTTGCGTTGCCTCCAGGGAAGAAGGGCTAGTAGATGGTGTAGTAGTTGTGTTGCCTGGATATAGTACTGAACTACAGGGAGGAGTTTTACTTATTAGAATGTTGCGAAAGGAGGGGATGCCCCCCGATGGGATTGGCCATCTCGATTGGCTATGCGTTGTATCAAGGTCAGTGTTGTCGAGGTTGCAGAGATAATGATTTAATGTGGAAATTGAATCATCTTGATTTAGTTCTTTGTATAAGGGCTAGATTTCCATGGATGGGAATTAGTAATTTTATGTAACATAATCAATGATAAAATAATCAAGATGATACATGTATACACCATAATTATCTTACGTTGAAAATTTCTTGGTACTCAAAAAACAACTTTATAAAAACCTCTTCATAAAAGGAAGGTTCGTGTTTGAAACCATTGATGTTTATGGTAACTAGAAATCACAAAAATCACTTAATATGATGCATTGTTTGGGCTGAGAAGAAAGCATAAAAAATGCTTGATATGATGTGATGTGTTTCTTGTGATAAGCATAAAACACTTGAGGTATTTAGGATTTTAATGGTTAAGGGTAAGCCACTACAAAATAACATAAGTGTAATGACTATAGGTCATCCAAAGAAAACCAAAGCTGATGATTAATCATGTTATAGGGAGGAGTGAAATTGTTTATGTTTTTGTAGTAACATAAAGAAAAAAGAACAATGGACATAGAAAATGAAGATGAAGAAGGGACTATTTCAAAGATAGTTGAAGAATTCTTATTGATATCCCAAGTACTCATTAAATAGGAGTATGTTGGAGTAAATCCTAATTATGATACAATAAATGAAGGAATATAGGGATGAAATATTACACATATGGTTGGAATATAATATCTATCTTAATTTAAAGGTTATGGTCACTTATAATTATGTATCCGAGAATTTTTACTCAAAATGTAACATAGGGGACTAGTTTAATTTAATAGATTTCCTGTCCTGGGGTTTCTTTCTCCCTATGTTATTGGTCCATATTTCTTCTTCCATATTTTCATGTGTTTCTTATAGGTTATTAAATCTAATAGGTCATTAAATTGGTTCTTTATTTGTATTTTTTCTATCACAGATACAACAAAAATTAGTATCGAGGAAAGTGAAATGGGTATCGCAAAAAATCAAGTGGATACTAGAAAAAATGAAAATACAATTTAATTTGATTGTAATTTGATTCAAACGCTCAAATAAATAAAATTCGAAAAACAAAAAATGGAAACAACTTTACCAATAGGTTTATTCGAGTGAAAAATGCCTTGAATTTCTTCATAGTTGATGCCACTGGGAGACATGGATGTTGTGCTACTAAGAATCAAAATGGATTTATTTAAAGAGCCAACGATATTAGAACTATTGAATTTTCATTCCATTATTGAAGAGACCCTATAAAAAAATAACAAATCCTACTTAATCAAAATGTGATGCTGACATATCATTTAGAATAGAAATGCTTATAATATTATAAGTGTGAAATATTATATTTATAAGAATAGCCATATTTACAAGGTTATAACCATGAATTTATAGAATTTTCATAATATCCAGCTTATGTAAAAACATTAGTAATCTAATTCCAAACAAATCAAGGAAACTTATGAAGTACGATAAATTGAGGTTTTCTACATACTAGGTCTTGGCTCTTTCATAATAGTCTATAGCCTACTCCGTACTTAAACTTTCTACATAGAGACAAGAATAAGGTCACACCATATATATGTTGTTACACTTCTAGGACGGTGCTAACCTTGCAATGAGGTATGGAACTTTATTTTGACCAAAATTTAGGTTAGTATCACTTCCATTTTGGTTGTTGGCACTCTCGTTCTTCCTTATAAAAATAACACGTTCACTACTACCATTATTTCCATGTTGAAAATAAAATGTTTAGATGAGTAAGATCCATTTTTTTCTTAGGAATTATGCATTTTGTGACTTATATCATGATAAGAACCTATCCGATATATGGGTGAATAGATTTAACTAAAAATTATTTTTAATTGAGTCGTTACTTTTTAATTGCAGTTAAGACTTAGGCATGTATCCTCGTAGATATTAGACCCCACCTATAAATTGTGTTTGAGACTCAAACATAGAACCTAGTAGATATGTGACCCCAACTACATGGGTTACATGTTCCTATTTTATGGTACATTGTAGATAGTTTTAGGGGGAGGTTTTTCTTTGGCCCACTCTTTTCCAAAATACATTTATCCATTATCTAGTTTATGGGGGTGGTCACATGCCTCCTATATTCCTCTTTGATCTCCCCATGTGAATTTTTCCAATGAGAGTCATGTTAGAAGCTAAATAAAAGTAATCATAATACTTCTTTTTATATTATGTTACATTATTTCCTCTACGATCTCCTCATTTGAACTTGCTGGTGAGAATCAAGGTAGTAGCCAAAAACAAGCTATACGGAAACCTTCTTATATTATGTTACACTATAGATTTTGATTCTAAGATCACACTCTTAGAATGATTCATTTGTACCAGTGGGAGAACTATGTAGAAAATCCATATAGATTCAACTCATCTTGTAATATTATAAAACAAAATACTTGAATCTAATATAAAAATTGCGGAAACCAATTATGTTTGCACAATCACATGAACTAGAAAGAGAAATAATTTCAATCGCAAAACAAAAATATGTATCTAGGTAAATCCTCAGCTAAAAACCCCACTATTTGTATATTTCATAAGTCAAGAAGATGAAACAATACAATGCTTCTCTCAGGCTTGAGAGCCCTCTGCACTATCTCTGACTGTCTCACTCTATCCCAAGAAATTTTTGTCCAATACTTAACCAATATCTTGCCTTTGGATTCCCTACCATGCTTACACAATCCTTAGGGAAATTCAACACCTATTAATTAGGAAATTATGAATTAATGATTGCACAATACATCTAAGGCCTTATGCTGACCTCATGCATGACCTACACAATTTTATAATTATACAATTGATAATATAATTCCCTTTAACTCCAACCTCAATTGGTTCTTCCTCAGAACTCACATGCAACAACTATTTATAGAGAATTATCGGTTATCTGATTGATTATTTCATGTGAATTAAATCATATTTAATGCACTGGACCTCTCAATAGTTCCTCCATGATTTCGAACTAGTTAAACTGATTTTAACTCAAATAATTAGGTTAAATAATTACAACTCAAAATAAATTGTAACCCAAGCCCCTAAAACTTAGATAGAACTCTACACGCCTCTGGTTTGACCCTTGAATTGATTACGTTAACCAAGTATTCCCAACTTAGTTAACTCGTAAAATTTGTCATGTGATATGGAATTAAAATTTCCTTCTTATTTAATTAAGGGCAAATTAAATTAGAAGCCTCTTCTTCTTGCTAATTTAAACACTCCCTCTCAAAAATAAAGGGATTTTCTATTACCTTGATCCTGCCTCTGTGGAACTCGAATTTTCCTCTTGACAATGCCTTCGTCAATATGTATGCATCCTGCTCATCTGTAGAAATGTACTCTAATGACATAATCCTCCTCTGCACACAATATCTGAGATGGTGATACCAGATATCAATATGCTTGGAACTGTCATGAAAAACTAGATTAACTGAGAGTTTGATGCAACTCTGGTTATTACAATAAATCATCGTTGGATCCATCTGCTGACGAAACAAACCAAAAGGTATCTTCCTCATCCAGATGACCTCACACATTTCTTGACTAGCATCCATTTACTTTTTCTTTGCTGAACTGAGTGAAACTAAACTCTACTACCTGATGTACCAGGAAAATGCTGCCGACCCAATTTATGAAGATGACCCCTGATGTTTTATTACTGTCAGATGGACTCCCTGCCTAATCTGAATCTATGATGCCTTGAAGCTTCACTCCCTCTGTATGAATGTACCATATCCCAAACTCTGTGGTGCCTCTGAGGTGTTTCAACAGAGGCTTTCCTGCCTTCTAATAAAGCTTGTTATGATTAACCATAGCTTGACTAAGCTGGTTAACTGCATAGCATATGTCTAGTCGTGTGTTCACAAAATACATGAGTGAACCCACATGCTGCCTGTAGATGGTAGAATCTATCACTTTGCCTGAGGTAGCATCCTCCTTCCTCCAGTTCCATGCTAGAGGAGTATCCATGGGTTTTCTACTCTCCATGTGAAACTTCTTCAGAATCCCATTGGCATACTTTCCCTGAGATAAAAATAGTTACCCATCTCTTTGAAAAATTTCTAATGCAAGGAAATAATGCAAGATCCCCGTATCCTCCATCTCAAATTATCTTGCAAGATCCTCTTTTCAAGACTTGATGAGCTTCTCATCACCCGTTCGAATAAAATCATCCACATAAAGTGCAATAATCAAAATTTTACTTTCTTCCACAATATGGTAAATGTTCACATCTGCTTCACTTTTGGTGAAGCCCAACCAAGTGAAGTAGTTGTTGATCCCAGTGTACCAAACATGAGGTGATTGTTTTAGTCCATAAATATCTCTCTTGAGTCTCCACACGTGACTCTCTGTTCAAGGTCTCAAAACGTTTCGACTGCTCAATGTACACCTCTTCCTCAATCAATCTATTGAGGAAGGCTATCTTTACATCCATCTGATGTGTCTTCCATCCAATCTTCCCCGAAAGTGCAAGGATAGACCTTAATGATGAGTTCCTTGAAATTATAGAAAATGTCTCCTTGTAATCAATCCCCCGCACCTGAGAGAACCCTCTAGAAAAAAATATGGTGTTGTGTTTCTCCACACTCCCATCTGCTTCACCTTGTAGATCCATGTGGATCCTACAACTGACTTCCCCTATGGTCTTGGGACAACTTCCCATGCATTGTTTATGATAACAAATTCATACTCCTCAACCATGGAATCAACCCAAACTCGTTGTTGCACTGCTTCCTCGAATGAGGATGGATCAATCTCTACACTCTCGCTCATAAGAGCCATGTAGCTAGTGTAACGTTCTCGGGACCTTCTCTGTTTGTGCTATGACGTGGGTTCTCCAAAATTATCTCTCGCATAAAGCACCAACCCGCCAGCCTCTCTCATGCACTTCCTTCCAAATTCTCTCTCGCATAAAGCACCAACCCGCCAGCCTCTCTCATGCACTTCCTTCCGTCTTTGGATGTCTCTATATGAGTGGGTGGTTCCACTCTCAGTTCCTCTGCTTGTGGCTGATCCACATCTTGAGGTTCTTCTTTTGGAGCTAAGAGCTCCTCAACTACATGAAATTGAAGCTCCCTATCAAGGGAAATTAGAATGGCCTTCTCTTTGTAGGATTTCACATCTCTTCTAACCACTATCATCCTGTGTGCTGGCAAGTACACATGATAGTTGCGAGGTGTATCGGTGTACCCCACAAATATTCCCAGCTCAGCTGCTATTGGCTCTAGATTTTTCCTGGCATCTTTGGTTGCATGGCAATAAACTAATGAACCAAAATTTTTAAAATTCTCAACATATATTTTATTACCTGAAAAATCTTCCTCTGTTTTACTCATCCCAAGAATCCGATGAGGACGTCTGTTATGCAAAAGTACTATTGTGTTTCATGATTTAGCCCACAAGTGCAACGATAGACTCTGATCATGAAACATTGCTCATGCTGCTCCCACAATAGTTATGTTCTTCCTTTCTGCAACCCCATTCTATTGCGGGTTATGAGGTGCTACCAATTCTCGTTGAATTCCTTATGAAGCACAAAAGTTATTGAATTCATTCGAGACATATTCTCCATCATTGTCGCTCCTGAGAGCCTTTACCTTCTTCCTTGTATCTTTCTCGACAAGTGCTTTGAACTCACAAAATTTTGAGAATGTTTGATCTTTCTTCTGCATGAAGAATATACAACACCTGCATGAAAAATAATCTACAAAAATCACATAATACATGTGTTTTGTTGTGGAGGTTGTCGAGATGGTCCACACACATCTGAGTGAAATATTTCAATGATCACCGTCACTTGTCTCTCCTTATCATGAAGGTGGATTTGGTGTACTTCCCTAATGTACACCCTTTGCATGTATCTCACTGCTCAAGTGTGCCCTTGGGAATTCCTATAGAAATATGTTGCATCATCTTCAAAGTGCCATGGTGTAGATGGCCCAATATTCTATGCCATAACTCACCGATGTCTCGGCTCTGCACCTTCTCTGCTTTCGTGCTTAAGCCAACATAGTCCTCTGCATCAAATTTGTAGAGGTTATTTACCTGAACCCAAATATTTTTCACTTGTCTCATGGCTTTGTGATGAAGGAATGCCTTTCCTGTGTTAAATATCAGATCATAGCCACTGTCTTCCAACATAGCAACTGAAACTAAATTCTTCTTTAAAACAGGAACATACATGAAATATTTTAATGTGAGAGGAGTACCAGACTCCCTCTAAAAGGCAACAATACCTATTTCGGTCGTGTTATACCTCCCATCATCTCCCATCTTGATGTGCATCTTGAGATATTTCTCCTTCAAGTTGTTGAAGAATTCTTTATTTCCAGTCATATGGAATGAAGCTCCACTATCCAAGTACCACACTGAACCCATCACCAATTATACCACGCATGCGATGAGAGTGAAATACAACTTGAATTTTGAAGCAGAACCTTCACCTATCGCTCCTCTTGAGGTCTTCTTGCCGACCATATTGTGCACAAACTTTGTGGCATAGTGTCCAAGCTCATTATAGTGAAAACATTTAATCTTCGATAAGTCCTTATTCTTGCCTACCTGAATAGAATTTGATTTGGAATGGGACACCTTCCAGTGCCCTTTCTTTTCCTTTCCATTCAAGGCACAATTCTCCTCATCATCAGTCTTTTAAGAGGATCCATCTCTGGTACTCTGCCGAATCTCTTCTTGTACCAAGTTGGACCATAATCGCTCCCACTCTGGTAGCTTCTCCTTCGCATTCACGAAATCCTCGTAGTTGTGCCATCTCTTGGGAAGGCCTAGAAGTTCTAGGCTCACTAGATCATCCTCAGAAATCATAACACCAACACTTCCAAGCTCATATCGACATTGACTGAACTTCGTCAAGTATTTTGGTATTATGTTTCCCTTCTTCATATTGATTTTTCTGAGCTTTTCCTTTAGAGCCAGCTTCCTGTGCCCTTGCCGTTTTGAAACTAATTTTTTAAGGCCTTCCACATAGCATATGGAGTTGAATTTCCATGGTATTTAGAGACAATATGATATCAAACTCCTTCTAACATCATCCTTCTCGCCTTTGCTACATTCTTCTTCCATGCATAAATATTTTGAGCATCTGTTGTTGCGACCATGGGAATATCAGTTTTTATGAGCACCTTGAGCATGTTGTCTTCCAAAACTACTTCCATACTATCCTTCCAAGATATGTAATTCTAACTACCCTCAAGGGCATATTCGAGTCTTAATCCATAGAAAGACATCTTGATTCTGCTGATGGTACTTAAGAGTAGATCTGCAAATTCGATTCATCTGTTCAAAACAAACTTGTATTCTTATCTTCTATAGTGATCCCTACTCTAATACCATGTAGAAAATCTACATAGATTCAACTGATATTGTAATATGTTAAATCAAAATACTTGACTCTATTCTACAAATTGTGAAAACCAATTATGATCCTACAATCACATGAACAGGAAAGAGAAAGAATTTCAGTCGCACAACACAAAGATGTATCTGGGGAAATCCTCAGCTAAAAATCCTGCTATATGTATATTGCATAAGGAAATAATATGAAACAATACAATTCTTCTCTCAGTCCCGAGAGCTCTTTGCACTATCTCTAACTATCGCACTCTATCCCAAGAAATTTTGGTCCAATACTTAACCAATTTCTTGCCTCTGGATGCCTTGCCTTGCTTGTGCAATCCCTAGGGAGATTTAGCCCCTATTAATTAGGAAATTACCAATTAATTTATGTGCAATACATCTATGGCCTTCTGCTAACCTCATGCATGACCTTTATAATTTTCTAATTATACAACTGATAGTACACTTCCATTTAACTCCAATCTCAACTGGGTCTTCCTTAGAACTGACATGCAACATTTATTTATAGTGAATTATTAGTTATATGATTGATCACTACATGTGAATTAAATTAGATTTAATTCAATGGACCTCTCACTAGTTCCTCCATAAGTTAGAACTAGTTAAATTGATTTTAACTCAAATAATTGATTTAAATAATTACAACTCAAAATAAATTGTAACTTGACCTCGTTAAACTTAGATATAAATCTAGATGCCTGTAGTTTGACCATCAACTCGAATTGGCTGAGCTAACCAAGTCTTCCCAACTCAATTAACTCATACAAGCTTTCATGTGATGTGGAATTACAATTTCCTTCTAATTTAATTAAGGGAAAAATTAAATTAAAAGCCTTTTTTGTTGCCAATTTCAACAACATCTAGGTGGATCACTCTTAAATGAGTTGCCATGTATTGCCTATTAGATAGGTTGAACCACTTACCTTACTCTAGCATGATTATTTTACACTCCTTCCTTAAGTTTTTATTATTATACCCCTTATGATTCAACTTGTTATTGAATAACAAGGTTGAGACTCAGATCTTGGGGCTTTGATCCAGTAGTGGAAATTGCGTAAAATGAATAATTAAAACACCTATGTTGTAAAAATGAAATTAGGTAGATAATCTAAACGGTGCATGGAAGAAGTTTCAAAAGAAAAATAATTACTACCACCCACCACTAGTGAGCAATCCCTACCCACAACCTAGAAAAATCATAAGCAAGCTAGAAAGAGGAACTTTTCTAGGTGTACCTCATTCGAACCTTAGGGCTCTAATCGAGAAATGGAAGTTGCAAAAAGTGAATAATTCAAACACCTATTTTTTCAAAATGAAATCAAGTGGCTAATGTAAATTGAAAATGGAAGAATTTCAAAAGCAAGAGCTTTCCTCATACCCACCACCTGGCAAGCTCGCAAAAAAGTTGGAAATATGAACTTTTTTAGGTGTATCCAATTTCTCTTAGTTTCAATATCAATAAGGTTGCTTGGGAAATATTTGTATGAGAATTTCTAACTTCCATTGTAGTGGAGATGACATGCCTAGAGATTTTGGCAAAAATTATATCCATTAATAGATGATTAATTCTTTATTGATCAGTTGTAACTTCTAAAAAACATCATCTTTCAACCACTATAACCACATTATTAGGTAATATAGCTACATCACTAGTTTTAAGTATTTTCTAAGAAATAAAATTTCAGATTGCAATATTATGATATTTATTATAGCTAGCAAATATCTTTGTTGCAAGGAAGAATAAATTCTTAAATATTAAATGTATTTTCAATGATATTATATTTAGCATAATAGACTCAAAGAGGCAACATACCTAGATCTCATGATACACATCCAAATGTAGTTGGAATTGAACATTGAAGGTTAAAAGGGCGGTGAGAACATGATTATTGTTTCCTCGAAAGTAACCACCACAACATATAATTTTTCCTTCCATAAAATGTGTTTTT
Organism: Pinus albicaulis; assembly: GCA_034641835.2. Classification (NCBI taxonomy): domain Eukaryota; kingdom Viridiplantae; phylum Streptophyta; class Pinopsida; order Pinales; family Pinaceae; genus Pinus; species Pinus albicaulis. The sequence continues at coordinate 758,347,622 of CM076583.1, read as the reverse complement.
TTTTTCCCTCGTGAAAATGGAAGGCATGCCAAGGGTTGAATGAAGTTTCTATGAATTTGTATGGTTCTCAAAGTGGGTATGAGTATAGAGTATATACTTAATAGGAAACATGAAAATATGACAATAATAGTTATACCTAGCACAAGTAAGACACGGATTTTTGTAAGCAATATGTTTCAAGTTGACTTATGTTTAAGACATTTATTTACATATTTTCCTTTTGAATACAAAATTGCTAACTAGTTCAGAACAAAGGATCAATGTTCGACACATTTTTCCAAGAAACTCTAAATAAAAGGCATGAAACAAGAAAAATGATTAGTAATGTTCATGTAGACTAAAGATAAGTTTCTTTGGAAAATGAGATGGAAGTCTATGAGTTTCTTTGGAAAGCACACAGTTATTATATTACAAAAAAACAAAACAAATTTCTCTGTATGGCGTCTCAGTGTGTCGTTCTCTTCATTTTATGTTTCTTCTTTTTATCCCCGATCGGGGTGCCAGGTGTCCAGAGCCACGAGCGAGGTAGTGGTAGTCCGTGCGGGCCTCACGGTTAGATTACGCTGACACGCGGTGAGGGATGTGGGAGGTACCACCCAGGCGGTATAATAATGACGACATTAATAATGGGTTGAAGACAACTCATGCTGTCAGAAAAGTCTTGGGGCAAGCATAGGCGCGGGAGGGAAAAAATAGAAGTTAAGGAGGGTAAGTTTCTTCTTCCGTGCATGTTTGTTGAGTAGGTGGTTGAGCAGAAGGTTGGCGAGCACAGAAGGTTGGGGTACCAGCTGCGTGTTTCCTATTCGGGTATGTTCTCAGTCTTGGTCTCATTGTTTCACTCTTTTTCTCTGTGTTTGGAATGGAAGAGCTCGATCTTACTTTCGATATGATGACCGTTTCTTGGGTTCATCTTTTGAATTTTGCATGGGCTATTCAAGTGCTCCACCTTGGTTTCGTCATGAATTCTGGTTCTTGGGTTCATTGTTTGAATTCCGTTGGAAATTTACATTACGGTCATTATGCCATACATGTACGGTGACATGGGTCTTTGATTTTTGAACTTTCATGGCCCTTCTATCCGGAGTCTGAATCTATGGTTTTTAGATTTGAAATATACAGCAAGTATATTTTTTGTAAAAAAAAAGCAGTTTAATTTTATTTTAATAGACGAGAGGCAGTGAAGTAAAAATACACGAGTGTATTATTTCGAGAGAACGAAGAGAAGTTTTTTTTTGTGTTGTTGTTTATGTTGTGCTTAGAAGCGAGTCCGACGCGATTGTAAATCCTACGAGTGAGGAAGAAGTATTGTAACAAGTTTTTTTGCGGAATATAATTTTTTTTATGTGGAAATTCGTTGCGCAGTAATGCATAATTTTAAAAATTGTTTCTCTTTGTGTTAAGGAAGGCGGTTTTATTATTTTGGAATTCGAAAATTCCAACATGGTATCGAACCAATCCGGCTATTTGAAGGTCAAATCTGTTGAAGGAACGAGAGTTCGTTTGCAGCGACCTCCCCGGCGTGAAGGTTCAGCCAAAGAATTCGAAGGTATTTCTCTATACGGTCTTTGTGTAATTGTTGCGGAGACGATAAGTTAATTAAAACACACGAGTCAAGTGTTTTTATCATAGTTAGAAGTGCGAAATGGCGGGGGTCAAGCACGAGGTATGAGTTTGGGAAATGTCCATCTCCACAATTCAATGGGAAAAATTATGACCCCTCTTGGTCAATAACTATGAGGGCTTTATTTGTCTCCCAAGGATTATATGGGAATTAGTTGAGGATGGCTTTGAAGAGCCGACGGATGGAAACGAGTTTTAATGTTAAATCAGCGGGGAAGAGAACAATTGAAGAACAATAACAAGAGAGATGCCAAGGCTCTTTTCTTCTTGTATCAAGCGATTACTGTGAGAGTGTGTTTCCAAGGATAGCGACGGCAAGAAATCGATCAAGCATGGGAAACTCTCGGGGAAACTGACTTATCGAGAGATGGAGAAAGTGAAGACGGCAAAAATTCAGTTGCGAGGAGAGACTTTGAGACTCTGCGTATGAAAGAGTCGGACACTATTGACTCATTCTTCACTCATGTGATTGGAATGGTCACACAAATTAGATCACATGGAGAAACTCTTGAAGGCAAGAGGATTGTGGAAAAACTGCCAGGAGTCTACCCTCCAAGATTCGATGTGATTATCACCACCATAGAAGAGACAAGGGATCTCACAAAGTTTCGGTGGATGAATTACATGCATCAGCGATTACCCCATGAACGGAGAGATTGAGTAGGAGTGAAAACTCATCTCTTGAGCAAACCTTTAAGACGGATATCTTTCGGAAGGAAGAGGGCAAGGCAAAGAAGAGAGAACGGCGAAAGCCAAAACGAGAGGTGGAAGAACAACCCTTCACATTCAAATGGAAGGGCGGCAATCGGCAGCATCAAGGCCAAGGCGACTGACAAAGTGGACGACGGAATGAAAGTCAAGGACAAAGGTATGATAAATCAATGTTCAATGTTACAATTGTAAGAAATATGGTCATTATGCAAATGAATGTGAAAGAAGCAAGATATGAGGAAATTGGAACTAGTGCAAATTTCACAAAAGAAAATATGGCAACCAAAGTAATTTGTTTTTAGTTTGTAACATGGTGAAGAAAAGAATGAGGATGTATGGTTTCTAGACTCACGGTTGTAGCAGCCATATGACGGGAAACTTAGCAATGTTTTCTATGTTAGATGAAAGTGTGCGGTCTGAAGTCACAGGAGCTGATAACAAAGTTTGCATTTATGGAAAAGGAGATGTAAATGTTCTAACAAGATTAGGAGCAAAGAAAACCATGAGATGTTTATTATGTTCCGGGAATGAAATGTAATCTCTTAAGTGTTGAATGACTTGTCCATAAGGGATATAATGTTTTCTTTGATAATGATATTTGTACCATCATGGATAAACCACCAGAAGCAAAGTGTATTGCTGAAGTGAAGATGACAAAGGGCAAGGATGTTCCCTCTCATAATGAGCCGGACTTGAAGAATGGCGAAGAGAAAGCGACGGTTACTGGAGACTTTCCAAAGCGAACCAAAGGATGATAATTGGTTATGGCACTTGAAATTTGGACATCTCAACTTTGGAGGTCTTAACTTGTTGAACGAAGGAATGGTAAGTGGTTTACCATTGATAGAGAAACGAGACTGACCTTTGTGAAGGTTGTATTCTTAAAGGCTCTGCTCAGAGAAAGTTTTCCTTAGGAAAAGCATAAGGCAAAAAGCACCCTTAGAAATTGTCCTCGGATGTATGTGGACCGATGCAAACTCCATCGCTTGCAAGCAGCCACTATGTGTTAACATTCATAGATGATTTTACAAGAAAAACTTGGGTTTACTTTTTGAAAAAGAAAAGTGAAGTGTTTGAAAAATTCCGCAATTTCAAAGCACTGTTGAGAATCGAGTGAAATTTGCATATCAAGGTCTTAAGGACTGATAGAGGAGGTGAGTATATATCTAAAGATTTTCTACGGTTTGTAGAAAATGGGTATTCATAAACGAGTTTACAACCTAGATATACTCCATGACAAGAATGGAGTGGCCGAAAGGAAGAACCGAACCATAATGGACATGGCGAGGAGCATGTTAAAGGCAAAGCATTTGCCGAATGATTATTGGGCCGAAAATTTGTACATTGTACGTATATTTTAAACGGTGTCCTACAAGGCGGAGTTATGAACAAAGTCTTAGGAAGGAGCATGAGTGGCACAAAAAGCGGGGTGTCACACACATGAAGGTTTTGGATGTGTGGCTTATGCACACACATTCCCCGGATCAATAAGGAAAGAAGTTGGACAGCAAGGGGGAGAAATGTATTTTCATTGGATACGGTGAGGAATCCAAGGCTTACGAGGTTATATAACCCATCTGACAAGAAAGTTTCTTGTGAGCGGGGATGTTCGGTTCATTGAAGAGAGCTTGGGATGGAAGCATAGAGAAAACGATGAATGTTAAACACGTTTATCTAATGATGAGAATGATGATGAGGTGGCTGAAATACTTCCCCAAATAGCAACACCAACAAGGAGCAGCAAAGTACACCTTTGAAAGAAATGAAAGTGCTTCTCCAAGCACACCACAAGGAGGAGGAGATTCAAGTGCTTCTTCCATTACTTGTGCACCCCTCTTGAAAAGAGGTAAGAAATTCAAAAGTTTGAGAAATTTATGAACAGATATAGCTAATGAAGGTATCAATTCTTTGTTTGCTTTATATTGTCATGTTGATGATCTGTTCATTTCGAAGAAGCTATAAAGGATAGGAAATGGATGGATGAGGAAATAAATGCCATAGAGAAGAACAAAACTTGGGATTTAGTTGAACTCCCAAAAGGTAAAGATGTCATTGGTGTTAAATGGGTCTACAAGACCAAGAGTAATCTTGAAGGAAGATGAGAGACACAAGGCAAGGCTTGTTGTCAAAGGCTATAAACGAAGTATGGCATAGATTATGGGAAACTTTCGCACCGGTTGCAAGAATGGAAAACGCGTGAAACGGTGTTGTCCATAGCGGCACAAAACAAATGGAAAGTTTGCAAATGGACGTGAAGTCGGCATTTCGAATGGAGTGTTAATGGAAGAGTTTAAAATTGATCAACCTCTCGGCTATGAAAAGAAAGGCCAAGAGCACAGTGTACGCGTGAAGAAAGCTCTTTATGGGGCTGAAGCAAGCGCCCCGGGGGAAAGTGATGCAGTAGGATAGATTCATATCTGGAAAATGGTTTTGAGAAGTGTGAGGGAGAAACCCACCCTCTACATCAAAGAACAAGACGGTAAAATCTTGATTGTAGTCTTGTATGTTGATGATGTTATTTTTACGGAGGTAATGATGATTGCCTTATTGAACATTTTTAAGCAGGTCATGAAGGAAGAATTTGAAATGAGTGATATGGGTTTCAGAGATACTTCTTGGGAATAGAAGTAGAACAAGATGAAAGTGGATTTTATCTCACAAGCAAAGTATGTTAATGAGGTACTTGAAAGATTTAACATGCGGGAGAGCAAAGGAGCAATCACTCCAACATTAATGGGATTAAAGCTCGGCGGAGAGAATGACAAGGATTTTGATCCTAGTTTGTACAAGAGCATAGTTGGCGGCCTTATGTGTTGTGCAACTAGGCCGGATATTATGCATCTTGTTAGTTTGATTTCCGGGTTCATGGAAAAGCCAAAGGATGCATTGTAGCTGACAAAAAGGATTTTGGTATGTTAAAGGTACTAAAAGATTTGGTATTTTTTATACTACTTCATAATGTTGATTTAGTTGGATACACGGACGGACGGTGATTGGGGTGGAAGTGTTGATGATCGGAGAAACACTTAGGTTATGTCTTTCACATGGGTTCGAGGAGCCATTTCATGGGCCAAAGCAACCCATTGTAGCATTGTCTGACAAAGGCAGAATATGTGGCAGCTACGGCAGCGGCGTGTCAAGCGGTTGGATGCGGAAAATGTTGAGAAGCTTATGTCAGGAAACCAATTAAAAGGGACTGGAGTGATGTTGCAGCAATAGCTCAGGCTATTGCATTGTCTAAAAATTAGTTTTTCTGGGGACAAAGCACATTGACACCAGTTTCCTTCAATACGTGAATTGGTTACCAATGGAGAAATCGTTTTGCAGCATTGTAGAACGGAGGATCAATTCCAGATATTCTCACAAAGCCACTTGCGCGGAAAGCTTTGAACATTTTAGGAAATGCATGGGTATGCAAGAAAACCCAGCTGAGGTTGAAATTAAGGGGGAGTGTTGGAATGTAATTCCAAGCTACCTTGAAGATCGGCGCGCGGGAACGGTGGAACGGCATATGTGAGGGCGATGTGTAGTCTGTCCCGACGGCCCGGATTGTCAGCCCAGTGCGGGGGTCGGCACACGCTCGACCGTTAACAAATTACTGCCCCCGCGAGTTGGTAGTTGGATGGCGTTGACCCAAGATGTGCGAGAGTTTGTGATTAAGTGCGGGGGTCACATATTTGAGGGTACGGACGAACCATACCCCACGCAACCACCACTGAGAGGTGGCTCATACATCACGTTAGTAGCGCCCTTGATCAGCCACCAAACCACTGCCGCCAGCGGGGAAAATGTAAATTTTACGCCACGTTCAAAATTGTGATCAATTCGATTTTGAAGCGGTGAAGCCGAATTATGACACCATAAATGTGTTTAAGCGGTAGAATTTTGGCAATTTTGTCAACGAGAGAAGACATTAATTGTTTTGAGATATTTTGTTTATAAATACAAGAGAGATGTAATGTAAATTTTTACACGGGAGAATGTATATGACGATGCATTGTTTTTTTTTACGGAGTGCGATTTGAAATATACACGGCAAGTATATTTTTGTAAAAAAAAAAAAAGCAATTACATTTATTTTAATAGGCAGAGACGGTGAGTAAAAATACACGGTGTATTATTTCTGAGAGAGAGAGAAGTTTTTTGTGTTGTTGTTTATGGAAGCGTGGCAAGAAGACGATCCGGCAACGATTGTAAATCCCTGCGAGTGAGGAAGAAGTATTGTAACAAGTTTTTTTTTTCTTGAATATAATTTTTTTTATGTGGGGGGAGTGCATTCACGTAATGCATAAGAATTTTAAAAATTATTTCTACGTGTTAAGGAAGCGAGTTTTATTATTTTGAATTCTGAAAATTCCAACAAGTGCCTTATGTTTTTTGTTTGAGTACATTTGTTACCGTTATGGAGAATTGTAAATTCAGGGGCAATAAGTCTGCAGACGAGGGGGTAGGAGAAAGTATAAAGGAAACCATGAACACTGACTCCTCTTGTTTCGTAAACTATTTGAATGACCCCGCATGTCCCTTAATTTGCTTTGCATGTCATCTTCGTCGAGTTGTTTATCAACTCCTGGACTCTGCTTGGAAACATGTTATCTCTGCAAACCCAATTCGTATTCTTGTTATCGTAGACTAATTATGAGCCCTTCATCTCCCCGTCCCTGCATAGACAGAAATATCTGGAGTTACACTGGTCATGGCCAACCTCTTTGCCTCGTTTCCAACCTCCACAACTCAGCTCGGCGACTTCATGAAATTGCATGCATGCCTAATAATGATATCTTGCGGGGAAGAGTTATGTCTGACAGTTTTCATGGTAAGGTAGACTCCGGGCTACGTCCTAAGGAACATACTTCTATTTCTGAAGCTCATCATGTCATATGTTGGGGTTGTATGTGTGGTCACTACTACGTGTTTCTGTTACGCGGTCACTGTCTAGTCCTCGTCTTGGTTTTTTGCGTGAATGTCAACATTCCCTTTCTGCAAGGTTCGCCTCTGCATAAGACGAATATACACCTCCTGTGGAAAATAGAGGAGCCTTGTTGCGACCCTGTCCTAGGCACTCAAAACAACGAGAGCAGTATAATGCTCTTAGGTCAGTCCAATGAGATGCCACGACGTCCAAATTGTATAATTCTCTGGGATAAAGAAAGAGGCACAGATGAATATCAACAAAAAATTAACATTGGGGTGGAGACCCTCCATAAGCCGGATATTTGCCTCTATTTTTGCACTAAATTCAATACTGAAATTCTGTTTCTTTTTACAGGTTTTCCTAGTATCTCTACAGGTTCTCCTAGATCTCGGTGAGGCCCGAGAAGACAATTTAGTGGCTGGCAGAACATCATCCAACTAAAATGGTGAAAGGGCAACCTGCAAAAGAAAAAAAAGAACATCACCTAACTAAAATGGTGAGAGGGCAACCTGAAAAAGCAAAAAAAAAGCAAATGATAAAGGAAAGCCGCATAAAGGAAAGACAAAAGCTGGACCAAGCCTGAGGGGAATACAGTCAAGGAAGGAAATAATGGAATACAACACAAAAGAGGAAATCGACACAAAAGAGGAAGAGGACATCTATGATATGGACACAAAAGAGGAAGAGGACATCTATGATGCAGAGATTGAGATGTTGACAGATCCTAGGAACACCACAGACGGATTGTCCTTTTTTAAACAATCTATTCATATATACTGGACAAAACAATCTATTCATATATACTGGACAATGAAATGTTTATTGGCCAAAGCCATTGTTAATGTTCAAGAAATAGGCAGCGATCCCAAAATAGCCTCTATTCTAGTGGAAATGCTTAGAGATATAACGGAAATCCATCTTCTGCAACACCACCAGAATGTAAGCCTTAGCCGAATGGAACGTCAGCTTAGCCGAATGGAACGTCAACGAGTATGAACCAAGCAAATATGCCCGGGTGTCAGCTACAGAGTATGAACCAAGCAAACATGTCCGGGTCAACTGTCAAGGACTCCACGAACTAAGTTTCAATACTCTTTTCTTTTTTGATATGAAAATTAAGAATATCATTTACTTTAGGGTTGTCTGTAGATAATAGACATGTTAAGGAGGGACATATTTAAACTTTTTCAATTTTGAACTTTTTCAATTTTTGTTGGCCAACAGGTTCCTGTTTTGTTGGTGGTCAATACACCTGGTTTCCTACGGGCCACCAACAGACCTGGTTTCCTACGGGCAGGTTTGGTTTCCTACGGGCAGGTTCAGGTTCAGACTATCTATTATATATTGTGATTTTAACCTGCTATTTTAATCTAATAAATAAGAGACACTACTAAAAAAAATTTTAAACTTTAATATTTTTTTATTTAAACTTAAATTTTTTATTTTTATTTAAACTTTTAATTTTTTAATTTTTTCTAACCTGTGAGGAAATTCAAACAACGATCATATACTGAAGATGGAATGTGATTAAATGTGGCATGGCCTATGATATGCAGTTCATGCATTATCTCTAATTTCAGTATACGGACACTACGGTTTATGGCATGAAAAAGCATAAAAGTTCGCTGCCTAAATATATAGCTTTTCCCTGTTTTCTCCTATGGAATAATATATTTCTTTTTCAAGTCTACTTCAGTTGAGTTTAAATCGACGAACAATTTAAATGTTCAATAGTGTAAAATATTACTACTTAAATTGTACAAAATTAATCAAACTTAAACATCTCCTCTTCATATCATTTTATTTAATTTTTATTTAATTTTGATGATATAATTGTATTATGTTATTATATTGAAAATTCCTCAAAATACCCCATGTCTGGGTGTAATATACCTACTATTTTTCAATGATAAAAAAATAACATTTACCTCAAGTTACTTCGATTAGTTATGAGCCAAGATTCTTCCATATACTGAACAATTCATTCTAGATATACAACTTAACATTATATTCTAATTCATAACATTTATCTCAAGTTACTTCGATTTGTTATTTGCCAAGATTCTTCCTTATACTGAACAATTCATTCTAGATATACAACTTAACATTATATTCTAATTCATAACATTTATCTCAAGTTACTTCGATTAGTTATTTGCCAAGATTCTTCCTTATACTGAACAATTCATTTTAGATATACAACTTAACATTATATTCTAATTCTTTTGTTGATTTGTGTTGCACGGTGAGCGACTGTTAGGGTTGGTTATTAATTATGTGGCCATATGCTACCAACGCCGATTCTCAACTTTATTTACTATTTCAACCCATAATGGCCAATATCGGGAATCTTACGCAAACACTGCTAGATGGCCCGAAAACAAGATTTAGTTAAAAAGTGTGGTTTGCTTTTTATGATTCTATTGGTTAATACATGTTTTTCTTTTGGGGGCGCGGTTGCATAATGCGGTGGTCATATGAAGATTCCTGTTGAAGATTGGGAGGAAATTGAATTATTATTATTATTATTATTACTTTTAGCCAGAGCTGAGGGTTTGGATTTTTTTTTTTCCCAGTGGGAGGTCTGTCAAATGAAATAAATGTTATATTTTTTTGGGATATGAACGGGAAAAGACAAGATTTTTGTTTGTTTTGGGGTAGTCTAAAATAATTCATAAATTGTCTAAAGTAACTCATAAATTCTTGTAAGATTATGAATTTGTTTTTGGGAAAAAGCAAGTTTTTTGTTTGTTATTCGGTAATTTAAAAAGCTCACAAAATAATTTAGAAATTTTGGGGTATAAATTTTTAAAAATCTAGGTTACTGGTGTCAAATTTCAAGATTTTGGGTGCTTTAGGGGTTTTTGATGGTGTTAATCTATTTCAACCATCAAAACAAGTATTCAAACACTTTAACTACCTGATTTTTGAATTTTTTTTTACCAAATTTCAGAAAAAAAAAAATTATCATCCAGATTATTTTGTTGCGTCGGTAGACAACTCCATTTGTTTTACCAAAATGGTGCATTTAAAATCCGAAAGATTCATGTATGGGAATCGAAAATTCATTACTGGGTTTTGGATTATAATTTATCGCACAGTATCCAAATTTCCATTTGTTTTACCACAACGGTGCATTTAATCTCTGGATGATTCATGTATGGGAATCGAAAATTCGTTAGTGTGTTTTGGATTATAATTTATCGCAGAGTATCCAAATTTTGGAAGATGATCAAAGCCGTGGGGACTTCCATGGTTTCGTAAAAGGCAGAAGGACTGGGTTGTTGGAAGAAGACCCATACGCCGTTTGCATCGCTTTCACTCCTTGATTTATACCATTGCAAACAGGTTAAACCGGCGATCAGTATGTAGACACCAGCATTAACTTCTTCGACACCTGATGGAGGTAATGAATCAACTATTGAAGATTTAAGTAACTATACAAATTTTTGGAAAATATTGGTGTTTATGCCTTAGTATTCACAATGGAAATATATATCTATATTTCACATATAAATAACTATTTTGGTGGAGAATTATAGATATTCAAATAATAGTTATTGCAATTATGGAAAAAGAGAATGCACACAATTTTGTGGTTAAGTAACTATACCAATTTTTGGAAAATATTGGTGTTTATGCCTTAGTATTCGCAATGGAAATATATATCTATATTTCACATATAAATAACTTTTTTGGTGGAGAAGAATAGATATTCAAATAATAGTTATTGCAATTATGGAAAAAGAGAATAGTGGTTAAGTTAGATTTTATTTAAAACGAAATGTCTTTTTCATTTATGAAAAATGCCATTATTGTGTTGGAGTTCCTTGAAAAGAGATGGGCTTTTGAAAAGAGATAGGCTTTTGAAAAGAGATAGGAATTTGGTTTATGGGAAAAGAGACTTGTGTATGCTTAAAAGGTTAACTAGTATTTTTTTGATTTTTTGTGCAAAGAAATATGTAAATATTTACTTCTTATTGTTTTGAAAGAATTTTTGCATACAAATTTTGTAACTAGAGACATAAATATATATTATATCTATTATTTCAATTTTGGTTGGAAGTATTATTTTTGCATGAAAGTATAATAGCTATAATATTGCTTTTCTAAGAAAATGTTATGGTTGCACAATAGAAAAATAGCTATTGTGGGAAAGATAATGTATTTTAACATTATGTATTTCTATGCAAGAATAATAGTCAGTGTTAATTTCTGGCAAATGGGTATGTGTTTTTTGATAGGTTCCTTGGGGAAGATATATGTATTGTGTGTATAAAGAATATTCAAATTGTAATAAGCTTCATGAAAAGAAATATTATCTTTACATGCATCAAAACGATACTATTGTATTAGATATTTCATAGAGAAAGAAGATTATATTAACTTCTTTTTGAGGAAGAAGTATGCATTTGTTTACATGAAAAATAATAGCTAATGAGGGTGGAATTCTACAAAAGGGAATATGTTTTGCACATATTAAAGAAGGGCTATAATAATAATATCTTGCATGCACAAATAATATCCATCGTGTTATAAATATATTTTCTTTGTATGGATAGAAGTTGAGCTATATTTCCTAAGAAGAATTATATGTGTGATTACTTTTAAGTTGTCATAACTATTATGTTAGTTTCTTTTGGAATATGATCATGTATATGCATGCAAGACTTGTATTATATTTTATTGGAAAGAATACATATTTGTATGTGGGAAATGATCACATGTTTTGTTAAGCCTACATTCGAAAAGATATTTTTTGAAAGTGTATGCGTAGGAATAACATTCATTATGTTAACTATATTTACTTATTTGCATGCACCAAAAGTAATCGCTGAAGGGATGGTTCTTTCATTAAAGTTTAAGTAATTCAAATGCTCAATGTGTGAGTTTCCTTTAAAGTTTTCATTTAAAGGAATTCTTGGACAGTGGTAGTGATTTGTCTTGTACAAATGTGAGCGTGTGCGAGAAGTGTCATAGTAATATGGGGTTTATTTTGAAATGTTTGATAACTATTTGGTTAAAGTTAATTCATGACAAGCACTGTTAGAAGAAGCATGTTGTGATATTGTATTTACATTTCATGTATGCACAGGAATAAGTGTTAAAGAATCCAATTTAAAGATTCATTGTTGATTGATTGATGCTTTATATAATCATGATATTAAAGCTTGTTGCTGGCATCAATGACAGAAAAGGATGGTCACTTGTGAAAGTGATAGATTATGTTTAAGATGGTGGCAAGTAAATAATTAATGGTCCATGTAGATGAGTGTGAGTTGCAAGATGGTCTGCTGATAGAACATTCATGCCACAAAGATATAAAGATTGAATATTTATGGGTAATCGATATCATGATGATTATAATGGATTTAAGTTAGATAGTTTGTATTTAAATGAGATTTCTTGTAATTATTTTAACACAATGGTTAAGGGATGTACTCCCTCTTGACCCATTGAATTAGGGATGAACACCTTCGGAAGCATTTATTAATAAAATTAAACGTTTGCTGGTTTTCACCCTACGAGGTTTTTAGGGTATAATGATGTTCAATGTGACTGTTTGTTGTGTCAGCGTGATGATATGTATATTCCTTGCATGATGTGATGTTGATAATGTTAAGTATTTGATTAATTAATCTTGCTAAAGGAATCATGAAATGAATGCAATATTACATCATATAGTTTATGTTAATATACTACAATAGTGGTTGTTAATGGTTATGAAACTTATTATTCTGCTACTAAAGTTACTTTATGAATTGATGAAATTTTATCTAATTATTAACAAGGAATCTTGAATAGTGATTTGCATATTTACTCGTGGGTAATTTGTATAGTTTTTTTTAAGTCTTGCATTTCCATGTGAGGTTACGAGGGTATGTTACAAGTGGTATCGGAGTTGAAGGTTGTAGCATTGGTGCTTTTGAGAATTGGAAGCGGAAAAGAAATTGAGGTATGCTACTAGTGGAAATCAGCGAAGATATGAGTTTAAAAATATACATTTTGATATATTCAAAGGACTTCTTTTAACATGACTTGTGTGATTCATGTTTATAACAACATTGAAGAGTAGTAAGTAATAAATTTTGCTATAAAACTATGTTCATGATATTGAATGTTGTTGAGGATAAAAGATGATAAAACTTTGGTTGCAGTTATGAACAACTGAGGTACTCACTAGTGAAAGTGAGTTTACTATCAACATTTGCATATATGACATGTTATTAATACATTTAATGAACATAACTAAAGTTAGCATGCATTGAATTATATGATGCGTATAGTGATGGTATGTGAAACTAATGCATAAATGCAAAATATGAGAAATGTTTTTGAAGAGGATGAAAGAGTATTTCAAAAGGACATTAGAAGAACCCCTTTAGATGTTAAAAAGTAAACAATGAGTTGAATAGAAAGACTTAACTGTAATTACTAGTTGTTTATTTACTCTTTTCATGGATGACTAGTTAGTGTTGTATGACTAACTAATGAAAATTGTTTGCATGAACTGGATTTGATTTAAAACTATTGAAAGTTGTAGACAAGTGATTATGATAGTTACTTCATGTACCAATCTGTTGGTAACAATACACTATGAGAATTGGAAATGTTGGACTATTACTCTAATCGTTATTGACATATACACATTAATAAATATTTGTCTATACATTTACGCCTTGCAACATTGTATACATGAAATAAAAGGATTGTGAAAGTGAATACTTGTTTAAACAATGCATATTTATGACTAGCATTGTTGATGATATTAAGCATGGGAAACTTAATGGAAACAAGAAAACATGTGAAAATAAAACATTACAATGCAAATCGCAATAGTAAATGATAAAGTATAATGCTATGATGTGCATGATTGTGTTATTTGGAAATTTATAATGTATACAACTTGTATGTCAGTTATGTTTTCTACCAATTCAAATATTGTGGACTCATGTTGGGGGTCAAGTATGATGTATGATATACATAAACGTTTATTTTTCTTGATGAATAATGTGACTATGTTTCATTATGTAAATTATTGTGGAAATGAGTGCCAAAAGAGAAATTTAAAATGGCATACAGTTGTGAACAATTGTGAAACGTCCAAAGGTCTTAGGTTGATGGCGATTTCCTGCTCGTAGGGATTAATGGTGCTTTTCTACCCATATTTCCTCTCTCTAGGGTTAGATGATCGTAGTAAGGGAAAGTATTTGGCCAAGATGGTGAAGAGGGAAAAAGCTTGAGGCAACTCTGTTTATTTTGGAACTTATTGGAGGAGGCCCAAAATTCTTCATAGCTGGGATGTTGTCAGAGGAATAGACACGACGCCTTCAAGAGGAATCATATATTGGACCTTGCGTGGTCATTGGAATTTTGGAGATGGTTGGCGAGTGGAATTTCAGAGTGGACTTGGTATGGTCTTGGTCAAAGAATTGTCTAGATGTGAAAATAACTTGATCTAGTTGTGGAAACTAGTTCCCATTGGTTGGGAGGATTATCCTTTTTCCCACTATGGTTCTCATAGTAGAAGAAGTTAACTAATTAGTTAGGTGTTGTATTAAAATAAAATTATTATATGATTGTGTAAACACTTAATGTATATATCGAAAAGAAAGGATCTTAGTGATCATAAAGGAATTTATGAAAGTATAAGTTCTTTTATTAGATTATTAATCCTTTGGATGTTTTAGTAGGGGCTAGGAAAATATGCATTCGGTGCATTTATTGATCATCTCAATGATTAGAGAGCTACGTGTTCTCTGAATATTTTTAGAAGTATTGTGTGGATGTATTTAGCGGGAACTAAGAAAATGTGGACGTGGTGTAGTGATTTGTCATTTTAATGACTAGAGGCTTGGTGCTCTCTGAACACTAGGAAGAATGTTGTGGTTAAAATATCACTTGACATTATATAAATGAGTGATAGTTATAAGTATTTTATTTGATTGAAAGTTTTGTCACTAGTGTGATTATGTTGGATATTTTCATCATAGATTACAGGGTGCTTAAACCATTGAAACGCTTGTGGAAAATTGACCATGACTTTTAAGAATAATTGATAAGTAACGGTAAGTTGATATAGAGATTTTTTTTTTGCTTCTATAAAAATGCTCAAGTTATGGAAAGTATAACTTGCATATTTTTTCATTTATAAATTATTATTATTATTATTGATTAAACATTATTGTTTTTAATTATTGGTATTTCTTAGAAAAATAAATCCTTCATTTTGAAGGGGAAGGATTTCTTTCGGATTGCTTAGTTGTTATATCATGAGTAAAAATTAAAGTTCAAGCGAGAGATGAGCACCGAGGACGATGTTCTCTTTAAGGGGGGGAGTATGTAATATACCTACTATTTGTCATTGATAAAAAAATTACATTTATATTAAGTTACTTCGATTAGTTACGAGCCAAGGTTCTTCCTTATATTAGAACAATTCATTCTAGAGATACAACTTAACATTATATTCTATTTCTTTCATTGATTTTTGTTGCACAGTGATTGGCGGTTAGGGTTAGTTATTAATTATGTGGCCATATGCTACCAACGCCGATGCTCAACATTATTTACTATTTCAACCCATAATGGCTAATCTTGTCAGAGAATATTACACAAACACTGCGGAATGGCCGAGAAATAAGATTTAGTTAAAAAGTTTGGTTTGCAACCACCATTTTTATTTTTATGATTTTCTTGGTTAATACATGTTTTTCTTGGGGGGCGCGGTTGTATAAGGCGGTGGTCGTTGTTATCATATAAAGATTCCTATTGAAGACTCTAAGGAAATTGTGTTTTTTTTTACAGATAGCAAGAGCGAAGGGGATCCTCCATTCCGGTGGGGGGAGGCTTGTCAAATGAAATAAATGCTAAAATTTTTTCTGTTATGAAGGGGAAAAGGAAAGGTTCTTGTTTGTTTTACCACAAGGGTGCATTTAAACTTTGGAAGGTTCATGTATGGGAATCTAAATTTTGTTAGTGAGTTTTGGATTATAATTTATCGCAAAGTATCTATATTTTGGAAGATGATCGAAGGTGTGGGGACTTTCATGGTTTCATAAAGGTGGAAGGACTAGGTTTTTTGAAGACCCATAGGCTGTTTACATCGCTTTAATACTCCAGAGGAGTTGTCAGAGAAATTCCATCGAATAGATATGGACGAGGTTCTTCCAACGCTTCACTCCTTGATTTCTACCATTGCCAACATGTTGAACCAGTGATCAGTTTGTAGACATCGACATTAACTTCTTCGACACCTGACAATGAATCAACTATTGAAGAGTAAAGTAACTATACCAATTTTTGGAAAATATTGGTGTTTATGCCTAAGTATTTGCAATTGATATATTTCTATTTTTCACATAGAAATAACTATTATGGTCGAGAATAATACATATTAAAATAATAGTTATTACAATTATGGAAAAATAGAATGCACACAAAATAAATAACGAAGATTTTATTTAAAAATAGTATGTCTTTTTCATTTACGAAAAATGGCATTATTGTGTTGGAGTTCCTTGAAAAGAGATAGGAATTTCAAAACAGATAGGCATTTGGTTTATGGGAAAAGTGACGTGTGTGTGTATGATTAAAAAGTTAACTAATATTCTTTTGATTTTTTTTGGAAATAAATATGTAAATATCTATTTTTCTATTATTTTGAAAGAATTCTTGCATACGAATCTTGCAACTAAAAGACAAAAACATATCATGTCATGAAAGAGAAATATATTATTCCAATTCCTGTTGGAAGTATTATTTTTGCATAAAAGTATAATAGCTATAATAATGCTTCCCATAGAAATTTTTATGGTTGCACGCTAGAATATTAGCTATTGTGTGAAAGATTATGTATTAACATTATGTATTTCTATGCAAGAATAACAATCATAGTGCTAATTCCTTCCAAATGGGTATATGTTTAATTTTGATAGGTTCCTCGGGGAATAAATATGTATTGTGTATAAGGAATACTCAAATTGTGATAGGATTAATGAAAAGAAAGATTATCTTTACATGCATCAAAACGAAACTATTGTATTAGATATTTCATATAGAAACAAGGTAATATTAACTTCTTTTTGAGGAAAAAGTATGCATTTTTTTAGATGAAAAAAAATAGCTAATGAGGGTGGAATTATAGAGAAGGGAATATATTTTGCCCATATTAAAGAAAGGCTATTATGATAATATCTTGCATGCACAAATAATATCCATGGTGTTATAAAGATATCTTCTTTGTATGGATAGAAGTTGAACTATATTTCCTTATAAAAATTATATGTGATTACTTTTAAGCTGTCATAACTATTATGTTAACGTCTTTTGGAATAAGATCATGTATATGCATGCAAGACTTGTATTAGATTTCATTGGAAATAATACATATATGTATGTGGGAAATGATCGCATGTTTTGTTAAGCCTACATTCAAAAATATCTTTTTTGAAAGTTTATGAATTTGTATACATAAGAATAACATTCATTATGTAAACTACATTTACTTATTTGCATGCACCAAAATTAATTGCTGAAGGGGTGCGTCGAACCTCAAAATTGTCCTTTCTTTGACATCCTTCTCATCACTTTTTCCTTACTTTATCATATGTCCATACACTCTAATCAATGTAATGTAATGTTTTATCTCAGGGAATGCATTTAAATGATTTCTATGTTATATTTTGATGTTCTTGTTATTTGAAAGGATTTTTGTAATTTGGCTACATAAGGCAGCATATTCTGTAGCTAATCGTTGGTTTCGCAGCTACTTTCATGGTTTGAGAGGTTCCAAGGAGAAAATAGAGAAACGAGCCACATGGGCATCTCTAGGATGATTCACACGTGGATTTCAACATGATCGAAATCGACAGAAAAGGATGCTTAAGATCGTGGTCAAAGTCCGATCAAAAGACGTAAGCCGAGAGCGAAGAAATCTTGATTTTCTCTGATGTAGCAAATCAAGCATTAAACAATCAAAATACAATTCTATGTTTCGATTAAGATAGCCATCTGTAGGCGTAATTAGCTCATCACAGTTATGTTTTGTTTTATTTAAATACTAGTTATGTAGAAACTGAACAGTAGTTGTAATTGTTGAAACACTGTGTATTGTTTTAAACTCTGTTTTTTTCATAGTAAAAGGATCGTATTCACGGTTCCAGTATCTTCTTAATGCGTATATAATGAACTAGGATCTTTGTTGGGATCCTGTGATTTAGCAGATTGGCATACTAAATGACAAGGAAACACATAAACCAGTATTTAGAGCTCTAGGGTCTAGCCCTCCTAGTCTCAGAGAGGGATCTCTCAATTGTTTTGTAAAGATATCACTTGTTTGCTTGTAAATGGTTGATTTTAGGCTAGTTATTAAGCATGCGTTTGTTTGTTTGTTTGATGGGACATGATGTTCTAGGCGGCATAGATAGGAAAGGGAAATCTCTAAGTCATTGGTCAATGGAGTTAAATGAAATGGTAACAAGTTTGTAGATGAATCAGGGGTGTCAAAGGACAAATCTAACTTGGCTGTTGGAGTAACAAAGTCTTTCGGGTGAAATGAAATGAACATTAAGGTTTTAGAATGAAAAGCAAAACTAAGAGCAATTAAGAATCCTTAATTATATGTACTTCTCAACAAAAGGATTTAAAACATTATCTGAACATGAAGAAGTAATTTATAGACAGGGCTAACCATGAATTTTAGAAATCACACTTCAGCAAATAAAAATCTCAAGACAAACTTTCAAAATGAAATCTAAGAGTTGAGGAACGCTCTATTTGATCAAATATTTCAATTTCAAGGATAAGAAAACATTTAAGATAAACAAATAACTGCATTCATAGAAGAGGGAACTCCTAAACATTCTGGACTACAATTATAAAGACTTTCAAAACAATTATTTGAGCAAGTACAAAGGGTATGATCAAAACAGACCTCTTTGGCAAACTTTAGACAATGGTACTTTGAAAGGAGACTTCAGAAATAGTTTTGAAAGTGTCAACAAGAAGCAGGGAAAACCATGAATCATCTTGAGGCCAAATGTATTGAATTACTTCTAAAATAAACAAGCTTAAAGGTTGAAAAGCAATTGAACTTACTCAATCAAACATTCAGCAGATGAAAACATAAAGACAGTGAAGAGTAAAAAGGTCTAAAGTGTTTCCAGGAGACATTTCTTAGCTGAAAATTTTTACTCTACTATAAGTAAGCAGTGATGAAAACATAATGGAAAACATGAGAAAACATTGAAAATTTAGAATACCTCACCAAAAACCAAGCTCAGGGATCCAATGGCAGAGCTTTCTTCATCCACAAACATGTTAAAACAGCCACAGGTTCTAGTATATCAACTTTTTTTCAATCTCAGCAGAGCTATATATTACTTCAAAGAGTTATCAAAATGCCCCCATACAATGATTTAAAATGCATTATTTACGCTGATAATGAGGAGGTGGAACTATCTAGGGTTCAAAATGTCATTAATGACATATTAAATGCACTCTTATCCTTAAAAACCATGCAAGGCATATGGTAGGAATGTTTCTCAACTACTTATCTGTGTATTAAATCTATCTTTACTTCCTGAGGATAAATTAGCTGAAAAGATTGACTTTTGAGGCTCTTTCTGTCTTTTACAATAACTGTCTCACAGTTTTAAAATATCTTTTGTGTAATAACTGCCAATTTGCTCTTTTGAGGTATAAAGTAAGTGAAAGGTGTCACTTTTGATTTATCAAGTGAATAACTGCTCCTTTGATGTATTCGAGGCTATCTTTAACCCTAAGTCTTCTTGATTTAATTCTAAAATTGCTTTTTAAGCCTAATCTGCCTTTATTTCATCACTTAACTGTGTTTTAAGGCTTTGATGATGTTTTTGTCCTTCATAGTGTAACACTGTTGCCCCTTTTCCTTTTATGATTGATTCGAACCTTTAAACTGTGTATTTTAACCTTTAACCTTCATCTTTCATGCATAATCTTTTATCTTCAGTATCCTCTGTCTGTGTCGCTTTAAACCTTTTCTGTTGACTGGACTAACTTTAATCCCTTTTCTTTAGTTCTCGGCCTTTATTTCTTTCTTTAATTGCTGCACTTTATCCAATTTGTTGCTTGGTTCTAGCCTTTAACCATTCATCTTTAAACCTTTAATCTCTGTATCATCGGCCTGATTTTCTCTTGGTCTTTATAACGCATCATTGCTATTCCTTAACCCTTTATCTCTCGGCCTTTTGACCTTCACCTTCGCCCTTGATTACTCAAAACAATGCTTCTGTCAAGGAGCTTCTTGGCGCTAGAGGGTTCGATTGTATAACCCGTGCTTATGAGCGCTGATCAAGCCATGAAATGAAACCATGGCAGTCCCCTTTTTTTATTGCTTGGCCCCCGTTTGGACTATGAAATTCATCACCTTTTGTCCCGTCCCTTTATGGACTGTGGGAGTGTTTTTACTTTTAAAACCACCATAGAACCTGCAAAAAACAAATAAAAGTTATAAAACCTTGCAGAATGGGAATTTACTGCGTGCAGAGGTTGGCGGAGGGCGGGGGAGCAGGCTATGAAAATGGAAGAGGATATTTCATGGAGGAGAAGTGGGAATCCGTGAAAAATAGGATTCAAAATGACTTTTGGGCTCGAAAATGTGGAAAAGTGGTTTTACCAAAACCGCAAATGATTTTCGCATTGGATTCAGGCGGTAAATGGTTTTTTATGAAATGAATGCGATCCAATTGTTTCGCTCCATGCGTCCTCCACAATACCACCTATTTCGTGTTCATTTTGGCATTTAAACCTCGGATGGCAAAATCGCGCGAAATTGATCATGAGCCATTGGATCTCGGGGGAAGGATCCAATGGCTATGGGAGAGCGTGATAATGGAAAGGTGCTCAGGCGATGGATAAAGTGGAAACCCGGTGGCAGCACGTGATTGGATGGTAGCTCTGTGGGCGGAAGGTAGGGCCCAGCTAACGTCACCCCTCTTTTTCGTGTAGTGGGAGGGCCTTTGGGTTAGGGAAACCTTAGTTTTCCGTTTAAAAACGAGAAAACTCTGTTTATGAAAAACACAAAGGAGAGGGGCCTTTTTGTTTTATAAGGGGCACGGGAAATAATACAAAGAAAATGAGCTAAGAAATGGGGGGAGAAAAAGGTTTTATGGAGGAAAAGGGACCAGGAGCGGAGGGGAAGAGCTAGAGAGAGAGATTTTAAGCGCTTGGTTGCGGGGGTTAGGTCATATGGCAGAGGAGGCTAAGGATTTTAAGCCCTCGGGGGCTTAAATCCTTTATTGTAAAAAAAACTATTTTTTTTAGGCCAAAAATGGGATTTTTAGGCCAATTTAGAAGTTCAATAGGATAAAACAAGCATTTTTAAAGGAACAACAATGCTAAGGAACAACAGTTTAGAGAACAACATTGCTAAGGAACAATAATTTTAAGGAACAGAATAACCTTTTTAGGAAAAATAGATGAAGATTTTGGTGAAATGACATACTTAGAAAGATGAAGACCTTGAAATTTGTAGAACTCATAATGTTTTTTGCAATTTTGTTCTAGAAATCTGGGTTTGTCAAAATTTAGTCATCTTTGGATAAAATCAGAATTATGGATGAATAACAATCTCGACCAATTCTGTCGCAGAGGGCCTCTGCATAGGAGGAGGTTTTTCATTAATGTTTTAGTTTAATTCTTTACTCTGTTTTGTCAATTTTCTGAGTAGCTTAATATTGTATTGTAGCTTTTCAATCAGTATCATATAATCAATTCATGAATGTTTTCTTAGTATCAATGATAGAATGAATGTATAATCTTTGCTTTCCTAAAACATCTCAAGAAAGTAGATTTATCTATTTTCCAATTGGATTAATTTTGAGGCAATAAAGCTCACAGTTGTTTAGTTTTCTTTCATGTTCTAATATTTACTTTCCTATATTAAATCCTCAGTCAATTGTATAATTGGATGATCCTAAAGATCATGCCAAGAAGGTGACTTGTCATACTTCCAAATTGGCTGCTCGAGTGTTCAACTTATGCAATCATTGACCTTTTATTTTACATTCTTTTAAACTATTTTCTAAATTAAGATCCTCATTCAATTATATAATTGAATTATAATTGAATGGTTCTAAAGATCAGGCCAAGAAGGTAACTTGTCATACTTCCAAATTGGGTGCTCGAATGTTTAACCTATGCAATTACTGAGTTTTCCTTTACATGCTTTAATTGATTTCATACATTTAAATTTTCAAAACTAAAGTATAATAAGATGCTTGTACATAATTTCAAGAGGGTGATTACATCATACTTCCATATTGAATGCTGGAGTGATTGAACATACATTAGTTGTTTCCTTTGAATTTGCTTTCATCTAGAGTAGCATTGCAATTTAAAATTTCAGTTATAAGATTTATATCCATGGAATAGGAATAATATTAAATTATAAGTCATTAGAATAGACATTCTATTTTCAGATCATATTATAACCAGTCAATAGTTTTTATTTCATTTTTATGCGAATTATTTTAACTTAAGAACATTTCCTTTTCTTCCTTCTTTTAAAGTTAGTCTTATACATTTAAAATTCACTAGATTCAATTGATTCCTTTCATAGTTTTCATTTTTTAAGATTAACATTTAGACATAAAGCACAAAACAACCCTAAAAAAAACATAAAATACATACAACGAAGTAAGAAGAAGGTTAAATAAGCACAAATAGTGCATCAAACTTCATCACATTACAAACCTTGGTTGATAATTTATGTGAGAAATTTATTAAATTGCGTAAATATTTTGGCACCATTGGCGAGGAAGTGTAATTAAGTAGCCTCATTTCTTATATCTAAAAAAATGATATGCGTAGAGAAAGAGATTCTAGGGGTAGATTCATAGTTAGATGCAGAATTTTAATTCCTACCACACCACTCACTCCACCTAGACCACGTACTGATATTGTTGAGATTCAACAAGATGATGAGCTTAGTGAAAAGAGTTGCCTTCACTAAGTGGGCCCACAGGATATTTTTTGCGCAAGTCTATTTTCAGACTATGTCTATTTTTAAACATGATAATCATATTTCAGAAGTTGTAGGATGCTATTTGTGAATGGTTGATCAAGTTGGAAAAATAGATGAAATTATATTTTTAGAATATTGGACGAAGTCTATTTATAGATCGTTGATCTAAAAATAGATGCATGTCGATTATTATTAGCTCTTAATAATAATCAGAGTCTAAACAACTTATTCTCTTGGAGCACTTCAGTTCAATGCACAGATGTGACACATCAGTGGACTGAGGGAATTACGCAATTCCCAAGGGTTTACTTGAGCTAATCACAGAGGACTCAGTTAGAACTCAAGTGGCAGAGTTATGACACAGTTGGAAGAAGTAGTTATGGAGTTGTATTCAGTTAAACTCAGTTAGACTCAGTTGAGCTAGTTGTATCTAGTCTAACTGATTGATACACTAGTGAGAGTGGAGTGAATTAATTAGTTAATTAATTCACAAATAATAGCTCATTAATCAAGTGAATAATACAACTTGATTAACTACGATTAGTTTCAATGGAGACCCAGTGGAGAGATAGGTGAAAGGGCAAGATAGACTATCTGTTGTGACTATAGTGATGCATTGATTGCATCACACACAAATTGGAGTTGCCAATGAGGATTGCGCAGTCAAGACAAGGTTAATTCGAATTCATTCAGAGCTATTCTTCAGCAGGGATTGCGCAGTGGAGGCGGGCTAGCAGGAGGCAAAGATCAGTGCATGGATTTGCAAGATTGGTCCTGATTAGTGTATGACGATTGTACTATACCGAGAGCTTGTGATAAGCTTAGTATGCTTTGTATGAGATTGTCATATGATCTCCATGTTACATAATATATATTTGGAGTTTTCAGCTTTAGGCTTTTCTAGTTAAAAACTGTGTTATGTGCGATTGATTATTTTTGTGTATGCTTCACATGTGTGTGCAATCAATTTTTCCGCAAAATATTAGCAAGTGGAATAGATTCAGTATATTGCATAAAGTTAAATAGTGTGAGATCAGGTGGATTTAGGACATATGTATGTTTAGTGCATATAATTTCTACATGGTTTCAGAGCATTTTTTATTGAAGATTGCAATTGTGAAGCGAGTTTGTGTTGGTGGAAAATTCGAATTTGCTACAAAAGATTTTTGGCGAAGAAATCGAGTATACATTGAAATGTCTTTCAACGGGTTGAGATTGGAGTATGCCCTTGATGGGAGCTCGAATTACATAGCCTGGAAGGATAGGATGGAGGTAGTGCTGGAGGATAATGGACTAAAGGAGTTCATCGATAACAATGTTCCTAAGCCGGGATCTAGCGATGTTGAATTACTTGATGCATGGAAAAAGAAGACAACAAAGAAGAGAAGGATTCTATTGGAAGGTGTGAAGGACCATATTGTGTCCAGCCTTCACGAGAAAGACACTCCATTCTTAATGTGGAAGGCTTTGACATACTTGTTCCAAAGCAGAAGTGACCAGAGGAAGTTGGCGCTTAAAGACAAGCTCAGAAAAATAAAAATGGAGAAAGGCGGCAGTATTCCAAAATACCTCACGAAGTTTGTCCACTGCAAGGATGAACTGATAAGTGTGGGGGTTACTGTTGATGAAGAAGACTTGGTGAGCTTGGCTCTTCTTGGGCTTCCGAAGAGTTGGCATAGCTACAAAGACTCTGTCGATGGACGGGAGAAACTGCCAAGATGGGAGCAACTTTGGTCGGATCTTGTGCAGGAGGAGATAAGGCGGGGTACCAAGGATGGATCTTCATCGAAGAATGAAGATGAAGAGAATTGCGCTTTGGTTTCCAAAGAAAGGAAAGGGAACGGCAATAAATCTTCTTCAAAATCCAGTGCTAAAGGTAAGAAGCAATATTTGTCCAAAGTGAAGTGTTTTCATTGTCACGAGCATGGAAATTTCGCCACTAACTGTCCACAGAAGAAGAAGAACAAGAAGGTTGCTGGATCTGCAGCTAGAGAAGCCTTAGCCTCGCAATTTGAGCTTGATTTCTCCTTGATTTCTTGCTTGGTTTCAAGCTGCATGGGATCGGTGTGGTATCTTGATAGTGGTGCGTCTTTCCATATGATGGGAGACAAAGAGTTGTTTAATTACTTGGAGGAGAAGGACCTTCAGATGCATATAGAGATGGGCGACGATGTTCGGTACAGTGCGACTGGCATTGGGACCATTACCTTTGAGAGGGAGTCTGGTAATTCATTCTTGTTGAAGAATGTCATGCATGTTCCAGGTATAGAGAATAATTTGGTCTCAGTCGCAATGTTGGAAGACAAGAGTTATGATGTTGTTTTCAGTGAGGGAAAAGCCTTCCTTTGACATAAAACAACGGGTCAAACCAAGAAGATGGGGGTTCGAATTAAGAATCTCTACAAGTTGGAAGTGTTGCACTAAAAATTGTCATCCTGACATTCTTCTATGTGTATGAGCTCACTATTACTCATACTTCCTCATTTGCAGGTCTAACATATCAGTTTCTCATGTCAAGCCTTGAAAATCAGAGAAAAGTTCCGAAAAATCTCCTTAACTCTGGTGTCGCACTTTCTCTATATCTTGCCTCCGGTCCCGCACTTAATGTTCATGTCTCCTGCGTACCTGAACGTACTTTCTCTGTGTTATGGGTGCGGACCCCTATAAAGATTAAAAAGGCGCAAGTAAACTCAAAAAAGCTCACTTTTAGTAAATTCTAGAAGCCTCTAGAAAAAATCTTGCGATGACAGAACCGCTCTTTTGAGGTTCATGTATCCCTTACCTTATGGAGTTAACACCTTGATGTGAGGAGCTAATCCCTTTGAAGGAGGATTCTATCTCTTCATAGTTGGAACTGAAACCTCCTCTTTTCCACTATAAAAAGAGGCATTGGGTAGGCTCAAGGAAAGTTCAAGCTTTAGAATTATTTGAGGTTAAGTGCTGTTGGGATTCAGACTCATTTAACTGAGATTTTTGTGAGGAGAGATCACATACCTCTATCTGTCTTGGTTGGAGGAGTGCAGAGCTTATCAGAGTAGAGGATATTCCTGCTTTGGACCCCGGGAAGGCCTGTTCAACATCAAGGCTAATGTTGTAAGGTTTTCCTTCTTTTAAATTTAATACAAATGAATTCATTTTTCTCAATAAGTTGTTAGTGTACTGTTTATTTCATGGATTCCTTGATCACCGTGATAAGCATGATTTACGATGTTTACTATACAAGTGCTATTTAATGTTTGCTTGTTTGTGACTGCAGGTTTATGAAGATAACTCCTTCAAGTACACGAGGAACAAAAACTACTTCGAACAAGCATTGGACCTACGGTAAGTCTTTCACACCTCTATAGTGCTTTTTGTAAATCGTATATGCTTAGAGAAAGATAGGTTTATTTGGGTATTTTTTGCTAGATTACCTTTTGGTACTAGGGAGATCGATCTTGTCTGCAAGGTTGATTAATCCGCCCAACAAATTGGCGACTCCGCTGGGGATCGAACCCAAAATCTTATCAACCGTACCCTGGCTATACTTATCAACAGTCTCAACAACCCCAGTTTGGTCCGGTTAATCCTGGTTATCCGGGAGGTTACACAATTCCTAATGCAAATCCGATTCCCAGTTATCCTGGGTATCCTCCTCCTAGAACTGCTTTGGCTACTCAAGGTTTTTGCGTCCCTAACCATCAGTTACCATTTATTGCAACTTTGGATTTACCTGGTTTGACGCACCTTACGAATGATCCAATTTTCTATTATCTGTACTGGCCGCCAATGCCGCATAAGTTGCCCAGTGATATACCAAAATTTGAAGGTAAGTCAGGAGAGGGTCCATAAAATCACGTTATGACTTATCACCTCTGGTGCGCATCTAATTCAATAATTGATGATTTAATTTGCTTACATCTTTTCCAAAGAACTCTCATTGGTCTTGCCGCCAAATGGTACATTGAGTTACCACGAGGCTCTTTTAATAATTTCAGTCAGTTAGAAACTGCCTTCTTGACTCATTTTCAGTTGCCTGTCAGATACGACAATGGCACGGAACTATTAACTTCACTAAAGCAATCCACATCCATATATATTTCTGATCATATTCATGAATGAAGACGTAGAAGGCGTTTCGTGAAAGTTTACATTCCGGATCAAATTTTGGCGGAATAGTTTGTTAAATCATTGTTATCCAAAATCACTGAAGACGTAGCTAAGGTCGGAGTTGTTACTGAGGAGCAAGTGATTTCTCAAGCTCAGTACCTTGACCTCGTTTATACACAGTCAGGTACTTTACATGAAAAAATCCACGATCTTCCAAAACAAGGTCAAATAGCTGTGGCTTTTTCAGGGTCTCATGCCGCTGATGGTATGATTGGTATTGTCAATACTAAAAGCTAGAAGAAATCTTCGAAGAATTCTTCTCCTATTATAAATTTACCTGATTCCCCGAAAGGAGAATCTTCCTTGGAAATTTCTGTCGACATTCATGTCGTAGAGACATCTACGACCAAATCTAAATCCGGCGGTAAAAAGAAAGGGAATAATAAAAACAAAAAGAATTCAAAAGAGAAAACTGATAAAAATGAATCCAATGACGAAAAACGCAAACCTCGCTATCCTTGTTACATTTGTGACGAGGATCATTTTACTAAGGAATGCCCACATCGAGCAGATGTTGCAAAATTCGTTAAAGGTTCACAACAACCTGCTGTATTGAAGGATCATTTTCCAACTCAAGATAGTAAGATGATTGGTTCTACCTCGAATGCCTCAGAAGAACCTATTCTGATGATGTCTCATGTAAGGATTGCGACGCGATCGCAAGATTATGGTAGTAAGAATCTTGTTGATGGTAAAGAAGCATAATCTTCTAGTGCAAACACATCAACTACACCTCCTCCTGTTTCTGGTCTGCTACAGATCGAGAAACCAAATCCAGACTTAATAATCAAACCACCTGCTAAAGGTGTTCTTCGTAAATCAGCTTTCAATCCACATGCGAGAGCTGCTCAGAATTACAATATTGTTGAAGATTTAACTATTTCCCCTTCAGCAATGTTGGCTTTGGAAGTGCTGTAGTCATGCCCAGCACAACGTAAATTACTTTTGTCTGCCATAGGAGCTGTCGATATTCAGGATTCGAACCTTATAATATTCGATTTAGAGAATAGTACACTTCGCCTACCTCACCAAATGGCTTTCCAAATTCTAGTGTTAGTAAAAAACAGACCGATCTTTCGGACTGTGATTGATGAGGGAGCTTCAATGTGTATTATGTCGATCCAGTGTTGGAAATCACTTGGTTCTCCTACACTCAATCAATCTCCGACAATTCTAAAGGATTTTGATGGCCAAGGTTTCCACCCTTTTGGTATTTTTCAGGATTTACCCATAGGGGTCGAAGGTAAAACCGTAAATCTAGATGTGGAAGTGGTTGATGCCCCTCTAGATTACAACCTTCTCCTGGGTTGTAGTTGGTCTTATTCTATGACTGATGTTGTTTCTTCGCTCTTTCGACTTATAAGGAAGGATCGTTACAATAGATCAGTTAACTTATTTTTCTTCCGATCTAGCCTCTACAGAAACAATCCAGCACGTTGGTAAAGCAACTATCTCTTACAAGGATGTTGGAGTAAGTTTGATTAAAGATTCTGGTTTTCTAGGAACTTTTTCCTTTCCTCCTCCTAACGTATCGCCTTTTATCGCAACTATTCATATGATTTCGTCAGATACTGTTATGTTTGATGATCCTTGGATCGTACCTTCCGACTCCGAGTTAGATTCATTTGATGGCATGATGCCTTTGAGTCTGTTTGAAATTGCATATCAGGTTGTATAGTCACTTTCCGACCCTTCTTCAACTGAAACTGATCTAATGAATGGGATCCATGAGGAATCACTTTCTATATCTAGTTCAACCACAACGAAATTTCCTGATCTTGTTCATATTGATGAGTAGATTTGTGAACTTTTGTTTGTTGACGATTTATCATGGGAATATCTACATCATCGATCTTCGTTTTTACCTAAGATGGATCATTTTGAAGATGATTTCGCTTCTATTTTTATTGCTAAATATGTCAAAGAACCGCAGAGTCCATTGCAAAATCCTGATTCTGAGTTAAATTTGGAAAGTATCTCTCGAACGATTCCAATTGACATTTCAGTAAATCCAGGAATAATTGAAAACATTCATATAGGTGCTTGCTGTACAGAAAATTAAATCCAAACTTATAAAGCCCTATTTCAAGAATTCTGTGATGTGTTTGCCTGGTCCTACGAAGAAATGCCAGGAATCGATTTGTCAATTGTCATACATGAAATCAAGACCTACCCGGATGCCAAACCTGTCCGTCAACGTTTACGTCAAATACATCCTAGAAACGCTACTGCTATCAAAGCCGAAGTTGAGAAATTACTTCGTGCAGGTTTCATTTATCCAATTCCTTTAACTGATTGGGTATCGAATATTGTCCCTGTTACTAAAAAACAAAGAACGGTACGAGTATGTATCGACTATAGGGACATTAAGCGAGCTTGTCCTAAAGACAATTATCCAACCCTCTATATCGATCAAATAATTGATGATTGTGCTGGCAGTGAAATGTTTTCTTTTATGGATGGTTTTTCCAGTTACAATCAAATAAACATACTCCCTGCTGATCAGCCAAAAATAGCTTTCATTTATCCGTGGGGGGCATTTTCTTATTGCAAACTACCATTTGGATTGAAGAACACTGGAGAAACTTTTCAAAGGGCTATGTCTTACGTATTTCATGACATTAAGCACATTGTGAAGCCTTATCTCGATGATTTACCTGCTCATTCATCGCGTAGGGCCGACCATCTCACTCACTTACGAGCTATCTTTATGAGATGTAGGCATTATCGAATTACGCTGAATCCACACAAATGTGTTTTTTGTGTAGAATCTGGTTGCTTTCTAGGATTTGTTGTTTTGAAAACAGACATTCGCGTTGATCCGTCGAAATTCGAAGCTATTGTCAATTTACCTCCTCCTTCAACTTTGCGCCAACTCTAAAGTTTGCAGGGGAAAGAAAATTTTTTACGTCGGTTCATTCCTAACTATGCCGAGATAACAAAGGGTTTTACCCAGTTGCTGAAACAGAACATTCCATTCTTTTGGGATGAGATCACTGCTCGATATTTTGATGCACTTAAACACGCGTTGACCCATGCACCATTATTGCATCCTCCCAACTACAACCAGGACTACGTTTTGTACCTCGCTGCTTCTCATTCCACAATTGGGATGGTTTTAGTTCAAGAAGACGAATCTAACACTGAACATGTGATTTACTATCTTAGTTGAAATCTGCATCTGACTGAGATCAAATACACACATGTGGAGAAATTGGCCTTAGCAGCTATTCAAGCTGTCCAAAGATTTATACACTACATCTTATTATGCAAAACCACAGTAATTTTTGACTGTAACCCTATGATGTACATTTTAACCAAACAATTGCTAGGGGATAAGTATTCCAAATGGATAGTTATCCTGCAGGAATTTGACTTGGAATTTGAAAAATCCAAGGCAAAGAAATCTTTGGTTTTTGTTGAACTGATGTGTGATTTCCCCTCTACTGATACTGAAATTGTGGCAGAGCAGCCCATTGCGGACGAATCCTTATTTCTTATCAGTACTCTTGATCCATGGTATGGGGATATTGTCATTTATCTCCAAACCCAATATTTTCGGCTTGAAATCTCACGATCTCAGCGACGAAAAATACGTTTCCAATCCCAACAATACAATATTATTGGTGATACACTCTATTGTCGTGGAGCGGATTCTATTTTCCGACGCTGTCTTACTCATGAAGAAGCTGAGAAGGTTTTAAATGACTGCCATTCTGGAGCATGTGGCAGTCATATGTCTGGGTATGCCACAGCCCAAAAAATATTGCGCGCTGGTTATTTCTGTCCGTCGTTATTCAAAGATTGTATATATGCAGTCCGGAAATGCCACAATTGTCAACTCTTTGATCGTAATATGCGTGCGCCACCCGCTCCTCTTCACCCTATAATTGTTGTCGGTCCTTTCGCAAAATGGGGTATTGAATTTATTACATGTAACCCTCACTCGGCCGAGGGGCATGCGTATATTATCTTAGCAGTAGATTATTTTATTAAGTAGGCCGAGGTGATGCCTACATTTTCGGCTGACGACAAGACTGCTGCAACTTTCATATTCAATCACATAATTGCTAGATTCAGTGTTCCTCAAGCCATTATTATAGATCATGGAAGTCATTTTCGAAATATCATGATGACTGAATTGACAGATCAACTTGGCCTGCGCCATGATAGTTCTACTCCATATTATCCACATGCCAATGGTCTGGTTGAAGCTATCAATAAAGTTTTAGTCACTATGATTAGATGAATTATTGGTATTCATAAGACGAATTGGAATTCCATGTTATTTTCAGCACTTTGGTTATATCGAACCTCGGTAAAAACATCAACTGGTTTCACTCCCTTTCAACTGGTTTACGGTTTGGAAGCTGTGTTACCGATTGAATGCAAAATTCTGTCATTGAAATTAGCCATAGAATTACTCCCAACTACGTTTGAAGAGGAGAAACGTTTTTTGTACTTGGCTCAGCTAGATGAGAATCGACAAAGTGCTGCAATAGCAAACGAGGCTCATGTCAAACGAATAAAAGCTCAGTATGATAAAAGTGTTACCCCTCGAAATTTTTCAGAATGAGACCTAGTCTTAGTTTATGATCAAGCCAATGATAAGCTAGGATCTGGAAAATTTGTGCCTATGTGGCATGGTTCTTTCATTTTTAAGAGAAAGCTAGCAAAAGGGGCCTATGAACTAATAGATTTTGACGGTGTCCCTTTAGATAAACTTAGAAATGGGCTTTATCTAAAGATATATTATGCTTAAAATTGGTGTGGAGATTTTTGGTTAGAATAGATTTCTTTACTGCTGGTGTGTCTTAGATTAGAAAAGCGTGCATAGTTTAGAAGTGTGTTTTGTCACTATTCCTGCTTATCTGAGTTTTACTCTTGATACTGCAGATGTCGACGTCTCTTCAAACCTACATTGGTTTTGCTGATGGTGCTTGTCATAGTACACATAACATTTCTTCCGCAGCTTGGGTTATTTATTCACCCTCTGACGAGTTAGTATCCATGCATGGGGTAAGCCTTGGTCAAACAACGAATAACATTGCAGAGTATAGTGCAGTGATTGAGTTATTATCTGAATCCATATCATTTGGAATTCAGAGTTTGATTTTTAGGTTGGATTCTGAACTTGTTGTATTACAACTCAACAGGGTTTATGCCATTAGAAATCCAGTGTTATTACAGTTATTTTTAAGAGTTCGTCTCTTGGAACGTGAATTTGATTACATTGAATATCAACATATTCCAAGACATTTAAATACATTAGCAGATGCAGTTGTTTCTAGTATGATAAATCGTCATTTGCAATAATCAAAACGGTAAATTAAACAACATTCATAACATGTACACAGATAGTCGGTAAATAGTGATATGTCATAGTATAGAAGTGTTTTCAAAAAATATACATTGTCTTCGATCATAGGTTGGAAAAACCTTATGATCGGCAAAAATGGTAATACAAAAGGTCAAAAATATGAGTCTACGACACGATCATCCTATCACTGGTGGTGATCACAATAAGAGATCATTGCCCGGGCCACCCTACATAGGAACCTCCTAAAAGGTCCCGTGACACCAATCATGTATCTCTGTAATCTAAGTGGAATATCATCTATGTCCATCTCTGGAATATCTAGAGTCAGGTGCTCTAGGTGATGCTTTAAATCAGACAGGATCTCTACTGATTGGCCTGCTGGGGCTGGTGCGGCTGCAGCGGGTTGTCTCTTTTCATAAGGCTGGAGATGGGCTGGTCGTCGTGGGCCCACATCTGCATTTAAAAATTTTGGTTATTAGTTTCAAGACGATTAAAATAAAAAAAATTAGAACTTAGAAATTGTTGAAAATGATTTTACCTGATTCATCCCACTGTTCCCCTGCTGGGAGAGTCATCTCTCGGTCGCCGCAGAAATTTATCCCGGCAAATGGAAATTCCTCTATAACAAAAAGTTGGAATTCTAGCCAACGAAAATATGAAGGAGGAAATTGAATAATTTCGACGCCCTCAATAGCATGACGGGCCATCAATGCAACCCAACGAACCATCCTAGGTTCTCGAGGTCGTCCAACATCAACATGAATGTTTTGCGGAGCTAACATGGGGATCCTCTCTAGAGAAAAAGTGACTACAATGGATCCATATCCAAAGTTATTTAGATTTCCATTCTTTGCTCTGGTTAGTTGGCATTTTACGTTGGCCAACACAACTTCACACCAGTTGAAAATGGTGCCTCGAAAACAGTCTACAGCAGTGCACATTTGGGAACTGGTAGCCACATGCAACGCTGCACTCCCACAAATTCTGGTGACAGTAAATGCAATAACTTTTAGCTCGGGACAGATGATATTTTTTATGTCAATCCGTTTGTCCCTGGGGTCTGCCTGATCATTACAGAACTCTTGTCAAAGACTAGCGACAGTCTGGCCACATGGCCTAGTCCCAAACAAAGAAATTTGTTCGCCCCTCTTGGACAAACCAGTCAGAAAATAGATATCCTCCATCTCAATTTCGAGCCGGTGGCCGCCAATAATGAAACACTGGTCCTGTATGTTCCACATGTTCACCAGCCATATTAGGAGGTCTATCTGTGCCCTCATGCCCTGAATGGCCCAGAATTTATACAAACCGCATACTCTTAACGCCTGCATTGTAGGCAAATGGAGCATTGTAGCGTCATCTATGTCTTCATGCTCACGTTCTCTCCAAATTAGCATCTTGTATCTCCTATAATGCATAAAAAGATATATTAGGATAATCTAATTTGAAAAATTTTGGGGCGGCAATTAAGAAATTTATGTTTGAAATTTAATTTCATGGGGTCCGCACTTTATTCTCATACACAGTGCGTGGGGACGCACGGGCACTGTGAGACAAGTGTGGACCCACGAATTTTTTCTATGTAAGAAAAATTCAAGGTCCGCAGGACCCGCGTGTTGCACTTGCGGACCCCCGGGGGTGATCTTTTAAACACATTTTTCTCTTAAATATAAAATCTAAAGCATAAAAATGAAATGTAAACAGATGAAATGCAAGATTAGGAGGTCGTGGATTACCTGGAGCTGACGGTTCTCGATTTCTTTGGACGGATTTTCCAGAATCTTCACAGGAAATTTTTTACCCAAAAGCTTTTACTTTTCACTCTGAACTTGAATGGTAAAAATGAAGTTAGAAAAATCCTTTTTATAAGTTTTTTCGAATAAATGAATTTTTAATTTGTTTATTTTTCACTTTAAAAAGGTTATTTTTGAAAGAATTTTTATTTATCTTAAACAGATATGTGTAATGTTTCAATTTTTTGTGCAGAAATTGGATTTTTCAGGAGAATTGATCATTTTTCAACAAAGAGCATACTTTTATCACTTTTTCGGACTCTTTCAAAAATTTACGAAAAAACGAAACTTTGGAGTCCTCTTTTAAGACCTTTTCAGACTCTCTAAACATGAAAAGATTGCCTAGCACTTGATTATTCGAACTCGTTAAAATAAATGAATGATCGTCCCTTCAGTATAAGTTTACCCCTTTTACGCACTGAAATGGACTATTTACGAAAAAGGTATACATTGACTAATTACGGTCAATAGAGTTCTCTCCCGCATTATTTTATTCTTTTTCGGGCTCGAGGGACTAAATTTACAAAAAAGTACACCTACGGAGTTTTTTTAAGTATTTCTTCTGACTCCCTAAAATTAAAAAACACCGAGTTTCTCCTATACTGGACTCGTTAAAACTTAACAGTAAAGGACCTATTCAATTTTAAACAGGAACGAACCACTCCTTCTTAGGGTTCGAATCTTAAACTAAGTTAGACTCATCTGAAAGATGAGATTATAAGCAAGCAATTGTTATCCTCCTCAAGCTTGTCAAAAATAAACAGGTACTTGCCAGAAATGGTGGAGGAAAAGAGAGGAAAATGGACTTGTTTGTTGTATTTTTATTTTTTGAAAATCCAGTTAACCACTCTTGAACACGACACTTTTGTTCACCTGGGTTGGGAAATCCTTTTCCTAATAGTTAATCAAACCATATTGAAAGTTGTCAGTTGGTTTCTGGGTATTAGCTTTGAGTCAATTGCCACCAAGCCTTCTGTACTGTCGCGATGTGTTCAAGAGGACAGTTCAAATAAACCATTCATCTGCAAAATATCTGTCATCCATTTGATCATCCCTGAGTCAGTCCTTTCCAATATATTTTCAAAACTTGATCTATGATTTCGTGTTGTGGGCTTGCCTACGACGGATCACTTTCTATCGAAGACAACTCATTATCTAGGAAGTTGATCCAGAAATCGTCAGTACCTTGAAATCTGCATGCCTCAATGGTAGATTTCTCGCCTTCGACGACAGGTTGCATCATTGACCTTCGATTTAATGATTTCGTGACATGTTTGACTTCAGCTCATTCATTCACATTTCATGGATTGTACTGAGTACTTTGAGAGCCATTGACATTACTGGTGGTTACTCTCACACTTGTTAACAGTTTACATCATTGACTGGTAATCAAGTGGTTTCTACCATGTTCGACTTCGATACATTCATTCACATGGATAGAATTGTACTAGTTCGAGATGCGGAAATCAAGACCCTGGATCTAGTTTCTACCATCCAAGCTGCGAGGAATTTTTTATCATTTATACAGTGGACTATTCATAAACAGATGGCTGCATCCATACTATGTCTACACATGTCTATACTGTGATGTATTCAAAATAATTCCTGTATCAGAATAGTTTGAATCAGTTTCTAGTTAGTTTTGATCTGAGTATGGGAATGCCTACCTCAGCGATGATATCTATACATATATATTTTTCATTGAATGTTTTTACAGGTTCCGACTGGGGTGTCCATAGGATGATCCTC
Source organism: Pinus albicaulis (assembly GCA_034641835.2). Lineage (NCBI taxonomy): Eukaryota > Viridiplantae > Streptophyta > Pinopsida > Pinales > Pinaceae > Pinus > Pinus albicaulis. The sequence continues at coordinate 758,311,359 of CM076583.1, read as the reverse complement.
GAAATGATAAAGTACTGCACTCTTCATATATGATAGACTTCAGCTTCATCTATTCTAGACTTTTCACTTTAGGGGGCAATCTATTGCACTAAAAATTGTCATCCTGACATTCTGCTATGTGTATGAGCTCATTATTATTCATACTTCCTCCTTTGCAATTCTAACATATCAGTTCCTCATGTCAAGCCTTGAAAATCAGAGAAAAGTTCATAAAAATTTCCTTAACTTTGGTGTCGCACTTTCTCTATATCTTGTCTGCGGTCCCGCACCTAATGTTCATGTCTCCTGCGTACCTGAACGCACTTTCTCTGTGTTATGGGTGTGGACACCTGTAAAGATTAAAAAGGCGCAAGTAAACTAAAAAAAGATCACTTTCAGTAAATTCTAGAAGCCTCTAGAAAAAATCTTGTGGTGGCATGACCGCTCTTTTGAGGTTCATGTATCCCTTACCTTATGGAGCTAACCCCTTGATGTGAGGAGCCTATCCCTTTGAAGGAGGATTCTATCCCTTCATAGTTGGAACTGAAACCTCCTATTTTCCACTATAAAAAGAGGCATTGGGTAGCCTCAAGGAGAGTTCAAGCTTTAGAATTATTTGAGGTTAAGTGTTGTTGGGATTCAGACTCATTTAACTGAGATTTTTGTGAGGAGAGATGACATACCTCTATCTGTCTCGGTTGGAGGAGTGTAAAGCTTATCAGAGTAGAGGAGATTCCTGCTTCGGACCTCGGGAAGGCTTGTTCAACATCAAGGCTAAGTTTGTAAAGTTTTCCTTCTTTTAAAGTTAATACAAATGAATTCATTTTTCTCACTAAGCTGTTAGTGGACTGTTTATTTCATGGATTCCTTGATCACCGTGATAAGAATGATTTACGATGTTTACTATACAGGTGCTATTTAATGTTTGCTTGTTTGTGACTGCAGGTTTACGAAGATAACTCCTTCAAGTGCACGAGGGACAAAAACTACTTCGAACAAGCATTGGACCTACGATAAGTCTTTCACACCTCTATAGTGCTTTTTGTAAATCGTATATGCTTAGAGAAAGATAGGTTTATTTCGCTGTTTGTTGCTAGATTACCTTTTGGTACTAGGGAGATCAATCTTGTCCGCAAGATTGATTAATCCGTCCAACATGAGGTAGATGGCTGCGCTGCAATGGTGGGCAAAGTAGAAGAAGTGGTGAGTCATGATGAGGGTGAATTATGGCACAGGAGATTGTGCCATCTTCACCATGGCACTTTGAATATTTTGCCGCAAATTTCTACTAGACTTCCCAAGGGTACTCTTGCGTAGTCAGATCATTGCAAGGGATGTACTATGGGTAAGTTTGTGAAGACCACCTTTCATGAGAAGGAGAACCGTGCTTTGGTGATCCTGGAGAAAATTCACACAGACGTGTGTGGACCATTCTCGGTTGCATCAACAGAAAAACACATGTATTATGTGATATTTTTTGATGACTATTCCCGTAGATGATGGATCTTCTTCATGCAGAAGAAGAGTGAAACGTTCTCAAAGTTCTGTGAGTTCAAGGCATTGGTGGAGGAGTCGGGGAAGCAAGTGAAAGCTCTATGGAGCGATAATGGTGGTGAATAAATCTCGGGAGAATTCAAAGACTTATGTAGAAAAGAAGGAATTCGAAGAGAACTCATAGCGCCTCATAACTCACAGAAGAATGGAGTCGTGGAGAGAAAGAATAGAATGATCGTGGGTGCTGCATGAGCGATGCTGCATGACCAGGGCCTACCGATGTACTTGTGGGTGGAAGCATGCAACACTGCGGTTTATGTGCAAAACCATTGTCCTCATAGAGTACTTGGCATGAGTACACCCGAAGAAGCTTTTACTGGTAAGAAGCCTGATATTTCTCATTTGAATATTTTTGGCTCACATGTTTACATTTATGTGACAAAGGACACCAGGAAGAAGCTGGAGCCAATTGCAGAAGTTGGGATATTTGTGGGGTACACAGAAACACCCCATAACTATCATGTGTATTTTCCAGAAATTTGGATGACTGTTGTGCGACGAGATATAAAATTCAGTGAGGTGAAAGCCATGAAGTTGTCGCTTGAGAGGGAGCTACACTTGCATGCAGAGGAGGAACTTCTTATTCCCAAGGATGAGCCTCTGGATGTGGATCAACCATAGGAGGAGATTCATGGAGTGGAGGAGTGCACTCATGCAGAACCAAACATAAGACAAGGTAGAAAGCGTACCATAGAAGTTGAGAGACCGAATCTTGATGCAGCACAGAATGTAGGAGTCCCTACATCACAGCGCAGATAGAGATAGTCACCTGACTGATATACTAGATACATGGCTCTTATGAGCAAGTGTATTGTGACAAAGCCCTCTTTTGTCGAAGAAGCAGTGTAGGAGCCCACATGGGTAGATGCCATGGTGGAGGAGTATGACTCCATTGTCAGAAACAGTGCTTGGGAGATTATTCCAAGGCCGGTGGGGAAATCAGTTGTAGGATCAAGATGGATCTACAAGGTAAAGCAAGCTGCTGATGGGAGCGTCGAGAAGTATAAGGAAATATTTGTTGCCTGGGGCTTCTCACAGATTGATGGGATTGACTATGAAGAAACCTTTGCACCTGTCGCACGGTATTCTTCCATACGAACCATCCTTGCTCTCTCAGCGCAGATGGGTTGGCATTTTCATCATATGGATGTGAAGACTGCGTTCCTTAATGGGATCATTGAGGAAGAAGTGTACATTGAGCAGTGTGAATGATTTGAGATCTTCAGTAGCGAGTCGCATGTGTGCAGGCTCAAAAGAGTGTTGTATGGGCTGAAACAAGCACCCCGTGCTTGGTACAATCGAATCGACAGCTATTTCACTGGACTTGGCTTCACCAAGAGTGGGGCAGATGCAAAACTGTGCCAGATTGTGGTGGAGGGTAAGCTTTTAATCATTGTACTTTATGTTGATGATTTAATACTAACAGGTGATGAGCAGTTGATACACTCATGCAAGACAGATCTTGCAAAGGAGTTTGAGATGAAGGATTTGGGCCTCCTTCATTATTTCCTTGGATTGGAAATATGGTAGCGGGAAGGTGAACTGTTTGTGTCTCAAGGCAAGTATGCCCGGGAGATACTGGAGAAGTTTCACATGCAAGGCTACAAGCCTATCGACACTCCTTTTCCAGGAAATTGGAAGAAAGAGGATGCTACATCGGCAAAGGTAGTGGATGCCACTGTTTATTGACAGTTGGTGGGTTCACTCATGTATTTAGTCAATACAAGACTGGACATATGCTATGCAGTGAACCAGATTTCACAAGCGATGGTTAAGCCTACCAAGCTCTTTTGGAAGGCAGGTAATCATGTTCTGAGATATCTCAGGGGCACATCTGAGTATGGTTTATGGTACAGAGAGACGGATGAGTTGAAGTTGCATGGCTTCATAGATTTAGATTGGGCAGGAAGCCCAACAGAAAGAAAGAGCACACCAGGAGGGATTTTCAATATGGAATGTACGACAGTTTCTTGGTACAGCAGGAAACAAATATCCGTGGCACTCAGTTCAGCAGAAGCAGAATACATGGCAGCAAGTCAAGCTGCATGTGAGGCTATCTGGATGAGGAAGATCCTGGTTGTTTTGTTCGGTTCACATTTAGATCCCACGGTGATACATTTTGATAATCAGAGTTGCATTAAACTCTCGGTTAATCCTGTGTTTCATGATATATCTAAACATATTGATATCCGGTATCATCATATTAGAGATTGTGTGTAGCAGAAGATCATGTTGCTTCAGTACATTCCTATGGAGGATCAGGATGCAGATATTCTGACGAAAGTGCTCACCAGGAGCAAATTCAAATACCATAGAGGCAGGATCGGGGTGAAGGATATTCCCTATCTTGTTGAGAGGGAGTGTTGAGATTCAACAAGATTATGAGCTTAGTGAAAAGAGTCGCCTTCACTAAGTGGGCCCGCAGGCTATTTTTGGCGCAAGTCTATTTTTAGACATGATGATCATATTTCAGAAGTTGCAGGATGCTATTTGTGGATGGTTGATCAAGTTGGAAAAATAGATGAAATTTTATTTTTAGAATATTGGGCGAAGTCTATTTATAGATCGCTGATCTAAAAATAGATGCATGTCGATTATTATTAGCTCTTAATAATAATCAGACTTTAAACATCAACTTATTCTCTTGGCACATGTTCAGTGCACAGATGTGGCACATTAGTGGACTGAGGGAATTACACAATTCCCATGGGTTTACTGGAGCTAATGCATGGAGAACTCAGTTAGAACTCAAGTGGCAGAGTTATGACACATTTGGAAGAAGAAGTTATGGAGTTGTATTCAGTTTAACTCAGTTAGACTCAGTTGAGCTAGTTGTATCTAGTCTAACTGATTGATACACTAGTGAGAGTGGAGTGAATTAATTAGTTAATTAATTCACAAATAATAACTCATTAATCAACTGAATAATACAACAGTTAACTACAATGCATGGCAGTTTCAGTGGAGACCCAGTGGAGAAATAGGTGAAAGGGAAAGATAAACTATCTGTTGTGACTATAGTGATGCATTGATTGCATCAAAAACACATTAGATTTTCCAATGAGGATTGCGCAGTCAAGGCAAGGGTAATTCAAATTCATTCAGAGCTATTCTTCAGCAGGGATTGTGCAGTGGAGGCAAGCTAGCAGGAGGAAAAGATCGGCTCATGGATTTGCAAGATTGGTCCTGATTAGTGTATGACTATTGTACTGTACTGAGAGCTTTTGATAAGCTTTGTATGCTTTGTACGAGATTTTCATATGATCTCCATGTTACATAGTATATAGTTGGGGTTTTCAGCTTCAGGCTTTCCAGGTTAAAAACTGTGTTATGTGCGATTGATTATTTTTGTTTATGCTTCACATGTGTGTGCAATTAATTTTTCCGCAAAAGATTAACAAGTGGAATAGATTCATTATCTTGCATAAAGTTTAATAGTGTGAAATCAGGTGGATGTAGGACATATGTATGCTTAGTGCATATAATTTCTACATGGTATCAAAGCATTGTTGATTGAATATTGCAATTGTGAAGTGAGTTTGTGGTGGTGGACAATTCGAATTTGCTACAGAAGATTCTTGGTGCAAAAATCAAGTATACATTGAAATGTTTTTCAACGCGTTGAGATTGGAGTATGCCCTTGATGGGAGCTCTAATTACATAGCTTGGAAGGACATGATGGAGGCAGTGTTGGAGGATAATGGACTGAAGGAGTTCATCAATAGCGATGTTCCTAAGCCGGGATCTAGCGATGCTGCATTACTTGATGCATGGAAAAAGAAGATAGAAAAGACGAGAAGGATTCCGTTGGAAGGTGTGAAGGACCATATTGTGTCCATCCTTCATGGGAAAGCCACTCCATTCTTAATGTGGAAGGATTTGACAGACTTGTTCCAAAGCAGAAGTGACCAGAGGAAGTTGGCGCTTAAAGACAAGCTCATAAAAATAAAAATGGAGAAAGGCGATAGTATTCCAAAATACCTCACGAAGTTTGTCCACTACGACGATGAACTGGGAAGTGTAGGGGTTACTATTGATGAAGAAGACTTGGTGAGCTTGGCTCTCCTTAGGCTTCCGAGGAGTTGGCATAGCTACGAAGACTCTGTCAATGGACGGGAGAAACTGCCAGGATGGGAGCGACTTTGGTCGGATCTTATGCAGGAGGAGATAAGGCGGGGTACCAAGGATGGATCTTCATCAAAGAATGAAGATGAAGAGAATTGCGCTTTGGCTACTATTGATCATGGCAGCCCCCTTTAAACCATTCGAAACCCCTTTGTTTGGCCTACAAATCCATTTTCCGCTTATCGTTACTTTCTCCCCAGTCTCAAAATTACATAAAGGGCCAAAAAACCCACATTTGAAAATATATTAGGCCTTATCCCCTTTCCCGCCAGCCCCTTTCAACCACTTCCCCATGTAACCATTACCCAAGACCAAGCGCTTAATGCCTTGGGGGCTAGTCACAATCATGGTTTGCAAACAAGCGCAACCCTTTGCTAACTCTGAAAACTCCGATGCGATCATTTTATTATATAAGTCCTCCACTGTATTCTGCACCGTTGATCTACACGAAGATCGGACGGCCCGTGCTAATCGCAAAACTTCGCAATCGCAACTTTTATGTTAAGCCTCCTGATCGATCATCGAAAACATTTGCGATGCGATTGATCGCATTGCATCTCCCCCCGATCAACGCAATCACAAGTTTCTATGTTTCACCCCGCCGACCTCTCCGATTGCGATCCCCCGATCACTCTGATCCCCCGATCGCCTTCCCCTCCGATCGATCGCATCGCGCATTCCCTAATGCGATTGCGATTACTCCCCGCTCCCAATTTCCGATTGCGATTGCAACCCCGGTCCCACCATTCGATCCCTCCGCTATTCATGTCAAAAACCCCTTTTTTGTTAAACCCGAATTTTGTTTGTATTTCATTTATACAAAGGTTTGTTCCAATCACATTGAAAAATGTTTTTCATATGTGTATCCCACTGTCCCGCTCCGATTTTCGATTGCGATTCCATAGGGGTCCCACCTCATATGCACTTCCATTATATTTCATGCATTTCCTTTGTATTTCCTCTGCAGCCCGAATCTTCATATTTTTCATTAAAGTATTATGTTTCATATGTATTCCCCTAAGGTTCATAAGTCATTCCACGGGTCAATCTCCACCGCCGCACTATCATTCCTCCGCCCTCCATAGCCATTCTCCCTATGCATAGCTTTCATAACCAAGTTTGCGGGTTTTGCAGGATTACAGCGACAGAAAATTGCCATTATTCATAGCCTCCATTTCAGAAGTCGAGAACGCATCAAAGGACCATCTTTCAGAGGAAAAATTTATGAGGGAAAATCCGGGAAGCTGTTATGGCACGAATTTCATTAAAGAAGCCAGGATTAAAATCTGTCAAACCCCCCAGAGCCATTCAAGGCATAGATTTTTGCAGATGGAGACATTAATGTCACGACAAAGAGTATGTGTGGAAGATCAAGGATTTCAGTGTTCAACATTAAAGATTCTAAGCCCTAATCCATGGCTTAGAAGACAAAGGTACCAGATCAAAGATATCCCGGATCACACAGAGGGTACAATGCACAAGAAACAAAACCCTCCAGGTTTCATTTCAGCCGAATTTTCTTTCAGGAAAGGACGAAATGTTCATGTGGTTTTACTCTCATACCGTGTTCCTGAAGAGACCTCTATCCGAGAGCATTTATTTCAGAAAGAAGGCAGTAGAGTACATACAGCACGACATAATCATTCAGCAGTTTGGGCGCGAATGTTTCCGTCGTTTTGTCTTAATGAGGCAAATTAAATGCTCATCACCTACTTATTTTGCTAGGTTTTCTGTTCCTCCTATAAAACTATAGGAAAAGGAATTATTTGGGGTTCCAGATTTTATCAGAAAATTATGCAGTGAAAGGATTTTTGCATACATTTTGTAAAAATTTTGTATGAAGGCTCAGAGCCCATAGGGTCTCAGTGAGGAGGAGTTCCACCTGTAAAGAGGATTCTGGTCTTTGGTATTTCACAGTCTGTAACTTTCTCTTATGTGTCATTTAAATAGATCATTTAATTTCATCCATCTTTCCTGTATCATGTTTTGGAATGAGAGTGGCTCACTGATTTTTGGTATGGATTTATCCTAGTCGATACCCAAGCTTGGATTAGTCAAGCGCTTTAAATATGGCTCATGCATGATATTCTGTTCCAGTATTCATCTAGATCGTATTTATGCTATATTAGTTGCTTTGGGAGGGTGTTTTTAAAACGCTACTGTCATGTATGGATTCTTAGATTGGTAAGCCCATGCATGGTGGTATTTTGTATCTGGATATCAGCTCAATGTTAAATAATATCTTCTCAATATTTCATTCACCACATATACCTTCTGATAATCTATTTCTGTGAGGTATTTCTGAATTGGCCCTCTTTGCAATAAACTGTCTCTGAATTGTCTGTTGCTTTTGTATCGGAGTTTTGCATGTTGCCTCTACATTATTCCTATCTCTGTATCAGTTTTATGAAGGTCTTGGTCCCATTCAGATCAATATCCCTTGTTTTACAAGAGATAGCATCAGAGCTTTTTATTGATAACTCCATCTGTTATACTAGATGCTCCTTGCTATATAATATGTTCTAGGCACTGTTCTATCACAACTCTAGGTTGTCTCTAGGAATGACAACATCTTTCTGGCATAGTTGTCGGGGACGAATTTAAGAAAATCAGAATCCCTGGGCCTCGACAAAATTTTATTCACTCTCTAAATAGGTGAGCATGGAGAATTGAGAGTTGTAGATCCCTCACCTTGGCGAGTCCACATCCATTTATTAGATAAATCTATTTGCAGTCCTGGCTCCTCGAAATCCACACATGAGGTCAGATACATCTCAGCCAAAGACATCCTCTGTGTCTGACCCAGAGAAGATCATACACAGAAGAATTTGGAAGGAAAGGTGATCAATACGCACTGAAATCCCTGAATTTTCTGTAGAATACTATCCATCCTCTTCCTCTCAAGAAGTCCAAGTAGAAAATCCTTACTCCACTCAAGAAAATACTGAATACTACTCAGATAGCCCACCCCGGGGAGGTGTCAGAACTAAAGAGAATCTTCACCCTACTCCTGAGGCCGAAGAGGTTATGGAAGTCGCCGAAGTAGCTGCTGTTAACCGTGAACTATTACCATCAACACCTCAGGCTGCCGTACAATATATTCCTATTTTTATTCATACTCCACTTCCACCTCCTCCTCCTCCTCCTTTGACACATCAAACTATTGCATTACCCCCACCTCCACCAATGGCAAATGTTCCAGGCTTCTTGTTGAATAAATATGCTCCCCTAGCATTACCTCAAGTGTTGAATGATATGCCACAGGATTATTTGAAGATCTTACCCCGATTAAATAGGGAAAATGAGATCGATGCTCAAAAAAATTTGGAGGTCTTCTGTTCTTTTGCTGAGAATTTCAATGTGGAACATTTAGATGTAGTCTTGAGACTGTTTGTGCAATCTCTTGATGGTGAAGCTTGTAAATGGTTTAAGACGTTAGGAAACCGTTCCATAACCAATTGGGACGAAATGGAAAATGCTTTTCTTAGAAAATGGGGAGAGAAGAAAGATCATGGAAATTGTCTTATTGAGTTCAATACGCTAAAGAAAAGACATAATGAAGGGGTATTAGAATTTATCAAGAGATTTAATAAATTGTATTTGAGTCTTCCTGCTGATATGAAGCCTCATCAAACTACTGCTAAAGTTGTCTTTGTAGCAGCCTTTGATTCAGAATTTTGTTTCTCGCTCAGAGAAAGAAAGCCTGCTACTCTGGATGATGCTCAGACAGATGCACTAGAATTGGAAGCAAACTTTGCCTCCACTGGTAATTCAAAGGGAAAATCTGAACAAGATACTAGAAGAAGGGGCAAAGAAGAGGTATCTACCTCCTGCCGAGACAGAGACTCAGCTAATGACAGAATTGAAGAAATGACCAAATTGATTAAGAAGGTGGTCAAGCTTGAACTCGATGCCAAGAATTCAGCCTCCAAGAATTTCTAAAATGCTCCAAACAGAGGTTATAATCCTCAGTATAGGAAACCACCCCTGCAAATATTTCCAAGGGAAGAAAAGGAGCAACAGAATCAAGTACCACACCCATTGTACCTGGAAGGTCCAGTAGATGATTCTACTGAAGACACTTCCTATGGACTAGAAGATGCAAATCTTTCCTTTTCAAATAGTGATGGAGAAGAATGCCCTTTGCAAGGAAATGATGGAGCTGAGTGCTCATTGCAAGAAGAATAAAATACCAGAGACACAGAAGAAGCAGAAATCGATCATTATTCTAAACAATTTACTGATTTCATGCAAGCACATTTCAATAGAAGATATGATCTCAGATCTTCTAGGAAGAGGACTCGTACTCAAGATCAAGAAGAGGAGCCTCCCCAGAAGGAAGCACCTGCTCAGAAGGAATCAACAATGTAGAAAGTAACAAACAAAGGTAAGGGCTCTCTAAAAAAACCTTTGCAGTCTAATGATCAAATTCCTTCCTCTTCAAAAGCAGTCAGTCCCTCTAATACCAAGTCTGTGTCAAAAGAAATCAAACCCCCAGCTGAAAATAAAGAGTCAAAAGAAGTTGTAATAGAAAAGTCTTCTCCTGTTTTCAGTCTGCAAAAGGAACTTGAAAAAGTAAAAATCCCAGTGCCCTTGACCGAGCTGTTGAAACAACCTGCATATCAATCCCAAGTCACCTCGTTCCTGCTCCCTCTAGAAGCAACACTCACTCCAGATATCCTCAACCTTCAAGAAGAAAGACCCATGGTTGTCTTTGGTCCACATGTTGAAGAATTATATGCTTCTACTCCTCCTTTTTATGTATATCTAGTGATTCATGACCTGCTATTACATAATTGTCTGTTAGATTCTGGAGCATCCCATAATCTTATACCTCTGTCAGTCATGGAACAACTAGGATTACAAATCACCCGTCCATACAAGGAACTTTATTCATTTGACTCCAAAAGAGTTAAATGCTTGGGGATGATCAAGGATTTGGTGGTTAATTTGGCCCAAATCCCAGCTAAAAGTGTGGTAATGGACATCATGGTGGCTAACATCCCAGCTCGTTTTGGTATGTTGCTGTCAAGGTCCTGGGGAACAAAAATTGGTGGATCACTCAAGATGGATTTAACATATGCCACTATCCCAGTTTTTGGTGGCCAAGAGAGGGGGTTGTACAGGGAGACTAGATTTGTCAAGATGGTGACTAAGGCCGACAACTCTGTAAATTCACCAGTCTACATTAAGGAAGGAGATTTTTCATGCTTGATGCTGGAAGAAGATCAAGATTATGCTCATGAACCATCCTTCTGTCAAATAAAGACTGAGCAGCCCGCAGAGAGCCATGAAGCAGGGATCTGGACACTTCATTTTGATGGAGCAAATTCAAAAGAAGGTAATGGAGCTGGAATATTATTGATTTCTCCTACAGGAAGGTGGGTCCCCTTGTCCTTCAAGCTAGAATATGAAGCCACTAATAATGTGGCTGAATATGAAGCACTTCTGTTAGGATTGCAGACAGCCAGAAATATGAACATACAAAGCTTAAAGGTTCTGGGAGATTCAGAACTGGTGGTTAGACAAGTCAGGAATCAGTGTCAAACCAAACATCCTAGGCTAAGGGCTTATAGGAATGAAGTTTGGGACATGGTAGAAAATTTCTTCTTGGCATTCAATATCTAGTTCATGCCCCGAGAACAAAATAGGATGGCTGATTCCCTTGCTGTAGCTGCTAGTACATTTCGACCACTTCAGAACCCTCTTTTAAGATACGAAGTTGAGGTGCGTTATCGACCATCAATCCCAGATAACATCAAACACTGGAAGGTATTTGAAGATGAAGAACAGATGAAGAGATTCTTGGAAACAGTGGGAGAGTTCTCCAATATGGAGATTGATGCCGATGAAGAAGAAGTTGATTCTGAAGATACTTCAGAAAGAAATTGGGAGGAGAAAGTGGCAGGTAATAAGGTGTTTCAGTTAAAGGGAAACATTATACCTAGAGGGCTGGTGCCTCTAGAAAGATTATTTGACAAGAATGATGTCCCACTGCAGCCAAGCAAAGTGGTAGAAGAAAATTAGGTAGAGGACCTGAATCTTGGTACTGAGGCCGATCCCAAAATTGTAAAACTGTCCAGGAAGATCCCTGGAGAATATAAAAATCTATATAAGAAATTATTTCAGTCTTACAAAGATGTGTTTGCATGGTCCTATCAGGACATGAAAACTTTTGACATCAGTATTATGCAGCACAAAATTCAACGGAAGGGTGATGCAAAGCCTCATAAGCAGAAGCTCAGACAAATAAATCCTCTGCTGCTTCCCTCCATTGAGAAAGAAATCAAAAATCTGTTAAAGGCCAAAATAATCATGCCATTGAGGTACTTTGAATGGGTGGCAAACCTTGTCCCTGTCAGAAAGAAAAATGGAGAAATAAGGCTATGTGTAGATTTCCGAAATCTAAATAGAGCATCCTTGAAAGATAATTATCCGTTGCCCAAGATGGACCACATTCTGTAGAAAGTGGTTGGAGCTTCTAGGATGTCAATGATGGATGGTTTCTCTGGTTATAAGCAGGTGGCTGTGCTTCCAGAAGATCAGAAGAAGACTTCTTTTTTGAACCTTTAATTAAACTGAGAGGGGGGGGGGGTGGTGAATCAGTTTAATGCATTCCTGATCTTTTAAAACTTTTCATTAAGCTATTTACACCTTCATTTCATATCCAATTTAATGTGCAAGTAATCTTAGAATGCAAGCAGCAAGTATTAGTTTAATATAGCAGTAGAATTAATATGAGAGTTGCGGGTATTAAGCAGATGATACATATCAGATTCAATACATAACTATCATGCACAGAGACACTAGATATAAGTGGAAACCCATAACGGAAGAAAACCACATCTTATTATTGTTGTGATGCAAAGGCAAGCTCCTACTCCCTCTCACCACTGTTTTTCTGCAGGCACCAACCTACGGGAGGCTCCAACCTCAATTCTGCAAGCTACAACTTGCAAGGAAGCACCAACTCCCTTCAATTTTCTGTAGGCACCAACATACAGGAGGCTTCAACCTTTGTCAGCTACAACTGACAGCTATTAAGCTGAATGTTTACTGATTTACTCCAGATATCAGCTCTGTTCTGTATCTGCTCTTCTTCTTTTAATCTTCTCTGTTTTATTCTTCGATATTCTGCATTCTCTATATTTGCTCTCTCTCTCTCTCTCTAACTTACGAGCTTATCAAATTGATATTATATATAGAAATTCTCACATGACTGTTTGTATTCCTCTAGGAATTTGAAATGAATGGTCATACCTCTTGGTCTTCTGCCTCCTCATTTCTTTGTCCAACTCAATTTAAAATCATAATAATATGTAAAAATTTTCATGCTACAGTGGGATTTTTTTCTTTTCTTTAGGATACTTGCCTTTGCATCACAAACAAAAAAAAATAATTACAACTTTTACTTTCACATTTTAATTACATATTTCAATTTCACTCAGCTCCTTTTCCGGATTTTGGATTTACTAGATTTGTCTCTTCCTGCTGCTGTTTAAGAACCTGTTCTGCATACCTTGGTTCACTGTAATTGTGTGCATCTGTGAATGTATACCTGTCAAACATGTAATCTCTGTTTATCTCTGCATGCTCTCCTCTTCTTTTCCTTTTCCATAATTGAATTTAAGTTTTCATGTTCAATCATATTCCAACCCGGGCAATCTCTCTCTCTGCACTTATTCTACGCTGGCAATTTCAGTTAAGTAAGGCTGGCTATTTTCTCGGTTGGCACTCAGATAATAATCAATAAATCTAAGGGTTTATTTTAATGCCTCCTCTAATAATGTGCTCTCCAAGACATACATATATCACTGCGTTCTTTAATTACTCGCAACCTTAATATATATCAATGCAAATAACCCGTCATCGAACATATACATATATACGATCAACCTTATCATATAACCCTCGGTGATAAATATTTAAACTATATTGTATTTAATCCATTACACAGATTAATTGGAGATCGACGGATTGCGGGGGGTCGAACAACGCGGAGGTTAACGGGAAGGCACCCCCCGTAGTTGACTGGCCGATCGCGCGTTGACCGCCGATCAATGGCTATGATAAACTACGGGGCCTCACCCCATTTGATGTGTACGGAGAAATGGGAGCCCCTGTAAACACCACTTTGTGGTGGCTCCACCATGCACCACCGCCAGCGCGCCACCAATTCACCACTTAAACATATATAAATATATCTCCATATATGCCCTCATAATGCGTCGGCTAACTTTAATAAACCAACTCTTTACACATGGCTTCGTCAGACCTTATATTAAGGTTAATATCACGTCGAATAACATTTATAAACCAATTTCATATATATACATGACCCCGCCGGGCCCACAATTCAATCAAATGGATGCGCCGTACCTTGCTTAACATCCGGGTTCTTCCATTAAACTTTGCGCATCTCCGTCAGCTGAACACCGTCCGATTGCCCTCCTCAGAATCAACGGTTCTCGTGCATTTCGCTCGGCTTCTTGGTTCGATAGTTAACGCGCGAAGGCGCAGGTTAACGAGTGGTATTTGAATAGTGGCCTAGCCATGTGGCGTATGATCAATGGAATCATTGCGAAATCTGTAAAATCACCTCACGGTTGAAAGGTGGTGCGGAATGGGAAATCCGCCCTCCGTGAAACTGCTCGTGGTTTTCACCCCTTCCACTGTTCTCCGGTCAAGGTTCCGCCTCTCCAGGTTTCATTATATAATTCAACCCACCTTTTCGCTTTACTTCCGCCTGCTTATATTTCTTTAGCACTTCTGGTATAAATCTCCGTCCGTCCTTCGATTTCTTCGCCCATTTCGACAATATTTATATCTATCCTGCTAAAATTACTGACTGGCCAGATATTCAAGCTGATGGCCTTCTTCCTTTCCTATGCAGCTATCTGCAAGTACAGGTGTAGGCTTGTGTAGCCCTTCCTGTGCAGGTCGTATTCGATTCCGCTCCAATGCTCCGGGTTCCGCTGCCTGTTTAATGTACAGAGATTCTATCAAACTGTTAACCCCGAAACTCGTGGGATAATCAATACCACGACATCATTGGCTACCAGAAATCAGAGATTGAGCCATTACACAGAGTCGACACCTTTCATCACAATCGTCATGTCAAACAGTGAATGCTAACTGATTCAAACGCCCGGAATGTTATGTGTAACGCTCGTTTATATGAAAGATTCTCGGAATTTATCTATATATGTACATATTTTTGGAATAACCACGATTTATCTGCAATGACATCTGTGGCTCTACCTCTGTCACTTCTGTAACTCTGCCTCTGCCTCTACTACTGTGATAACAACTCTATCTCCGTATTTTCTTCCTCTATCTCTGCCTTTCTCTTCATTTCCTCTTTGCTCCATTGTCTGTCTTAGTCTCTTTGTAACTGTTCCTGTTTCTGCATCTGCTACCTCCTTTGCCATCAATGACAACATTTCCAACATGCTTTCACCACACCATGGGGTACATTTATGTATGCCAGGATGCCTTTTGGGTTGATCAATGCAGGGGCCACTTTCCAAAGGGCCATGGACATTGCTTTTGTTGGGGAACAGGATAAATTTTTGGTAGTCTACCTTGATGATATCACTGTATTTTCAAAGGATGATACTGAGCACACAGAGCATTTACGGAGAACTTTTGAGAAATGCAGAAGGTATGGTCTATCTCTTAATCCTTAAAAGTCTTTATTTGCATTGGAAGAAGGCAAGCTCCTGGGGCATATTGTGACTAAAGATGGAGTGAAAATAGACCCTAAAAGAGTAGAAGTCATAAATGATATTTCTCTCCCCGGGAATAAGAAGGAAGTGCAAGTGTTTCTAGGGCACATCAATTTTCTGAGAAGGTTTATTCCTAACTGTGCTAAGATAGTTAGGCATATAACTGATATGCTGAAAAAGAACAATGAAGTAAGGTGGTCACATGAATCACGAGAAGCCTTTTCCAGAATTAAAACTGCATTTGCTGAAGCTCCTGTGCTAGATGGGCCAGATTATGCTAAACCATTTAAGATTTTCTCCTTTGCATCACCCCATACAGTAGCTGGAGTTCTGTTGCAGAAAAATGAAGAAGGATATGAGCAGCCTATTTCCTTTTTCAGTCAGGTGCTTCGTGACATAGAACTGAAATATAATATACTAGAAAAGAAGGCATACGCCCTGGTGAAATCCCTCAAAGAATTCCGCATGTATATCTTGCAGTCCCATATCACTGCATTTGTGCCTACAACAGCTGTAAAGGATATTATTATTCAAGGGGATAGTGAAGGAAAAAGGGGGAAGTGGATTGCCAAAATACAGGAATATGATCTGGATATCCATCCTACCAAACTAATCAAAGGACAAGGGCTTGCCAAAATATTATCTGAATCAAACTATCAGGCCCTGGGCATAAATTTGTCCGTAATAGCAAGTGAGGAATCTGAGGAGAAAGAAGAACGACATGGAATTGGGGTAGCTACTCCAAAAACACATATGAAGTACCTCACCAGTCAGTGGTACAAAGAGATAGTAGAATATCTCCTTACACTCAGCTGCCCTCAAAGTTGTGATAAAACAAAATACAGAGCACTGAGATTGAAATCACAGAAGTACATAGTCACCAATGGCTGGCTATACTGGTGAGATCCCTCAGGAATTTTACTCCTGTGTCTCAAAGAGAATGAAGTAGAGAGTATTATAGCAGAATTTCATGAAGGAATCTGTGGGGGATATTACAGCTGGAGGGCCACTGCTCACAAAATCTTGAAGGCTGGTTTTTATTGGCCCAATCTTTTTGGCGATGTGTTTTCCCAGGTTATAGCATGTGATAAATGTCAGAAATTTGCTAAAAGATAGAAGATGGCACCTCTGCCCATGATTCCTGTACATGTGGATGAACCATTCAGACAATGGGGGATCAATTTTATAGGCGAAATACATCCTCCTTCGAGTGGTCAGCATAAGTGGATTTTGACTGCCACAGATTATTTTACAAAATGGGTGGAAGCTATACCTGCAAGGAACGCAACAGATACTGTGATAATAAAATTCATGGAGGAAAATATCATATCCAGATTTGGTTGCCCTACCAGATTAGTAACTGAAATTCCCAGGCTTTCAAGTCTGCAAGGTTTGAGAGTTTCTGTCAGCAATATAATATCACACTAAGCCACTCTACAACTTATTATCCATAGGGAAATGGCTTGGCAGAGTCTTCCAATAAAACCCTGGTAAGGGCACTGAAGAAGGCTATTAATGAAAATAAGAAAAAATGGGATTACCAATTGAAATTTTCTCTATGGGCTAATATAATCACCAGCAAGAGAGCAACTGGGAAGTCCCCATATGAATTGGTATATGGAAGGGCAGCAATTTTTCCTGTGCAGCTGGCTTTACCAGTAGCTCGATTCATGCAAGAAAGCCAGGAGGAGCCTGATGATATGATCAGAAGAATTAATCAACTGGTGGAATTAGAAGAAATGCGGAACCAGGTGAATCAGAGGTTAATTGAATATCAAGAGAAAATGAAACACCTTTTTGACCAGCATGCCAAGGATAGGAAATTGCAGATTGGTGATTTAGTGCTTAGATGGGATATCCAAAGAGCTGAAAAAGGAAAACATGGCAAGTTCGACCCTCTCTGGTTTAGCCCCTTTAAAATTGTGGCACAGGGAGGCAATAACACTTTCAGGTTGGAGAATTTATAGGGAGACCTACTTGATGCTCCTGTAAATGGTCAGTTCCTTAAGCCCTATTTCCAGTTCTGATTCAGGCAAAGACAGCCTGGTGTATCATATTGTATAATAGTTTTCTATTTTAGTTTTGTTTGAATAATGTGGGTATCGTGATTAATCATTAAGTGAAAATTAAAGGTGCTAAAGAGCTGGGTCTGCACAGAAGATTATCAGGTGGTCTGCAGAGTTCTCGACACGCCCAGGGATGAACGTGCCATCCCCAGGTGGAGCTAATGTTGATCATAGCAGCCCCCTTTAAACCATTCAAAACCCCTTTGTTTGGCCTAAAAATCCATTTTCCGCTTATCGTTACTTTCTCCCCAGTCTCAAAATTACATAAAGGGCCAAAAAACCCACATTTGAAAATATATTAGGCCTTAGCCCCTTTCCCGCCAGCTCCTTTCAACCACTTCCCCACGTAACCATTACCCAAGACCAAGCGCTTAATGCCTTGGGGGCTAGTCGCAATCGCGGTTTTCAAAC
This sequence comes from Pinus albicaulis, assembly GCA_034641835.2. NCBI lineage: Eukaryota > Viridiplantae > Streptophyta > Pinopsida > Pinales > Pinaceae > Pinus > Pinus albicaulis. The sequence continues at coordinate 758,293,496 of CM076583.1, read as the reverse complement.
AAGCGTAACCCTTTGCTAACTCTGAAAACTCCGATGTGATCGTTTTATTATATAAGTCCTCTACTGTATTCTGCACCGTTGATCTACACGAAGATCAGATGACCTGCGCTAATCAAAAAACTTCGCAATCGCAACTTTTATGTTAAGCCTCCCGATCGATCATCGCAAACATTTGTGATGCAATTGATCGCGTCGCATCTCCCCCCGATCATCGAAATCGCAAGTTTCTATCTGTCACCCCGCTGACCTCTCTGATTGCGATCCCCTGATCGCCTTCCCCTCCGATTGATCGCATTGCGCATTCCCTAATGCGATTGCGATTACTCCCCGCTCCCAATTTCCGATTGCAATTGTAACCTCGGTCCCACCATTCAATCCCTTCGCTATTCATGTCAAAAACCCCTTTTTTGTTAAACCCGAATTTCGGTTGCATTTCATTTATACAAAGGTTTGTTCCAATCGCATCAGAAAATGTTTGTCATATGTGTATCCCACTGTCCCACTCCGATTTCCGATTGCGATTCCATAGGGGTCCCACCTCATACGCACTTCCATTATATTTCATGCATTTCCTTTGTATTTCCTCTGTAGCCCGAATCTTCATATTTTTCATTAAAGTATTATGTTTCATATGTATTCCCCTAAGGTTTATAAGTCATTCCACGGGTCAATCTCCACTGCTACACTATCATTCCTCCACCCTCCATAGCCATTCTCCCTATGCATAGCTTTCATAACCAAGTTTGCGGGTTTTGCAGGATTACAGCGACAGAAAATTGCCATTATTCATAGCCCCCATTTCAGAAGTCGAGAACGCATCAAAGGACCATATTTCAGAGGAAAAATTTATGAGGGAAAATTCGGGAAGCTGTTATGGCACGAATTTCATTAAAGAAGCCAGGATTAAAATCTGTCAAACCCCCCAGAGCCATTCAAGGCACAGATTTTTGCAGATGGAGACATTAATGTCGCGGCAAAGAGTATCAGTGGAAGATCGAGGATTTTAGCATTCAAAATTAAATATTCTAAGCCCTAATCCATGGCTTAGAAGACAAAGGTACCAGATAAAAGATATCCTGGATCACACAGAGGGTATAATGCACAAGAAACAAAACCCTCCAGGTTTCATTTCAGTCGAATTTTATTTCAGGAAAGGATGGAATATTCATGTGGTTTTACTCATACTGTGTTCCTGAAGAGACCTCCATCTGAGTGCATTTATTTCAGAAAGAAGGCAGCAGAGTACATACAACACGACATAATCATTCAACAGTTTGGGTGTGAATGTTTCCGCCGTTTTGTCTTAATGAGGCAAATTAAATGCTCATCACCTACTTCTTTTGCTAGGTTTTCTGTTCCTCCTATAAAACTCTAGGAAAAGGAATTATTTGGGGTTCCAGATTTTATTAGAAAATTATGCAGTGGAAGGATTTTTGCATACATTTTGTAAAACTTTTGTATGAAGGCTCAGAGCCCATAGGGTCTCAGTGAGGAGGAGTTCCACCTGTAAAGAGGATTCTGGTCTTTGGTATTTCACAGTCTGTAACTTTCTCTTATGTGTTATTTAAATAGATCATTTCATTTCATCCATCTTTCCTGTATCATGTTTTGGAATGTGAGTGGCTCACTGATTTTTGGTATGGATTTATCCTAGTCGATACCCAAGCTTGGATTAGTCAAGCGCTTTAAATATGGCTCATGAATGATATTCTGTTCCACTATTCATCTAGACTGTATTTATGCTATATTAGTTGCTTTGGGAGGGTGTTTTTAAAACGCTACTGTCATGTATGGATTCTTAGATTGGTAAGCCCATGCATGGTGGTATTGTGTATTTGGATATCAGATCAATGTTAACTAATATCTTCTCAATATTTCATTCACTACATACACCTTCTGATAATCTATTTCTGTGAGGTATTTCTAAATTGGCCCTCTTTGCAATAAACTATCTCTGAATTGTCTGTTGCTTTTGTATCGGAGTTTTTCATGTTGCCTCTACATTATTCCTATCTCTGTATCAGTTTTATGAAGGTCTTGGTCCCATTCAGATTAATATCCCTTGTTTTACAATAGATAGCATGAGAGATTTTTATTGATAACTCCATCTGTTATACTAGATGATCCTTGCTATATAAGATGTCCTAGGCACTGGTCTATCACAACTCTAGGCTGTCTCTAGGAACAAAAACAACTGCCAAAGCAAGGAAAGGGAAGGGGAAGAAATCTTCTTCAAAATCTGGTGATAAAGGCAAGAAGCAGGATTTTTCCAAAGTTAAGTGTTTTCACTGTCACGAGCATGGACATTTCGCCACTAACTGTCCATAGAAGAAGAAGAACAAGCAGGCTGCTGGATCTGCAGCTAGAGAGGCCTTAGCCTCGCAATTTGAGCTTGATTTCTCCTTGATTTCTTGCTTGGTTTCAAGCTGCATGGGATCGATGTGGTATTTTGATAGTGGTGCATCTTTCCATATGACGGGAGACAAAGAGTTGTTTAGTAACTTGGAGGAGAAGGACCTCCAGATGCATATAGAGATGGGTGACGATGGTCAGTACAGTGCGACTGGAATTGGGAACATTACCTTTGAGAGGGAGTCCGATAATCCGTTCTTGTTGAAGAATGTCATGCATGTTGCAGGTCTTAAGAAGAAGTTGGTCTCAGTCGCAATGCTGGAAGACAAGGGTTATGATGTTGTTTTCAGTGAGGGAAAAGCCTTCCTTTGACATAAAAAAACAGGTCAAACCAAGAAGATAGGGGTTCGAATTAAGAATCTCTACAAGCTGGAGGTAGATGGTTGCGCTGCAATGGTGGGCAAAGCAGAGGAAGTGGTGAGCCGGGATGAGGGCGAATTATGGCATAGGAGATTGGGCCATCTTCACCATGGAGATTTGAATATTTTGCAGCAAATTTCTACTGGACTTCCCAAGGGTATTCTTGCACAGTCAGATCAGTGCAAGGGATGTACTATGGGTAAGTTTGTGAAGACCACCTTTCATGAGAAGGAGAATCGTGCTTCGGTGATCCTGGAGAGAATTCACACAGACGTGTGTGGACCATTCTCGGTTGCTTCAACAGAAAAACATAGGTATTATGTGATATTTGTTGATGACTATTCTCGTAGATGCGAGATATTTTTCATGTAGAAGAAGAGTGAAACGTTCTCAAAGTTCTGTGAGTTCAAGGCATTGGTGGAGAAAGAGTCAGGGAAGCAAGTGAAAGCTCTACGGAGCGATAATGGTGGTGAATAAATCTCGGGAGAATTCAAAGAATTATGTAGAAAAGAAGGAATTCGAAGAGAAATCATAGCGCCTCATAACCCACAGCAGAATGGGGTCGTGGAGAGAAAGAGTAGAACGATCGTGGGTGCTGCACGAGCGATGCTGGATGACCAGGGCCTACCGATGCACTTGTGGGTGGAAGCATGCAACACTGTGGTTTATGTGCAAAACCGTTGTCCTCATAGAGTACTTGGCATGAGTACACCCGAAGAAGCTTTTACTGGTAAGAAGCCTGATATTTCTCATTTGAATATTTTTGGCTCACCTGTTTACATTCATGTGACAAAGGATGCCAAGAAGAAGCTGAAGCAGACTGCAGAAGCTGGGATATTTGTGGGGTACACAGAAACACCCCATAACTATCATGTGTATTTTCCAGACATTCGGATGATTGTTGTGCGACGGGATATAAAATTCAATGAGGTGAAAGCCATGAAGTTGTCGCTTGAGAGGGAGCTACACTTTCATGTGGAGGAGGAAATTATTGTTCCCAAAGATGAGCCTCTAGATGTGGATTAGCCACAGGAGGAGATTCATGGAGTGGAGGAGTCCACTCATGCAGAACCAAACATAAGACAAGGCAGAAAGCGTACCACAGAAGCTAAGAGACCGAAGCTTGATGGGGCACAAAATGTAGGAGTCCCTACATCACAGCGCAGACAGAGACAGTCGCCTGACCGATATACTGGATACATGGCTATTATGAGCAAGTGTATTATGACAGAGCCATCTTATTTAGAAGAAGCAATGCAGGAACCCACATGGGTAGATGCCATGGTGGAGGAGTATGACTCCATTGTCAGAAACAATGCTTGGGAGATTGTTCCAAGGTCGGTGGGTAAATCAGTTGTAGGATCAAGATGGATCTACAAGGTAAAGCAAGCTGCTGATGGGAGTGTCGAGAAGTATAATGCAAGATTTGTTGCCTGGGGCTTCTCACAGATCGAGGGGATTGATTATGAAGAAACTTTTGCACCTGTCCATGGTATTCTTCCATAAGGACCATCCTTGCTCTCTCAATGTAGATGGGTTGGCACATTCATCAGATGGATGTGAAGACTTCGTTCCTTAATGGGATCATTGAGGAAGAGGTGTACATTGAGCAGCCTGAAGGATTTGAGATCTTCAGCAGCGAGTCGCATGTGTGCAGGCTCAAAAGAGTGTTGTATGGCTGGAAACAAGCACCCCCCATCCTCAACTCGATCGACAACTATTTCATCGACTCTGGCCTCACCAAGAGTGAGGTGGATGAAAACCTCGTACTCGCATTGTGGTGAGGGTAAGATTTTGATCATTTTACTTTATGTTGATGATTTGATACTAACAGGTGATGAGCAGTTGATACACTCATGCAAGGTAGATCTTGTAAAGGAGTTTGAGATGAAGGATTTGGGTTTCCTTCATTATTTACTTGGATTGGAAATATGGTAGTGGGAAGGTGAACTGGTTGTGTCTCAAGGAAATTATGCCCGGGAGATACTGGAGAAGTTTCACATGCAAGACTGCAAGCCTATCGATACTCCTCTTCCAGGAAATTGGAAGAAACGGGATGCTACATCGGTAGAGGTAGTGGATGCCACTGTTTATTGACAGTTGGTGGGTTCACTCATGTATTTAGTCAATACAAGACCGAACATATGATATGCAGTGAACCAGCTTTCACAAGCGATGGTTAAGCCTACCAAGCTCTTTTGGAAGGCAGACAAGAATGTATTGAGATATCTCAGGGGCGCATCTGAGTATGGTTTATGGTACAGACAGATGGATGAGGTGAAGTTGCATGGCTTCACAGATGCAGATTGGGCAGGAAGCCCAACAGACAGAATGAGCACATCAGGAGGGATTTTCAGTATCAAATCTACGGCAGTTTCTTGGTATAGTAGGAAACAAATATTCGCGGCACTAAGTTCAGCGGAATCATAATACATGGCAGCAAGTTTAGCTACATGTGAGGCTATCTAGATGAGGAAGATTCTAGTTGGTTTGTTCGGTTCACATTTATATCCCACGGTGATTCATTGTGATAATCAAATTTGCATTAAACTCCTTGCTAATCTCCCATGTTTCATGATAGATCTAAACATATTGATAACTGGTATCATCATATCAGAGATTGTGTGCAGCAGAAGATCATGTTGCTTTAGTACATTCCTACGGAGGATCAGGATGTAGATATTCTAACGAAGGCGCTCACCAGGAGCAAATTCGAATACCATAGAGGCAGGATCGGGGTGAAGGATAATTCCTATCTTGTTGAGAGGGAGTGTTAAGATTCAACAAGATGATAAGCTTAGTGAAAAGAGTCACCTTCACTAAGTGGGCCCACACGCTATTTTTGGCACAAGTCTATTTTTAGACTATGTCTATTTTTAGACATGATGATCATATTTCAGAAGTTGCAGGATGCTATTTGTGGATGGTTGGTCAAGTTGGAAAAATAGATGAAATTATATTTTTAGAGTATTAGACGAAGTCTATTTACAGATCTCTAATCTAAAAATAGATGCATATCAATTATTATTAGCTTTTAATAATAATCAAACTCTAAACGGCAACTTATTCTCTTGGAGCACTTCAGTTGAGTGCACAGATGTGGCACATCAGCTGACTGAGAGAATTACGCAATTCCCAAGGGTTTACTAGAACTAATGCATGGAGGACTCAATTAGAACTCAAGTGGCAGAGTTAAGACACAGTTGGAAGAAGTAGTTATGGAGTTGTATTCAGTTTAACTTAGTTAGACTCAGTTGAGCTAGTTGTATCTAGTCTAACCGATTGATACACTAGTGAGAGTGGAGTGAATTAATTATTTAATTAATTCACAAATAATAACTCATTAATCAACTGAACAATACAACAGTTAACTACAGTGCATGGCAGTTTCAGTGGAGACCTAGTGGAGAGATAGGTGAAAGGGCAAGATAGACTATCTGTTGTGACTATAGTGATGCATTGATTACATCACACACACATTGGAGCTCAAGGATTGCGTACCAAGGCAAGGGTAATTCGAATTCATTCGTAGCTGCCTTTCAGCGGGGACGGCGCATGAGGCAAAGACTTGCATGGATTTGCAAGATTGGTCCTGATTAGGAAGTACAAATCAGACTGTGATTTAAGAGCTTGTGATAAGCTTTGTATGATTTGTATGAGATTTTCATATGATCTCCATGTTACATAATATATAGTTGGGGTTTTCAGCTTCAGGCTTTCCTGGTTAAAAACTGTGTTATGTGCGATTGATTATTTTTGTTTATGCTTCACATGTGTGTGCAATTAGTTTTTCCACAAAAGATTAACAAGTGGAATAGATTCAGTATCTTGCATAAAGTTAAATAGTGTGAGATCAGGTGGATCTAGGACATATGCATTCTTAGTGCATATAATTACTACAGATACACCACCATCTCAAACTCATATTCGATACTTCACTAGACATAGGCTTCCTGAAGTCCTAACGTCAGAAATCCAATTAGGAAGATCTCCTACTTCATCCACTAAAGCAGTGTTATATGAAGAAGATCCTTGATCTCAAACAGAAGGAGTAACCTTTTTCACCTCTACAGGGGAACATATTTCAGCGGAAGTGTTAGAAATTCCCAGTGGAGGAGAAGAAGAAGAACCTTTCTTTAATATTCCTTTAATATAAGAACCAAAGGAAGAGAAATTAACCTTACATATTGAACCTTATATTAGCTTTGAAGAATCTATAATGGCAGGAAGAGGAGAAGGAGGGGAAGGATAAGGAGAAGTTATAAATGGAGAAAATATATTGTTTGGAGAAAGAGGTGGACGACAAGGAAGAGGAGAATGTAGGAGGAAGTTGAAGAGGTGAAGAAAATAGAAGAAATAGGGAAATTGATAGTTCTTTTGGATTCCCTATAATTAATGGAGATACAAATTCCATAATGAAAAATATCTCACCTTCTGTCCTTCCAAATTTCCATGGATTAAAAAGTGAATATCCTTAAACCTTTTTGTTTGAATTTGAAGTTTTATGTAGAAATTATGATTATTTACAAGACTCTCAAAAACTTAAGTTGTTTCCTTCAACATTGAAAGAAGCAACTTAAAAATGGTTCATGGGTTTAGTCACACAGTTTATTAGGACATGGAATGACATGAAGAAATAATTTTTAGAAAGATATTTGGATTATTGCATACCCATTAATCACAAGGATGAAGTATTCAAAATTATGCAAACAGAGGATGAGAATTTGGAGGATTTAATTGAAAGATTCAACTATAACATAAAAAGAGCTAAAATGGATTATTTATATCAAGATACTTTAAAAGATCTTTTATTAAAATTCATTAGAGATGAGTGGACATATATCCTCAACATGATGGGGAATGGAGATATATCTCAACTTCCATTACTTGACATTGCTGAATTATGTATTCATCTCTCAAGGGGAGAAGCAAAAACTGGAAAAAGTCCAAGAGATCCTTCTCTTGCTAGAGTGAACAGATATGCAACTAGAATAGTAAGTAGAGCATAAATTGGAAATATGCTTGATGAATTTAAGACATATATATTAGGGAGTCTCAGTGAAGAGATAGACACCGTTAAATTACAAAACAAGAAAAAAGCTAAGACTGATGCTTTAGCTATTTTCTGTCATAAATTCAAAAAGAAGCATGCTCTAAGAGAATGTCCTCGTGATGCAAAAGTCATAGAGAATCGTGTGATTTGTTCAGAAAATCATGAAACATAGAGTTTCCCTTCAATTCCAGGTCTTAAGGCTATTTTTCAAGAAGAAAAAACTTCAAATCCAACATAATATCTTTTCTTTGTCTCTACAAGACCATGGCAGGGGCCACAAGCTCAAGGCTTTAACAATCAAGTGTATACTCAGCCCCCACCAAATAATTGAAATTCTTGGCAACAACCTTGGCCTCAATCTCAATATTGGACACAAGGAATGAAAAATCCATATGGTAGATACTCTCAATACAACCAATATCCTCCATCCTATCCAAAGTATCCTCATCACCAAAATATTCAACAAAAACAGCAACGCCAAATCCAAAACCAAAATCCACGACTTTCATTACCATTTCCACAAAGACCAAATCAACTAACTGCCCAACCATTGCAAAATTCCAATAACAAAAATCCTCAAAATACTTACATGATAGAAGGACAACAATTTCTAACTTACATAATTACTCCACTAGATCTTAATGATGTCCAAGTTAGATTTGGTAGAATAATAGAAAAGAAAAAGCCTTCTGTAGTTATTCAAGAACAAGATAATTTTGAGGAAGATTCTCTACAACCAAATAAAAGTTTTGAGGAAGGAAAATCTCTTCAAAACCAAAATTATGAAAATGAAAAACAAGAAAGAAGAAATAAACCCAACTCCTATCATAGAACAACCATCAATACTTACTTCTAGCCCTCCTTTTCCTGAAATATTACAAGTTGATAGTGGGGTAAAAAAGCATATCATGTTGCCCAATTATGATTTTCTATATGAATTGAAAAATGTATGTATCAAAATTCCTTTGTTACAAACCACTAAAGAGATTCCAATTTGAGCCAAAACAATAATAGAGTTGAGCATCAAGAACCCATGAAGAAAAACAAATGAAATAAAAAGAATTCAATTAGTAGGAAAAATTGTAGATATAATGATGGGAAAAATTTCCATACAAAAATATTTAGATTCAGGAAGTCCAGTTGTAAAAATACATATCAATGGTGTTGAAATTCCAAATACATTGATTGATTTAGGAGTAGCTTTAAACAGCATGAGAAAACAAACCATGGAACAACTCAAACTTCCTAACCTTCTGTATACACCTACATTACTCAATTAGCAGACATATTTGTAATCAAACCAGATGGTGTATTAGAAGATATTTCAGTATCCTTAGACTCTTGGGAGTATCCTGTCAATTTTATGATCTTAACTCCTAAGAACAATATAGGAGTACATCCACTAATATTAGGAAGACCTTGGTTGGCTACAACTGATGCTTTCATTAGCTGTAGATCTGGTGATATATATATCTCTGATGGTAACTCAACAAAGAAATTCACTCTATATCCTCCAAAAAAAACAATCATAGATTTTAGAAGATGAAGAATGGATTAATGATGACAATGATATACAACCTCTCTTTACTATTTCAAGCATTAGTGAAAATAGTCAAATCTTAAATTCAATAGAAAAATTTGAAACATCTTCAAAATATGCACATGATCAATTTCAAGAACAATGCAATATTGCATATTTTTCATCTAGCCAGATGTCTCTATACTCTATGAAAGAATTTGGCAGCTCTACAGTTGAAATATTTCCAGGAAAATCTTTGAACATAAACAAAAACTTGGAAAGACCGCAACAGGAAAATTTAATTAAAACATTACAACAACATTCTTCTGCATATGCATCGAAATACACTGACATGAAAGGAATTAGTCCTAAGACTTGTATACATCACATCTACATTGAGGAAAATTGTAAACCTATCAGACAACCTCAAAGAAGGATGAATCCAAATCTTAGGGAAATTATGAAAGAAGAATTGAAAATTGCAGAATGTGAACTTCATTTACCCAAATTCAGACAGTCAGTGGGTTTCCCCTTTAGTGATTGTACTAAAAAAGAATGGTAAGTGGAGGGTATGCATTGACTATTGAGAGTTGAATAAATCCACCCTAAAAGATCATTTTCCTTTACCTTTTATAGATCAAGTATTGGATACATTAGCGGGTAAGAAGTATCTCTCATTCTTGGATGGTTTTAGTGGTTACAATCAGATTCAGGTAGCACCTGAAGACCAATATAAAACCAAATTCACTTGTCCATGGGGAACTTATGCCTAATGAGTACTTCCTTTTGGATTATGAAATGCACCTGCAACATTCTAAAGGGAAGTACTAGGAATTTTTTCTGATCTAATACATGATTGTGTAGAGGTATATATGGATGGTTTTACAGTTTATGGGAATTCATTTGAAGAAGCTTTAGAGAATTTGGAAACGGTTCTTAAAAGATGTAAAGAGGAAAATATTTCATTAATTCATGAAAAATGCTTTATGATGTTTACTAAAGGAATTTTTTTAGGACCTCACATTTCAGGAGATGAAATTAAATTTGACACATCTAAACTTGAATTCATCTCCAAGTTGTCAAAAGTATGTTAGAAGTTTTTTAGGATTCATAGGATATTATAGGAGATTTATAGAAAATTTCACTAAAATAGCATCCCCACTCTTCAAGTTACTTACCAAATATTGTGAATTCAGTTGGAATCCTGATTTTCAATTGGCATTTGAAACTTGAAAAAAAAAATCTGAAGCACCCATCTTAAGAGGTCCAAATTGGAAATTACCTTTTCATATTTCAACGGATGCTTCAGATACGACTCTGGGAGTTGTATTAGGACAAAAATATTTGATCCCCTATGCCATCTATTACACAAGTAAGAATTTGATTCCCATTGAGTTAAATTACACTGTAACTGAAAAAGAATTCTTAGTTGTTGTTCATGCTATCAAAAAATTTAGACATTATATTACCGGATGTGATACCTTTGTTCATACAGATCACTATGCAATTAGATAATTAATGAATAATTCTATTACTAATGGCAGAGTCACAAGATGGATAATACTGTTGCAAGAATTTAATATCACCATTATATACCGACCTAGAAAACAAAATACAGTTGTTGATTTCTTGTCTAGAATTAAAAATGTAAAAAATGATACTCTAGTTGAGGATAAGTTTCCTGATGAATATATTTTTGCAATAACTAATAAACCCCCTTGGTTTTAATATATTGCTAATTACTTAGGCACAATAAAGTTACCTTCACACTTGTTTCCTAGAGAGAAAAGAAGAATTATTCAAATAAGTGCACTATACTCATGGATTAATGATGAATTGTATAAAACATGTCCAGATCTCATTATCAGAAGGTGTGTTCGAGAAGATGAAATTCCTGAGATTATTAAATCATGTCATGATGAACCCTATGGTGGACACTTTGTTGATAAGAGGGCAACCTATAAAATCCTTCATTTAGGATATTATTGGCCAACCATCTTTAAAGATACTAAAGAATATATCAAAAGGTGTGACCACTGTCAAAGAATGGGGAAAATTGTTCCTTCAAATGAAATTCCATTACAACCTCAGGTACTAATCGAACCATTTGAAAAATGGGCTTTGGATTTCGTTAGAACAATCAATCCACCATCCAATCAAAGGAAATATATTCTCGTATGTATTGATTATGTCACTAAGTGGGTTGAAGCTAAAGCACATCCTTTAGCTAATGAACATTCTATAGTTAAATTTATTTTTGAGGATATCTTCACTCATTTTGGTTTTCTAAGAGAAATCATGACAGATCAGGGATCCCATTTTACATCCAAGTTGGTGGAAAAGCTCGTGGAAAACTACAAGTTCAAGCACAAAAAATCCACTCCTTATCATCCATAGGCAAATGGTCAAGTAGAGTCTACCAGTAAAGTGATTGAAGGAATTCTCACTAATACTGTACATCTACACAGAAGAGATTGGGAAGAAAGGCTTCTTGAAGCCTTATGGGCCTACAAAACTACATGGAGGAATACAACAGGACATACTCCCTATGAAATTGTTTATGGGAAGCAAGTCTTGTTTCCTATAGAATTTCATATTCAAACCTTCAAGATGGCAGTCCAATTGGGATTTGATTTATCAAAATCCCATAAGCATAGTTTGGAGCAGCTTAATGAGCTTGATGAAATCAAGCAAGATGTAGTTCAAAGAACTAGTATAGTCCAACAACAAAGGTCCAAATGGAATGATAAATATATCAAGGAGAAGAAGTTTCAAGCACAGGATTGGACACTTTTGTTCGATTCAAAGTTAAAAGACTTTTAAGGAAAGTTTCAGACTCATTGGCTTGGGCCTTATGAGATTGAAATAGTATTTGACAATGGAGCAATCATGATAAGGACAATTGATGAAGAAAAGGTACCTTTTCTTATGAATGGACATCGATTGAAAGTATATCGTAAGTCAATTTCAAGAGAAGAGTTTATCAAGATTTTCCAAGATAATACTGATATGAAGTTAGTGAAGAAGAATCCTTCTTCTTCCCTAAATTAGCTTTTATTTTTCCTATCTAAAATTTTTTTTTTATAGATATATGTATATATATATATATATATATATGTATATGTATATGTATATGTATATGTATATGTATATGTATATGTATATGTATATGTATATGTATATGTATATATATATATATATATATATATATATATATATATATATATATAATAAATAAATAAATTGTATAAGTATGAAAACCAATCAATGATTGGCATCCTTATAAAGAAAATACAGGATGAAATCATAAATTTTGACATCCTATATTTTCTATTCCATTTCAAAAAAATTCTAGAAATTCTTGTTCCCTTTCTTTTATATAATAAAAATTAGTACAGAACTACATTCAATGCTGAATGTACATTCCATTTTGCAGTTGGTATTCCATTTTGCAGCTACATTCCATTCCACGGTCATATTCCATTTTGCTGCTGGTATTCCATTTTGCAGCTAGATTCCATTCCACATTCATATTCCATTCTGCAACTGATATTCCATTATGTAGCTGATTCCACATTCTACAGCCACATTCCATTCTATAGTTACATTCCATTCTGTAGCTGATTCCACTTTATGCAACCACATTCCATTCTATAGTTACATTCCATTCTGCAACTTTCCACATTCCGCAGCCACATTCCATTTCTACAAGTACATTCCATTCTGCAACTCTGACACATTTATACAACCTACTGAAAAGAAATGATGAATACCAGAAATTGAAGGACTACATTTGAAGACCACCATGCTAAAAGGTAACTGAAGAATCAACACCAAAGAAACGACAACGAAATGTTAGCTCTAAAGGTAAAATTGCAAAAAAATATTTTAATAGAAAGGTCAAAACATTAGCATTTATAACGTAGACAATCATCTGCTACCTTGACATGTCATCATTTGATTTGATTGGTACTTCCATAAAATCTGCATTATATTTCATAACGATCCATAATGGACTCCCCCATTTATGATTAATGGTCATGACCTGTTGTTGAAACATATCCATCTACGTTTCTTCAAAACCCCAATCCATCTCACTCATTCCTACAAACCCTTGACGTCCTTCATCAGAGTCGTAATCCAATTCACTTCATAATAGAGAAGGATAATTTTGAAGGCTAGACTCTTCATAATAGAAGACATGGGTTTGATAGTCAGGTCAGAACCGGCGGGAACAAAATATATGGAGGGATATCCTCAGATTAGGAAGATGTTGCAGAAGGCTAAATGGCTCAAGTTTATAGAAAAAATTGATGGCTTCCATAGAGAGATAACTAAGTCTTTTGAGAGGTATTTTGATGAGACATAAGTTGAGATAGGAGACATCAATTTCTCAGTAATTGAGGCATTCATAGCTGAAGCCACAGAACTACCAAGGGTTGGTGAAAGGTGGTTCAAAAACAAATAATTTCATAGTGAATCATGGAAGGTTGTCCTAAAAAATCCAGGTATGCATGCTTCTGTTTTCAGAAAGGGTATTCCTAGCTCAACACTCAAGAACAAATGGAGGAACATGCTTTTAATTATGTAGAAATTTATCACCTGTGAAGGCAGATTTGGCTACATATATGTATATCATATTTTGATTGTTGATGAATTTCTTAGAGAATAGTGAAATGAATCTTCCATTCTTTCTACTAAATACCCTAAAAATGATGTCTACAAATGTGCAGAAGTGAATCTAGTTTATAGATAATACAATGCACCATCATGGGTTGATAAAAATACTTCTTGAATTTCATTTGAAAAGTATAGGAGATTCTTGGGAGAAATTTCTTATCAGAAACCATTTCCAGGATGAACTAGAGCAACCTAAAGAAGACAAGACCAGAAAAAGTAGAAGAAAGAAGATTGATACAAACATGGAAGAAATACTTGCATCTCCACTTCAGCAAAATGATGAAGAGCTCATCTTTGCAGAACTGAAAAAGAACAAGAATCAAGGTAAAGTTAAGAGATGAGGTAAAACAGAAAAGAGGAGCAAGGTTACAATTGGAGAAAATGTAAATCCTCCACAACTGAGAAGGAGCTCCAGACTTCGAGGTTCAATAAAAAAAAACATTACCACAAGAGACAGAGTTTGTAAATTTAGAGGAAGAGCCTCCAATATCATATCCTATCAATATTTCTCCTGTACATAGCCCTGAAAATTCTCCTATACAAAATTTTGAAGGTAGTCCCGGAAAAATATCTCCAGGCATAGACCCAGTACAACAGGAGATATATGATTACATAGAGTCACTGGAGAAGAGAAATGCAGCAGTGAATCCAAAACCTCCTATAAATCCATAAGAACCTCTAGTTGATACTCTTAAACAATAAATCTATGAAATAGAGATAATGAATAGGCATATTAAACAGGAGAATAAAGCTTTAAAGCAACATAAAAAATTGGAGAACGTGATTGGTGATAATACCATATTGCACTTAGAACTGTGGTAAAAAAAGAATAGGAAGTTAAAAAGGAAGAAAAAATCGCTAAATACGGTCATTAATCTCAAATACAAACTCCTTATGAGGAAGCCCAGGATGGCAGTCACTTTAAATAAAAGCAAAATGAGAAAAATAGATGTATTATTAGAAGTGTCTCAACAAATGCATTAGGAGAGGGAAGTTCACATTTTTGGTAAATTGCATGAGGACATCCTTCTCATCACTTTTTCCTTACTTTTTCATAAGTCCATACACTCCAATCAATGATAAATGTCATTTTTTATCTCAGGGACTACATGTAAATTATTTCTATGTTATATTATGATGTTCTTGTTATTTGAATGTATTTTTGTAATTTGGCTACAAAACGCAGCCTATTTTGCAGCTAATCGTTGGTTCCCTAGCTACTTTCATGATTTGACAAGTTCCAAGGAGAAAATAGAGAAACGAGCCACATGTGCATCTCTAGAATGATTCACACATGGATTTCGTCGTATCTACTTGATCAAAATCAACAGAAAAGGATACCTGAGATCGTGGTCAAAGTCGAGTCAAAGGACGTAAGCCGAGAGAAAATAACTCTTGATTTTCTCTAACGTAGCAAATCAAGAGTTAACCAATCAAAATCCAATTCTATGTTTCGGTTAAGATAGCCATCTGTAGGCGTAATTAGCTCATCACAGTTATGTTTTGTTATATTTAAATACCGGTTATGCAGAAACCGAACAATACTTGTAATTGCTGAAACACTATGTATTTCTTTAAACTATGTTCTTTTCGTAATACAAGGATCATGTTCATGGTTCCATTATTTTCTTAATGTGTATAGAATCAGCTAGGATGTCGACCAATTCTGTCGCAGAGGGCCCCTGCACAGGAGGAGGTTTTTCGTTAACTGTTTTAGTTTAATTCTTTACCCTGTTTTGTCAATTTTATGAGTAGATTAATATTGCATTGTAGCTTTTAAATCAGTATCATAGAATCAAGTCATGAATTTTTTCTTAGCATCAATGATAGAATGATTGTGTAATATTTTCTTTCCTAAAACATCTCAAGAAGGTAGATTTATCTATTTTCCAATTGCATTAAGTTTGAGGCAATGGAGCTCATAGTTGTTTAGTTTTCTTTCATGTTCTGATATTTACTTTCCTAGATTAAATATTCAGTCAATTGTATAATTGGATGCTCCTAAAGTTCAGGCCAATAGGGTGACTTGTTATACTTCCAAATTGGGTGCTCGAGTTTTCAACCTATGCAATCATTGAGATTTTCTTTTACATGCTTTTAAACTTTTTTCTAGATTAATATCCTCAGTCAATTGTATAATTGAATGTTCCTAAAGATTAGGCCAAGAATGTGACTTGCCATACTTTCAAATTGGGTGCTCGAATGTTTAACCTATGCAATTAATGAGTTTTCCTTTACATGTTTTAATTTCTTTCCTAGATTTAAATTTTCAAAACTAAAGTGTTGAGCCCTGAAATTGTCTTCTCTTTTGCCAAAATTCACTTCATTTCATCATGCCTTTATCATTTCATAAACCTAAAACTCAATGAGAATGACTAAGATTACTTAAATGTTGCATACAATGAGTAACTTATTGTAGTTTTGTGATTTTTGCTGTCTTAATGATTTTTGAACAATTTAGCTACAGAATGCAGTGATTCCGTAGCCAGTCAAGCATTCCGTAGCTATTTTGGTATTTAAGTATGTTACAAGTGTCATATGAAGAAAAGGCACACATAGGTGGATTCCAAATCTTTCCTACATCATTCCTTCCCTTCCACGAGGACTGAATCGATAGCTAGAGGTGCCTAAGCACGTGGTCAAAGCAAAGGTCAAGGAAGCTGTCTTCTACAAGAATCAGGACTCCTGATTTGCTTTACAGCAAATCATGAGTCCCAAAAGAGTCCTAATTTGATTTTAACTTCAAACCTACACCTGTACCTATTTTTGTTCAATGTTAGTTATGAATTTACATATAAATTAAGTTCTGTAATACCGAGAGGAACAAAATGATACTTATTTTATCATTACGGTGATACTCTGTTTTCAAGACTTGTGATTAATAAAAAAGAGTTTTTATCTTTATGCTGTTCTAAATACAACCTTGAGGAGTTAAAGGATTAATGCCGAATTGATAGTAGAGGGCCCCTGCTATTCGAGGAGGTTTTACATGTTTTCTAGATAAGACATTTTCAATTCTGTTCTGTTATATTTCCTTATTTAGACTGCTTTCTGAAATCACAGCTGTTGGTATTATGTTTCATGTCATTTTCTTAGATAAAGGATCCTCATGATATTATAGTTGGTCTCTCTCTCAAGCTTTTCCAATATATCTCTATTAAATGAATGGGATTCAGTTGTGATATTCTGAGTTATTATCATTTCATTTTCTATCATTTAGTTAAAAAGAAGATCCTCATTATACTACAGTTAGTCTCTTTCCAAAGCTTTTCCAATAAACCTCTAATCCACGGATGAGACTTAGTTGTAATATTATGAATTATTGATTGTTTTACTTCATAAAAAGATCCTTATCACATTATGATTAATCTCTTTCAAAAGGCTCTTCCAACAAACCTCTAACTCATGAATGAGATTTAGTTGTAATGTGATAAGTTGTTTCAGCATTTCATAGGACATCCTTATGACATTATAGTAATATTTTTCTCAATCTCTTCCAATAAACCTCTATCATATGAATGATATTTCACTTTAATTTTCTAAGTTATTTTTTGTTTCAGCACTTCCTTTTATGTTTTTAGGAGATCCTCATTGCATTAGAATTAATTTTTTTCATAAGCTCTTCCAACAAATCTCTAATTAAATGAATCAGATTAAGTTGTAGTGTTTGGAGTTACTTTTCATTTCATGAATTTTTATTTAAAAGTTATAATATCCATGGACTAGGACTCTCTGTTTTCATCATTTTCTAATTAGGAACATAAATTTCAAATAAACTTTGTTTTAATTCATTTATTAATATTTCCTTTTCTCCCTTTTGACATAGATTCAATTTCATCTTCTTAGCATAGAGTAGCATACTAAGAATCAAACATAAAAACCCCAAAACAACAATAAAACACTGAAAACAACGAAGTAAGAAAGAGGGATACTTAGGCACATATAGTGCATTAAACTTCATCAGTTTACTAGCCCTGGTCGATAATTTATGCTATCAATTTAGGACACTAAATTGACTAAAAATAAAGTATAATTAGTTGCGTGTAATTTCAAGAGGGTGATTACATCATACTTCCATATTGAATGCTGGAGTGATTGAACATACATTAGTTGTTTTTCCTTTGAATCTGCTTTCATCTAGAGTAGCATTGCAATGTCAAAATTTATTTATAAAATTCATATACATGGGATAGGACTAATGTTAAATTAGAAGTCATTAGAATAGACACTCTGCTTTCATATCAGATTCTAACCAGTCAATAATTTTTAATTCATTTTATGCAAATTAGTTTAACTTAATAACACTTCCTTTTCTTCCTTATTTTAAAGTTAGTCTTATAAATTTAAAATTCACTATATTCAATTGATTCCTTCCATATTTT
This sequence comes from Pinus albicaulis, assembly GCA_034641835.2. Classification (NCBI taxonomy): domain Eukaryota; kingdom Viridiplantae; phylum Streptophyta; class Pinopsida; order Pinales; family Pinaceae; genus Pinus; species Pinus albicaulis. Next base: position 758,275,090 of record CM076583.1, on the reverse strand, counting down.
TCATTTCTTAATATTAAAATTTAGACATAAAGCAAAAAACCCCCCTAAAAACAACATAAAATACATACAACAAAGTAAGAAGAAGGTTAACTAAGCACATATAGTGCACCACACTTCATCAGATTACAAACCTCGATTGATAATTCATGTGAAAAATTTAAGACATTAAATTTCCTAAACATGATGGTTCTTTCGTTAAATTTTAAGTAACTGGAATGCTCGATGTGTGAGTTTCCTTTAAAGGAATTCCTGGATAGTTGTAGTGATTTGTCTTGTATGAATGTGAGTGTGTGCGAGAATTTTCATAGTAATATGGGGTTTATTTTGACATGCTTGATATTTATTTGTTTACGCTTAATGCATTATTAGTGGTGTTAGAAGAAGCATGTTGTGATATTTTATTTACTTCTCTTATATGCACATGAATAGGTGTTAAAGAATCAAATTTAAAAATTGATTATTGATTGATTGATGCTTTATCTAATCATGATATTAAAGCTTGTTGATGACATGAATGACAGGAAAGGGTAGTCACTTGTGAAAAGGATATATTATGTTTAACATGGTGGAAGGTAAATAATTAATGGTCCATGCAGATGAGTGTGAGCTGCAGGATGGTTCGCTGATGGAACATCCAGGCCACAAAGATATAAATATTGAATATTTATGGGTAACCGATATATAATGATTTTAATGGCTTTAAGCTAGATAGTTTGCATTTAAATGAAATTCCTTGTATTTATTTTAACACAGTGGCTAAGGGATGGACCCCCTTTTGAGCCATTGAGTTAGGGGTGAACACCATCATGAGAATTTAATAATAAAATTAAACTTTCGCTAGTTTTCACCCTACGAGGTTTCTAGGGTATAACAATGTTCAATGATGTGATTTTGATAATGTCAAGTATGTGATTAATTAATCTTGCTAAAGGAATCATGAAATGAATGCAATATTACATCATACGGTTTATGTTAATATACTACAATAGTGGTTGTTAATGGTTATGCAACTTACTATTCCTCTACTAAAGTTACTCTATGAATTGATGACCATTATATCTAGTAATTAATGAGGAACCTTGAATAATGATTTCGATAGTTTCCCGTGGGTAATTTGTATAATTTTTTTCTAACTCCCTGCATTTCCATGTGAGGTTACGGGGGTATGTTACAAGTGGTATCAGACCTGAAGGTTGTAGCACTAACGCCTTCAAGAATTGTAAGAAGAAAAGAAATTGAGGTATGCTACTAGTGGAAATCACCTAAGGTATGAGTCTAAAAATATACATATTGATATATTTAAAAGACTACTTTTGACATCATACGTGTGATTAATGTTTATATCAACATTGAAGAGTAGTAACTAATAATTTTTTGTGTGAAACTATATTCATAATATTGAAATATGTTGAGGATAAAAGGCGATAAAGCCTTTTTTTCACTTATGAACAAACGAAGTACTCACTAGTGAAAGTGAGAGTTTACTATCAAAATTTGCATATATGACATATTACTGATGCATTTAATGAACATAACTAAAGTTACCATGCAATACTTGAAATAGATTAATGTGTATAGTGATGGTATGTGAAACTAAAGCATGAATGTAAAATATGGGAAATGTCTTTGAAGAGGAAAAATAGTGTTTCAAAAGGACATTAGAAGAACCCCTTTAGATGTTAAAAAGTGGACAATGAGTGAGTAGCAAGACTTGAATGTAGTTGCTAGTTGTGTTGAAAATGTTGTCATTGATGGCAAAGGTAAAGACCGGAGAAACACCTAAACTATCCATAAGGAAAAAGAGACAGAGAGGTAGCAGAGGCAGTAGAAGAAATAGAGGAATTGAAGCAGAAGCAACAAAGGAATTAGAGACAGAGCAGTGGAGTTGAAAAGGCCGGAAGGAGTGTAATACAGAGGTTCATACAGTTTGCAGATGAATTATTGAGAAATTATTCATTAATGATAGACTAAAACTGTGGTAAAGACTTAATATGCTTGGGGATGAGCTGGAGCATTGCTCAAATGGCAGAAGAGGGCTGGAGAGGAAACCCGAGAGCTGGAGAGAGGCAAAGAACCTCTTCAGTAATAGTATAGGAGGATAATGGCCACGAAACTGAATATCTGGCCTGTAAGAATTTGTTTGAGACCTACCACCTGTAAATATATACATATATCTGTGTATGAAGAATTGTGTATTTACTGGTGAATTTTCCCGCTGCGGTGGTGAATTGGTGGCGCGCTCGCCGTGGTGCATGGTGGATCCACCACAAAGTGGTGTTTACGGGGGCTCCCATTTCTCCGTACACATCAAATGGGGTGAGGCCCCGCAGTTCATCATAGCCGTTGATCGGCGGTCAATGTGTGATCGGCCAGTCAACTACGGGGGTTACCCTCCGTGTTAACCTCCGCGCTCTTCAACCCCCCGCACTCCATCGATCTCCAATCAACCTGTGTAACCATATTCTCTATGAACAAGTGGCTGTGTGCACTCTGCATAAGAATAGATGGAACCGAGAAAAGGAGTGGAACTCTGCGTTGGAGGTGGAACCATAGTCAAATGCGCAGTATGAATGGTAACAGAACCATAGTCGAATATATATATATATATATATATATATATATATAATTGAATGGAGTGGAGTCGAATCATAAAATACATTGAAAAGTGAGAAATTTGTTAAATAATAAAGATGGATGGAACCATGATAGGGAGAAGCGGAACCGTGACCCATATGAACAGTGACGGCAGTTTGGCGCTGGATGGTGGTATTTTCCGCACCACTCATATACGGAAGGTGGTATTGGAGAATTCGCAGCGATTCCACAAATTGACTGACGCGTGTCCCGACCGACATTACAAAACCGCCGTTTAACGTGCGCCTTCGCGCATTAACTATTGTACCAGGACACGGAGCGAAATGGACAGGAGCCGTTGATCTAGTGGGCCGACATCTAATGGTGATCGCTGGTTGAACCCGCACGAAGGTTAATAAAGGAGTCCGGAGGATAAGCCAGGTACAGTGGACGCGTTTGATTGGTCTTTGACTGTATTATGGGCCCGGGGCAGAGTCATACAAAATGAATTGGTTTATTTATGTTTTTCGATGTATTATAGTCTTAATATAAGGTTCGACGGAATATGTTAAAAGAGTTATTACTGCGTTTCCAAGGTTCGGAGATAATACATAAGTCAGAGATATGTGTAATTCATTCGGGTTATTAATATAAGGCGACAACCTTGGTTATAATGTTCGACAATAAAGTTGAAACTCGTAAATATATTACATATTACCACGGGTCTTGACATTTGATCATTTACAATATAGTTTAAATATGTGGATGACGGGTTATCCATGTGAACGAATTGCAGATATTATATACATTGGGATATTATGGTTTTTGAATTGTGATTAGGCACGCAGTTAAAAGAACAAGGATCTCGATACGTGCTAGTGTGGAAGACTCCATTGCTTTATTTGGTTATAGCTATTAAGGGAACGTTGAATCAAGATCTAAATTCTCTGAATTGAGATATGATAAGCAAACCAGACTTATCTATTTAATTGGATTGCCATCGTGGAATTAAAGACAAGTAGGAGAGTGCCCGGATTGGGAGATGATTGGGCATGAGTTGGGGTTGCATTTACACACAGCTCATTTACACACAGTTAAGTGAAATATTGAAATTTACTGGGATAGTGAACAGGTGATTAAACACAGAGACGAAAGTTCGTGAACAAGAAAAATACAGGGATTCAAAAGAGCTGTGAACAGGTGAAATGTACAGATGACAATAAACAAAGAAGATGCAGAACAACTTCTTAACAGCAACAGGAAAAGACAAATTCAGTAAAGCCAAAATCCAGAAAAGGAGCTGAGTGAAATTGAAATATGTAATTAAAAATGCATAAATGTTTTAAATATTTTTATTGTTTGTGATGCAAAGGCAAGTATCCTAATGAAAAGACAAAATCCCACTGTAGCATGAAATTTTGTACAAATTATTATGATTTTAAATTGAGTTGGATAAAGAAATGAGGAGGCAGAAGACCAAGGGGTATGACCATCCATTTCGAATTCATAGAGGAAAACAAACAGTCATCAAGAAATTGTATAAGTAATATCATTTTGATATGAAAAAAAAAGAGGGTGAGAAGTGAAAGAGAGAGTGAGAGAAGAGAATGCAGAAATGAAGCAGTGAGGAAAAGAAGAAAGAGGAGCTGAGCAGAGAAGAAGGAGAAGCTGATAGAGAATCTAAAAAGATGCAGAGATGATAAAGGGCAGATATGAGAATAGATGAACAGCAGAGCAGATGGAACAGAACAGAGCTGATATCCAAGGTAAATCAACAAGTGTTTCGCTTTTGAAAGAGTAAGGAAATTTGAGCTTCCCTATCAAGTTGTAGCTTGATAGATGTCAGTTGTAGCTGAATGAGGTAGGAGCCTCCGTTCCCAATAGATGGGAGTTGGTGCTTCCACATCAAGTTGTAGCCGATCGAGGTTGGAGCCTCCTGTAGTTGGTGCCTATAGAAAATTAATGGGAGTTGGGAGCCTTCGCAAGTTGTGGGGAAGCCATGCACTGAGGTAGGAGCCTCCCGTAGGTTGGTGCCTAAAAACAAGCAGAGAGGGAGTTGAGCTTGCCTTTGCATCACAACAATAATAAGATGTGGTTTTCTCCCTTTATGGGTTTCCACTTATATTTGGTGTCTTTGTGCATGTGTTGATGTGATTTATCTAATCTGCTTAATACTTGTTGCTCACATATTAAGACTGTTGTTACAATTAACAAACTTGTTTGATACTTGCTGCTCACTAATAAAGATTGCTCACATATTAAGTTGATCATGAAGTGAAGGTGTAAATAAGGTTTAACTAAGGCAGTGGTCGTTGTTATCATATGAAGATTCCTATTGAATACTGGGAGGATATATATATATACAGTGGACGCGTTTGATTGGTCTTTGACTGTATTGTGGGCCCGGGGCGGAGTCATACAAAATGAATTGGTTTATTTATGTTTTTCGATGTATTATAGTCTTAATATAAGGTTCGACAGAATATGTTAAAAGAGTTATAACTACGTTTCCAAGGTTTGGAGATAATACATAAGTCAGAGATATGTGTAATGCATTCGGGTTATTAATATAAGGCGACAACCTTGGTTATAATGTTCGACAATAAAGTTGAAACTCGTAAATATATTACATATTACCACGGGTCTTGACATTTGATCAATTACAATATAGTTTAAATATGTGGATGACGGGTTATCCCTGTGAACGAATTGCAGATATTATATACATTGGGATATTATGGTTTTTGAATTGTGATTAGGCGCGCAGTTAAAAGAAAAAGGATCTGATACGCATGGTGTGGAAGACTTATTGTTTTGGTTATAGCTATAAAGGGAACGTTGAATCAATATCTCAATTCCCTGAATTGAGATATGATAAATAAACCAGGCTTGTTGGATTTTCCAGCGTGGAATTAAAGACAAGTAGGAGAATGCCCAGATTGGGGGATGATTGGGCATGAGTTTGGGATGCATTTACACACAGTTAAGTGAAATATTGAAATTTACTGGGATAGTGAACAGGTGATTAAACACAGAGACGAAAGTTCGTGAACAAGAAAAATACAGGGATTCAAAAGAGCTGTGAACAGGTGAAATGTACAGATGACAGAAACAAAGAAGATGCAGAACAACTTCTTAACAGCAGCAAGAAAAGACAAATTCAGCAAAGCCAAAATCCAGAAAAGGAGCTGAGTGAAATTGAAATATGTAATTAAAAATGTGAATGTAAATGTTTTAATTATTTTTATTGTTTGTGATGCAAAGGCAAGTATCCTAAGGAAAAGACAAAATCCCACTGTAGCATGAAATTTTGTACAAATTATTATGATTTTAAACTGAGTTGGATAAAGAAATGAGGAGGCAGAAGACCAAGGGGTATGACCATCCATTTCCAATTCCTAGAGGAAAACAAACAGCCATCAAGAAATTCTATAAGTAATATCATTTTGATATGAAAAAAAAGAGGGTGAGAAGTGAAAGAGAGAGTGAGAGAAGAGAATGCAGAAATGAAGCAGTGAGGCAGAGAAGAAAGAGGAGTTGAGCAGAGAAGAAGGAGAAGCTGATAGAAATGCGAAAGATACGAGGAGATGATAAAGGGGCGAAAGGGATGATGTGACAATCTTAGGATGGAGCAGACGGAGGCGTTTCCGAACAGGTTTGGGTAAATCGGCAAGTGTTTCTCTTTTGAAAGAGTAAGGAAGTTGGAGCTTCCCTATCAAGTTGTAGCTTGATAGATGTCAGTTATAGCTGACTGAGGTAGGAGCCTCCTGTAGGTTGGTGCCTGTAGAAAATAGATGGGAGTTGGTGCTTCCACATCAAGTTGTAGCTGACTGAGGTTGGAGCCTCCTGTAGGTTGGTGCCTATAGAAAATTAATGGGAGTTGGAGCTTCATTGCAAGTTGTAGCTTGCAGAATTGAGGTAGGAGCCTCCTGTAGGTTGGTGCCTACAGAAAAACAGTGGTGAGAGGGAGTTGGAGCTTGCCTTTGCATCACAACAATAATAAGATGTGGTTTTCTCCCTTTATGGGTTTCCACTTATATTTGGTGTCTTTGTGCATGTGTTGATGTTATTTATCTAATCTGCTTAATACTTGTTGCTCACATATTAAGACTGTTGTTACAATTAACAAATCTGTTTGATACTTGCTGCTCACTAATAAAGATTGCTCACATATTAAGTTGATCATGAAGTGAAGGTGTAAATAAGGTTTAACTAAGGCAGTGGTCGTTGTTATCATATGAAGATTCCTATTGAATACTGGGAGGAAATATATATATATATATATATATATATATATATATATATATATACACAGTGGACGCGTTTGATTGGTCTTTGACTGTATTGTGGGCCCGGGGCAGAGTCATACAAAATGAATTGGTTTATTTATGTTTTTCGATGTATTATAGTCTTAATATAAGGTTCGACGGAATATGTTAAAAGAGTTATAGCTGCGTTTCCAAGGTTCGGAGATAATACATAAGTCAGAGATATGTGTAATGCATTCGGGTTATTAATATAATGCGACAACCTTGGTTATAATGTTCGACAATAAAGTTGAAACTCGTAAATATATTACATATTACCACAGGTCTTGACATTTGATCAATTACAATATAGTTTAAATATGTGGATGACGGGTTATCCATGTGAACGAATTGCAGATATTATATACATTGGGATATTATGGTTTTTGAATTGTGATTAGGCGCGCAGTTAAAAGGGAACATTGTTCGTGAACAAGTGATTAAACACAGAGACGAAAGTTCGTGAACAAGAAAAATACAGGGATTCAAAAGAGCTGTGAACAGGTGAAATGTACAGATGACAGAAACAAAGAAGATGTAGAACAACTTCTTAACAGCAGCAGGAAAAGACAAATTCAGTAAAGCCAAAATCCAGAAAAGGAGCTGAGTGAAATTGAAATATGTAATTAAAAATGTGAATGTAAATGTTTTAATTATTTTTATTGTTTGTGATGCAAAGGCAAGTATCCTAAGGAAAAGACAAAATCCCACTGTAGCATGAAATTTTGTAAAAATTATTATGATTTTAAATTGAGTTGGATAAAGAAATGAGGTGGCAGAAGACCAAGGGGTATGACCATCCATTTCGAATTCCTAGAGGAAAACAAACAGTCATCAAGAAATTCTATAAGTAATATCATTTTGATATGAAAAAAAAGAGGGTGAGAAGTGAAAGAGAGAGTGAGAGAAGAGAATGCAGAAATGAAGCAGTGAGGCAGAGAAGAAAGAGGAGTTGAGCAGAGAAGAAGGAGAAGCTGATAGAGAATCTGAAAATATGCAGAGATGATAAAGGGCAGATATGAGAATAGATGAACAGCAGAGCAGATGGAACAGAACAGAGCTGATATCCAAGGTAAATCAGCAAGTGTTTCTCTTTTGAAAGAGTAAGGAAGTTGGAGCTTCCCTATAAAGTTGTAGCTTGATAGATGTCAGTTGTAGCTGACTGAGGTAGGAGCCTCCTGTAGGTTGGTGCATGCAGAAAATAGATGGGAGTTGGTGCTTCCACATCAAGTTATAGCTGACTGAGGTTGGAGCCTCCTGTAGGTTGGTGCCTACAGAAAATTAATGGGATTTGGAGCTTCCTTGCAAGTTGTAGCTTGCAGAATTGAGGTAGGAGCCTCTTGTAGGTTGGTGCCTACAGAAAAACAGTGGTGAGAGGGAGTTGGAGCTTTCCTTTGCATCACAACAATAATAAGATGTGGTTTTCTCCCTTTATGGGTTTCCACTTATATTTGGTGTCTTTGTGCATGTGTTGATGTGATTTATCTAATCTGCTTAATACTTGTTGCTCACATATTGAGACTGTTGTTACAATTAACAAATCTTTTTGATACTTGCTGCTCACTAATAAAGATTGCTCACATATTAAGTTGATCATGAAGTGAAGGTGTAAATAAGGTTTAACTAAGGCAGTGGTCGTTGTTATCATATGAAGATTCCTATTGAATACTGGGAGGAAAAAAATAAAAAAAAAAAAAAAAAAAATATATATATATATATATATATATATATATATATATATATATATATAGCAAGAGCGAAAGGGATCCTTCGTTCCAGTGGGGCACTAGTGGGGGAAGGATTTTCACATGAAATAAATGTTATATTTTTTTCTGGTATGAAGGGGAAAAGGTAAGATGCTTGTTTTTTTTACCACAATGGTGCATTTATACTTTGGAAGATTCATGTATGGGAATTGAAAATTTGTGAATGGGTTTTGGATTATAATTTATCACAGAGTATCGAGACTTTGGAAGATGATTGAAGCTGTGGGGACTTCCATGTTTTTGTGAAAGTGGAAGGATTGGGTTTTTTGAATACCCATAGGCTGTTTGCATCACTTTAATCCTCTAGAGGAGTTGGCAGAGCAATTCCATTTAACATATATGGACGAGATCCTGCCAACTCTTCAATCTTTAATTTCTACAATTATCAATAGGTTGAATCGACGATCAATATGTAGACACCAACATTAGCTTGTTCGACATATGATGGAAGTTATGAATCAACTATTGAATAGTTAAGTAACTATACCAATTTTTGGAAAATATTGGTGTCTATGCCTTAGCATTTGCAATGGATATATGTCTATTTTTCACATAGAAATAACTATTTTGGTTGAGAATAATACATATTCAAATAATATTTATTGCTATTATGGAAAAAGAGAATGCACAAAAAAGAAATTGTGGTTAATTTATATTTTATTTAAAAATAATGTCTTTTTCATTAACGAAAAAATGTCGTTATATTGTTGGAGTTCCTTGAAAAGAGATAAGCATTTGGTTTATGGGAAAAGAGACGTGTGTGTGCATGCTTAAAAAGTGAACTAATATTTTTTCATTTTTCTTGGAAAGAAATATGTAAATATTTATTTTTCTATTCTTTTTAAAGAATTATTACATATGAATCTTACAAATAAAATACATAAATATATATCATATCGTGAAAGGGAAATCTATTATTTCAATTCCGGTTGGAAGTATTATTTTTGCATGAACGTATAATAGCTATAATAATGCTTCCCTTAAAAATTTTTATGGTTGCACGTTAGAATAATAGCTATTGCGGGAAAGATTATGTATTCACATTATGTATTTATATGCAAGAATAATAGTCATAGTCCTAATTCCTTGCAAATGGGTATATGTTTAATTTTTATAGGTTCCTTGGGGAAGATATATGTATTGTGTGTATAAGGAATACTCAAATTGGGATAGGCTTCATGAAAAGAAAGATTATCTTTACATGCATCAAAACGAAACTATTGTATTTAGATCTTTCATAGAGAAACAAGATTATATTAACTTATTTTTTGAGGAAGAAGTATGCATTTGTTTACATGAAAAATAATATCTAATGAGGGTGGAATTCTAGGGAAGGGAATATGTTTTGTGCATATTAAATAAGGGCTATTATGATAATATCTTGCATGTACAAAGAATATCCATGGTGTTATAAAGGTATCTTCTTTGTATGGATAGAGGTTGAGCTATATTTCCTTAGAAAATTATATGTGGTTACTTTTAAGCTATCATAATTATTACGTTAGTTTTTTTTGGAATAAGATCATGCATATTCCTGCAAGACTTGTATTATATTTCATTGGAAAGAATACATATTTGCATGTGGGAAATGATTGCATGTTTTGTTAAGCCTACATTCGAAAATATCCTTTTTGAAAGTATATGAATTTGTATGCATAGGAATAACATTCATTATTTTAACCACATTTACTTATTTGCATGCACCAAAATTAATAGCCGAAGGGTTGGTTTTTACGTTAAAGATTAAGTAACTCGAATGCTCAATTTGTGAGTTTCCTTTAAAGGAATTCCTGGAGAGTTTTAGTGATTTGCCTTGTATGAATGTGAGTTTGTGCGAGAAGTGTCATAGTAATATGGGGTTTATTTTGACATGCTTGATAATTATTTTCTTACACTTAATGCATGATTAGTGATGTTAGAAGAATCATGTTGCGATGTTGTATTTACATCCCATGTATGCACATGAATAGGTGCTAAATAATCACATTTAAGGATTTATTATTGATTGATTGATGCTTTATCTAATCATGATATTAAAGCTTGTTGATGACATCAATGACAGGAAAGGATGGTCACTTGTAAAAATGATAGATTATGTTTAACATGGTGGCAGGGAAATAATTAATGCTGCATGCAAATGAGTGCGAGCTACAGGATGGTCCGCTAATGGAACATCCATGACACAAAGATACAAAGATTGAATATTTATGGGTAACCAATATTATAATGATTGCAATGGCTTTAAGCTAGATAGTTTGTATTTAAATTACATTCCTTGTAATTATTTTAACAAAATGGTTAATGGATGGACTTCCTTATGAGCCATTGAGTTAGGGGTGAACACCCTCATGAGCATTTAATAATAAAATTAAACATTTTTTGGTTTTCACCCTACGGGGTTTCCAGGGTATAACAGTGTTCAATGATGTGACTGCTTATTGTGTCAGTTGATGATGCATATTCCTTGCATGATGTGATGTTGATAATTTCAAGTATGTGATTAATTAATCTTGCTTAAGGAATCATGAAATGAATGCAAGGTTACATTATAGAGTTTATTTTAATATACTACAATAGTGGTTGTTAGTTATCCAACTTACTATTCCTCTACTAAAGTTACTCTATGAACTGATCAACATTCTATCTAATGATTAATCAGGAATCTTGAATAGTGATTTGGATAGTTTCCCATGGGTAATTTGTATAAAAATTTTCTAACTCCTTGCATTTCCATGTGAGGTTATCAGGGTATGTTACACTGGGGAAGGGACATGCATACACATCTATAGTGGTAGCACTTGAATCAACCCTGTATGAATAGAGACTCTCGATTTGTCAATTTCTATAATAATAATAGTAATAATAATAATTTATATGGTCAATTAAACTATCTAACTAGAATATTTTCCACGAAATTCAATTTCTACACCTAATAAATTCAAATATACTGCAATAGTGGTTGATAATTGTTATGAAACTTATTATTCCTCTACTAAAGTTACTCTATGAATTGATGAATATTCTATCTAATGATTAATGAGGAATATTGAATAGTGATTTGGATTGTTACCCATGGGTAATTTGTATAAAAGTTTCTAACTCCCTGCATTTCCATGTGAGGTTATCGGGGTATGTTACACTGGGGAAGGGACATACATACACATCTAGAGTTTATAGCAGTAGCACTTGAATCAACCATGTATGAATAGAGACTCCCAAGTTGTCAATTTCTATAATAATAATAATAATTTATAAGGTCAATTAGAATTATCTAACTAAAATATTTGCCACCAAATTCAATTTCTACACCTAATAAATTGATATGTAAAGATCTTGAACTTTGTTTGGTGTCGAGAATAAATAATGCCTTTAAAATTGGATGAAATATATTACTCATATAAAATATAAAAATATTTTTCACATTAAACATAATAATAACCAAAATGAAAAATATAAATTGATAAACTTGTTTTTTTAAGCAAGCATTTTACAATCCATGTAAGTATAAAAATTTTAAATAACAATTAATCCATTTTTCAATAAAAATATTCCAGAAGATCACATCAAAAATAGATATTTCCGAAGATTTTTATTGAAAAATAGATATGGATCACAGAAGTTTACACTAAAAAAAAAGTCCAATTTAGATTAAAAATAAATTAAATTTTGTTAGATAAACTTGTATTATTAATTTGTTTTTTCCAAGAAATCAATCCATACCAAATATTTGTTAAAGAAAATTATATTATTTAAAAAAAGACAATTTGATTGAATTGTCAAATTGTTGGTATTAATTTTTATGTAAATTAAAATTCAATAAAACTATATTTGTCATTTGTAATATATATATAGTTTTAGTTTGATTATATTTGTTATTAAATATCGTTGAAGTGGAAATAGTTACTTGTTATTTCCTAAGTGGATATGTTACTTAAAGTAATTTGTAAGTTCGTTTCAATTTAGGAGTTTGGCTCTACAAATATTAGTCTTGTCTTTAAACCTTAGTTTCCATGTTTTGGTGCATGTCTCATCCATTCTTTCTATGAAAACATTTAGTGGAGGAAGTGTGGTTCTCCTTCCCATAGTAACACTTCTAACCTTAATGGAGATCCACTTAGCTTTTAGCAACCCATTACCCAACTATGGAAATGATTCCTTGGAAGTTTCCTTCCAACATATGTAGTAGACCCCAAATTTGAGGTGCACTCAATCCACATCAAAGAATATATAATACATGTGGCATTATGTGCTAATCTAGAAATTTATTGGAATCTACCTTTAAAATATCTTTCCCAATGTGCAAAAATCAACTGGAAACCAAAATGTAAAATCAAGCTCGAAGTGGGAACTAATGGTTTCTTTACAATTGTATTTCCCTGCATAGAGGATCGAACAAAAGTATTTTAGAATGGCCCATATTTTAGTAATTTAGCAAGGAAATATTTGTGTTTTTGGAAAAAAAAAAAATGGTGTTAGATAAGGAGTATTTTACGGCAACAATAGCTTGGATCTGGATGTATACATTATCATGGGAGTTATGGGATGAGGAAACCCTCACTAAAATCCGTATTACCCTTGGCCACTTTGTCGAAGACCCTAAAATGACCAAGCAAGCATAATACATTCCCTATGTATGTATATGTGTCTACATGAACATTTCTAAACCACTTCCAAAATATATTGATATTTACTACTAAGATGAGCTCTAGAAGAAAGCCCTAGATTACAAGGGCATCCCTTTTCACTATTGCAGTTTCCATGAATATGGCCATCTCTATCACAACTACCCTTTTCTAGCCATGAATGTAAACCCTGATTCACCTTTTTCTCCTGACAATGAGGGCTTCATTAAAGTGGAAAATAAGTTGAATAACTCCATAGCTTTTCCATCACAATCCCCTTGTATGGGGATAAATCCTCTATTTATAATTTCTTTGAAATTATCTTATCCATTGAACCCTCTCATCCCGCCATCTAGGAAAACACCTGAAATAGTTATCGAATATTCATCATCACCCCCCTTGACCTCTAACCTACACTCCCTTATTCCACTACTCCCTAGACAACCCCACCGATCAACCCTTCCCCCTCCTCTATGCCCTCTCTCTCCTCCTTTGATACTCTTCCCATATTGGCTATGATTTTATCCTCCTCAATGTAAGGGTCAGATCAAGCCTCAGATCAATGCAAAGACATGTATCTGAATTCACTCAACCTACCAGATCTAGCTAAAGAATGGAAGGGAAAGGACCCCTTCTCTCACCTTGAACACCAAGTTAGATTGCTATGGTTCCCATGTCTCAAAGCTTGCCATGAAGCCTCAAGAATAAACTCATGAGCATCCAATACAGTTATTCTTGGCATCCAATCCCACTCATTAGAATAAATGGAAAAAACACACAGGGATGAAAATAAATGAGGAAGAAAAAATAATTTGTAACTCTTGGATGAATTGGGGGGTATGCCGGTTAATTTTGGATGAATAATAGTAATCACATATTTTTTACCTACCTCCAACATACACCCAACATGAAAATCATGTCTTGGAAAGTCATATGCCTCATATAGAAAGGTAAATAAAGGCTTCTTAAAGGAAAATGGTACTTTGAAAATCCTGCACTGATGATGATTCAAGAAACTAAAACTCCAGTGAGACCATAAATAAGAAAGTTGGGAAGAGATTGAAAAGTGATTGCGTATATGTACAAGGATTCTCTCGAGGCTTGGAAATTATCTAGAGTGACTAGGACATTTAGATTCTCAATATGTTTTCTACCTTTCACATTCTGAACATTCAATTCAAACTCATTAGTGACGGTAAAACCTACAACATCTCCAATGTATATGGCCCTACCTCACCCAAAGAGATACCCCTCTTCCTCCATTCTATCATTAACACTCATAATCTTCTCTCTCGTACTCCATGGATCCTTGGTGGAAATTTTAACGTTAGCAGATGATTGGAGGAGAGGTGGGGTGTCATAAGGTGTCTGGATATGGATTGTATCCTCTCCCGAGAGACATTAGTAGCCTGAAAGCTTAGTGACTTCAATACTACAAAGTGTACCTTCACTTGGAATAATACATAGAGGAAAACAACAAGTAGCTTTGAAATTATATCACTTTTTAGTTTAAGAAGAAATAAAGAGGCGGGACATCTCCTTGGAGGCATCCATCCTCCCTAATCATCGATTAGGACACTGACCCATTTTCTTGAGCATATACTTGAAGTCTCAGTCCTATAAGAAACTATTCCTATTTGAAAATTTCTAGTTTCTCGACCCATAAATTTAAGCAAATATACAACAATGATGGGAAGAGTCAGTTGCTTTGAGAGGCTCATAAATTTATGCACTTCATCAAAAGGTAAATGATATAAAGTGGAGTCTCAAATCCTTGAACAAATCTAAATTGGAAACATCTTAGAAGAAAAGCACAAAATAGAACAAAAAATAGAGGTGATCTATTAGGAAGCCATATTATATGGAAGATCAAAGGAACTAATGAAAAAAGATGTTTACACTCTCAATGATATGGAGGAATGAAAAAACAAACAAGAGTTATATGGGAGAAAAAATCTTGTATCTGTTGGCTTATAGAGGAGGAAAGGAATACCACATTGTTTCACAACTCCATGCTCTATCATTGTCACCACAATCACATATATTCCCTAAAAAACCTACATGGTGAAAAATTTCATAATCACCAGAAGATCTCCCATGAACTTATTCAGTTCTACCAAAATATTCTCTCTGATTACTCCAACAACAAATAAAGAGAAATTCAAAACATTATCAACCATATCCAAAAATTTGCCACTCTATACCATAACGAAGCCCTTCTTCGAGTCATCTCCTTGGGTGAAGTAGAAGCTATGATGAAAGAAATGCAGAGCAAAAAAACATGTGGATTGGATGGCTTCACCATTAAATTATTTCAGGAATTCAAATCAATTATTGGGGATGAAGTTTTGTAGGTGGTGGACGAATCGTGCCAATATTTATCAATTGTTAAAGTCTATGATGCCACTTTCCTAACTTTTGTGCCTACAAAGGAAAAGGTCGAGGATACAAGTGGCTATAGGTCCATCACTTTGTGCGATTTTGTCTATAAAATCATCACTAAAATTATAACTAACATGCTCAAGTCTTTTCTCCCTAATATCGTCTCTTTAGAGAAAACTAAATTTGTTAAGGAATTATGGTGTCTCATGAGGCCATAAAGAATCTAAAAATAAAAAAGAATCCTCGAATGTTTCTCAAACTTGATCTTTCCAAATATTTTGACAAGCTAATTTGTTAATTATTACACCCTCAAATATTTTGGCTTCTCTAATGAATGGATAGACTTGATCAGAAATATATTCTCATCAATTTCTTTCTCCAATTTAGTAAATGGATCACACACTATTCCTTTTACATATTCTCGTTGTATTTAGTAAGGGACCATGTTTCGCCTTCCTCTTCATTCTCGTTGTGGAAGAATTGCGACTCTCACACAAAGTAGTAGCTTAAACGAATAAAAGTAACGGCTTACGATTGTTTGGGGATGATCTCTCGCTCACCCATCAATAATTGTTTGATGAAGCTATGTGCATGGGCACCCCAAATATTATGAAGAAAATATTTATAGAACAAAGATATTTAAATTATATATTATAATGGATAAGAAATATTATTTTTATAATGGGGCCCCTCACTTAAATATAGCCTCGAGTTCCTTTACATGAGGGGGCATGATATTTTTATTGTTCCCTTTCTTTTGAAATTAAAAATTAATACATATTTAATTTTATACATAGCATTAACTTATTCCTAAGAAAAATTCTTTGTCCTCACAACATAGGTAACGAAAGGTGTTTTTCACAGAAATATTCTTTCTCCCAAGAGGCTTCCTCCTCTAGTAGGTTCTTCCGCTTAATAATACATTATAGAATGACTCATGATTGCAATTCCTTTTCCCTAGTGGCAATGATTCCTTATGGTTCTAAAATTATCTTCCCTTCATCATTTCATTTCTGAAGTGTTGTTTATGTTGCTTAGTGTTTGGCTAGTTCCTTTTTAAGGAAATGCACATGGAAAACATTGTGAATGCATCTTGTATGATCCAGATCATTGGTGGAATGAGACTCAGAAAAGTGATAAAATAATAAGAAATAAAAAGTTCCCAACAAGTCACAGATCCTAGTCCTATTTTGGCTCGAGCGCACTTAATTACAAATTTCTCATCCAATCTAGTACATTAATGTTGACATGATCCAAGTTTTTTAAGAGATGAAACTTCATGGGCGACAAAGGAGTGTGTCATAATGCGTGATATAGATATTGTCGAAAATAATTATAAAAATAATTGAGAATGGGGCACAATGTGTAAAAGAAATATTGGCATTATAAAGATAAATCATAATATGGCACATGCGCAAGAGAAGTATTTCAAAAAATAAATAAAGAATAACTCAAATATTTATTGAATTGATAATATCCCATGAGACTACATTATGAGAAATAACATGCTTTTCTCCGAGTGAATTCCCGTTTTTTTAATTTTTACTGGTGTATTTCCCTCGAGAGTTATCCCCTATTACATTTAATAACAATATGGGTAAATACCATGGTTTACAAAATCCATGGGTGAATACCATGAGTAAATATAATAAATTACTACACAATCGGTAAATATAATAAATTATTATATAATGGGTAAATACGATGGCTTAAAAAATCCATGGATGAATACCATGTGTAAGTATTATAATTACGATGGTAAAATTGAAATTATCGTCTGAGTATATTTTCAATTTAATATTATGATTTATTTTGTTTATTATCATGCACTATCCATGTTTTTAACAACTATTTATAGAAAATATTATTAACTGTGGTAATTATTTTCCACTTGGATCAATCCTCCCCCCTTAAGACGCAATGGTCCCCATTGCGTAATGTTTCCCTGAGGAAGCCTTTGTTGAATAGGAGCATAATTGTGGCTTTGTGGATGACCCAAAACCAATTGTTGTTGAAGACAAGGGTCTTGCATGGTTGACCCATAACCATGGGTTTGTGGATGACCCTTAACCATGATGAATGAATATCTGATGATAGAGATACCTTGTAATGCTTTTGGGCCTACTTTGATGTAGACAATGTGGAGCCTATAAAATAGACTTCAGCGTCAAGGGTTTTGTGTGGTTAACCAATAACCATGATGAATGAAGATCTGAGGATAAAGATACCCTGTAATTCTTGTGGGAAAACTGTTATGCTGACAATGTATGGCCTAGAAAATGAGCTTCAGTGGCAAGGGTTTTGTGTGGTTTACCCATAATCATGCTAAGATAGTTTGCTTGTCGATCCACCGAGTAGACATCTGGTGGCTTATCTTCTTAAATTATCACCATCCAATGATATGTTGTAAAGTATTCCATCATCTCTCTCATTTTTCATGTATGTGCTTCCTCGAGCAACAATTTGACAATATCTCTATGCTTTATCATTTTACTTTTCATCCATCATGTGAGATGGTATTGAAAAGATTTTAGTATTTTAAGTCCCATCTCCTTGTGCCCTGACCTCTTTTGGGACATGCACAGAAAAATAGACAAGAGAAAACCACTTTGATAGCATTGATATGGATCATTGGAGGAATGATACCAAGGAAAGTGACAAAATAATAAGAACTAAAAATTTCCCAACAAGTCACCCATCCCATTTCTACTCTGGCCCAAGCGAACTTAACTGCAAAGTTCTCATCCAATTTGATACATTAATATTGGCATGATCCAATTTTTTTAAGATAGGCAACTTCATGAGTGAAAAAGGGATATCTCATAATGCATGAGATAAATATTGTAGAAAAAAATTATAAAAATAATGAAGAATAGGGAACAATCCGTAAAATAAATACTGACATTATAAAGATAACTCAGAATATGGTACATCTGAAAGAGAGGTATTTCAGAAAAGTAATAAAAGTGAACTCAAATATTTATTGAATTGACAATATCACATGAGACTACATTATGGGAAAACACATGTTTTTCTCACTACAAGAAAAAAGGACATTGGTGAGGGTCATGCTTGTGACAGACCTTTAAGGTCTATCACCAATGTCACATATGGTGACAGTCCTTAAAAAAGCATCTCTGTAAGTGTATATAGTGACGGTCCTTTAAGGTCCATCACCAAAGCCATTTTCAATGACACTTTTGGTGAGGGTCATTAAAGGCCATCACTAATTCTCTCTTTAGTGACACTTCTAGTGACGAAATTTTAATGACCCTCACCAATGCTCTTTTTGTTACTTTTGGTGACGGTCAAAAAATGTTCGTCATCATTGATCATTCCAATGAGTTTTTGATGACGCTATGTGCATGTTAATATATTTTTTGTCAAAAGATAACAATTTAAGACCATTGTTGTGGAGTATTTTTTATAATATTTCCAAGGCCATAGTGGTTAGAGTCAGTGAATTTTTTTAAGAAGTAATTAGTGTGTATCATTTCCCTCATGTAATGACTAGTCAAATATATTTTTCCTATGAGTCAACACATGATTCATATCTATTAAGTTTATTATCTAGAAAATTCCCTTTAGATAAAGTTCCTCTAGTATGTGTAGGAAACATATTATTTAATACATAATCAAGCTCTGACGATTCTATTAATGAGAAAGACCTAACACTTCTCAACAATCCGGGCACACCTTAAATTAATGCTTTGGCACACACTAATATTTCTTAGCACCTCGCATGTCTTGGAACATATTGTCATGACACTGACGCCCAAACACATGGTGGCATGCTCTAGCACAACATGGAACTCTCCTAGCATGTCTTGGCATGCATGTAGTCCCTATCATGCCCCATAACACCTTGGTTAAATGCATTGACATACTTTAGCACTTGGCACACAATGCCACTTGGCATGTATTGGGACCTATTATTAGTGTGCCTAGAATGCCCCTTTTGAAAATAGATAAAGTCTCGACTTATTAACCCTCTTATTGGTTCTTCCTTTTGTTGCCTTGACACTTCTTTCACATATTGACATACCCTGGAAACCTGCACATCCTTAGCACCTAGCATGTATTGGCATATCTTGGAACTATTAATTGGGACATATAATTTGCAGACCCTGGAATTCCCATGCAAAATTTGGGAATTCTTGACATGCCTTGATATTCCCTAGCATGCCTTACCAATGCTTATTATACCTTCTCACTCCCTCCTTGGCATGAAAGATAGCACTCATTAACACTAGTCCTTGGCACACGTTCATCATATTCATTAACTTCCATAGATTTTTACCTACTACTCCCTTATTGTTTTTTCCTAGTACTCTTTAACACTCCTCAACATGCATTAGCACTCTCTAGCACACCTTATGACTCTTCAACATGCCCTTCTACTTCATAACATGCATAACACTCCCTGACACATGTTGGCACTTGGAAAGTCTAGCATGTATGGAATACATTGAGATGACTTGGTATGATTTGGCATGGTTTAATATTAAATTCATTTGAGATCAATTGTTGGAAAGTAGATGAGAAGCAACAAAGGAAGACTTGGCACTTAGAATGCACTAAGACTTTCCACTTGGAACGTATCTCTGTCTAGTGTTGGTGTGCTTAGCATTCCCCTCTTGGAAAAGGTAAATTGATGACTTATTTACCCTCTTATGTGTTCATTTCCTTGTATTTTAACTTTTTTCTCCCTTTTTTTCCTTAACAGTCCCTGGCATGCATTGACACACCCTTGCACATATTGGCATGCCTTATCACTTGGCACATCTTAGCATGTTTGACATGCCTTCGAATTATCTGGCACATCTTCGCATTCCCTAGCATGCCTTGGAAGTCATGTCCTCACAGCTATAATTTACATTTTTTCACCACTTGTGAACCCAATCACATCCTTGGCTACTGCAGTTCATGTGACAATATGGGACTGCTTTAACCGCAATAACTTGACCAATTGCACCTACTACAAGTAGATTGTGCCTTTTTCACCTAAGAACTGCCTATTACTCATCTTATGTCACGCATGTCCAAGATTAACTTGTTCCACTTCACTAGTTACCAAGACAAGGATCACATGATCTGGCCATGGCCATAAAACAAATATCCAACATAGCTTACACATGAAATATTTCACTTGTATGTTCAGTTCATATAAATAGTAGAACATTAACTAAGAGTATGCAAGAACCACAAGATGCAAAAGGCACACAAGATATAAACCGACACAAGCCGAGTGCCCCAAAAATTATACACAACAATGTACAATATGCAATTATCTACAATATTATAAAACATCAGCATGTAGCCAAAGTGTGCCACATCTCATATAAAAAAATAGCTAAAGGAAAAAAAATGTTGTGCCTAGAACAAAGTGATCTCCCTTTGTCTAAAACTGCTATGTCGAGCCCCGTATAACAATCATATGATTTCCTCCTATAAATCCTATTCTTAACTTCCCCTTAGCACACTTGAATTCACTAACACTCCTTTGCACACACTCTTGTTCATTCCTTTCCATGCATTTTGACCTAGTTATCCTTTGATATGCCCCAACACTCCCTGACACTCTTCAACATGCATTGACATTGTTCGGCATGTGTTAGCATGCCTTTTAATTCTTTTACATTCTCTGACCTTCCCTAGTTATCTTGCCCTCACAACTACCCTTACTTAATTTTCAACTTGGGAACCCAACCAAGCCCTCGCTTGACTACAAGAGCTTGACCAAGTTACGATTACTACAACTACACTATGTTGTTGAATTGTGTAGCTTGGGAGGTACTCCACAAGCCTATTGAGATGGATTTGTGTGATTTTGGTCACAAAAATATTTGTGGGCAAAGAAGCCAAACAAAGGGATTTTGGACCCAAGATGGGGTTTGAAATATAATAGAAAATTAAAAAGGAAAATTAATATTTCCTAAGGTCTAAGTGGATAAAACCCACATAAGTTCTAGAGGGTTCCTATGAGGTCTAGGAAAATCTATTTAAGGAGGCCTTAGGATGAAGGAAAGAACATGATCGCCAGTTCTAGTAGAAGAGGACTTACAGTCAGCGCCATCTACAGGGATGACGGAAACAATCGCCCGAGTTGACTCCAATCACTCCCAAATTTAGGTGCATGTAGGAGAGACTAAACCCATAATTTATTTCTCTACTATTTCTACAAGTAAACGAAAATATGACGGTCTGGCTCAGCTTGACATAATTTTTCAAGTCAAACCAAAATAAATTGATGTAGATGTAGATGTGTTCGATCAACAAATCGATCTGTTGGATGCAGAGATTAGGAAAACGTTAAATAGAATTGAGCCCAGATACTCCAAGACTCAAGCTTTGGACATCAAAAATTAATTTACAGAGCATAAGGAAATAATTATGTCCAATAAAGAACTGACTATAGTCCAAAAACAATCCCAATTAGCAGGCACCTCAACACTTAAAGAGGTGTTACCCATAAGCAAACCCCGTTTTATCTCGACGACTAATTTCGAGACAAATGTCTTAAGTCTTACAGTGGTTCAGACCGAGATAGGGGAAAACCAACAGATGGCTGGATCTGGGACCTCTTCCCTGGTGAAAAACCTGGGCAGAGTGTCAGACATGGACGTGATAAATTTTCATCGACAAGCAGGTGAAATTGTAGCACGGAGGTTATTGGACTCCATAGGAGGGAACAAGAAGATGTAGGCCATGATCGATAAGGTCTCTAAGAAATTGAACATAGCTTGTATGGCCTTGCGTACCAAGACCAAACGGATCAAAGAATTGGAGGAGATTGTCATGCGCCAGTTTGGACACCTTAAAGATACTGCTCCTCTGAAGAAATTACCGGAGAAGAAACAAAAGGAGATTAAAGAGCTCCAAGCATTCTTGAAGATCTCAGACCATGACCCTCATGTTTTGATATAATATTTTGAGAATAAATAGGAGGTCGAACTTCGTCTTTAGGAAATAGAATCTTCTATGCGGATCAAGGAAGAAGAGCAACATAGTGATCTCAAGCAGCTAGAGGCAGTCAAAGCAGAATCTCATGAAAAAGATGGGTGACACCTAAAACTCTTGGAAAAGTATAAGACTTCAATTGAAAAGGCTCTTGGTTCGGTCTAGATAGATGAGTCAGAATATCCCAAGTTATTACGCAACAATATTACTCAGTTAGAACAAGAGTTGCAGTTAGCCAAAGAATAAATCGCAAGAGTTGACCATAGAATTGATGTCGTCGTGGGGAAAAAGAAAATCGAAATTGAGTAGATTCGAGATGCTCTAAAGGATAAACATAATGAAGTCAAAAATCTAGAATAATTTTCTCATGTCATAGTGATAGGAAAGGAGGTACTAATGCAGGCTAAAGGACAAATCTAGAGAGAGGTTTGGCAAAAAATCACTACGGTTGAGTCATATGTGAGAATTCTTTCGCAGTGCAAAAAGGCTCTAATACAAAGCACCAGTTTGGAGGAAAATTATAGATCTGAGACTTTAGATAAAAGGTTGGAAGACCTCGATGCCATCATAGATATTGCCAATACATTGGAAGATGGCACTTTAGTATAAATAGAGCTACCTCCTAGAGACGAATGCGTTTTCTCTTTGTGTATGTTAAAGGAGAAGCAAGTCGCTGTGTAGGAAATGCGGGATGAATTAGACAGAGTTATCAAAGATATAAATGACTTTAGAACCGAGTGGAATTATTTAGGAATATTCAGTGTGCCTTCATTTTAGAATGAGGAAAATTTGACAATTTCCTAGCAGAGGATCTCTGATAAATTGAAAGCAACGAAACATGATCTGGGTTGTCTAGCCATGCTAGGGGAAGAATTAGTTTCTTCTTCTACAGTTGTCAATTCACTTTGCAAGGACTTTAATATTTTGGCCAAGGTAAAAAATATCATACAGAATCTCCCCGCCACCAAGAATCAAATAAGATCATGTTTGGTGGTGGCAATTTCCAAATACAAGGATGTGCCCTGGTTAGCTGCTACTAAATGGGACAAGTTAGTCGAATTGAAAAATCGTTTTAAACGCAACGCAACAATCCAAAAATTTTCTTGTACATCATGGGTCGCTGAACCGGTCCCACCAATGTAGTCTGTCACAGATAAACCAGAAGACTAGAACGAAATTCCCCTGATCATAGCTCAGGCGCTAACTTTCAGGATACGTGGGGTGGATACGCTCTCTCCAACGGGTCTAACTAAAAGGACTAAGTCATCAAAGATGAAAATGTGGAACAATGCTTAATCATTTCATTTCCAAGCTTTACTTTACTTTTATTTATTTTAATTTCAATTTAAATTGGTTACAAGAGAAACAATTACTAAAACAGTTATTTTGAAAACTATTATTTAAAACCTTGTTTCTCGTCATGGGGGGTTGTTGGCAGAAGTGGAAAAAACTTCATGAAATATTGAAACTGACTATACATGATACAAAGTTTTCATTTTCAATACTGAAATCTTGAACTAGCAATTTTTATTAGTTCTATCTGTTCTTCCTACTATTTCGATTTGTAGTCACAACAAATTAAATCCGAGGCTCGCTCTCATTTAAGTAATAACTTATTTGGTTTTTGTGTTCCAATATCTATATTATTAACATAATTTTTGAATGATTAGTCTTGAACTATTGATAACTAAATATCTATATTTTTTTAACAATAATTCATGTTTTATTAGTGATTGCAATTTTTGTATGTTGCTCTTGTGGTGTTGCTATATCTGTTTTATTTCAATGTGTGTTATGTTCTCCAGATTATAAAGTTTTACTCTCTTGTTATGAATCTCAGTCATGATATTTAATATTATTTGTTTTCATTTATAGTATAGCGTAAAATGAAGATGCCTGCACTTGTTGCACATGTTCCTGTTTAACTTGAGGATAGTTCTTAAGTTGGTGTTTTGCTTTTCTTTTCCTTATTTATTTTGTTCTTTTATATGATTTATATTATCCTTGTTAGGGTTTATCACTATTGTTTTGCTCGCAAGGAATAGGATTCAGGAATTATGAAACATTAAATGTGTTGCTCCCTTCTGTGAATATCACCACCTATTACAATTATTGATTATCTATATCTGGCCTTATTTTATTTTTTTATTGAAAATAAAATAATTTATACTACAGGGTTACCCCCTGTGGTGTGTTGCAGGTCGGCAGTTCCAACTAGAATGTGGACTTGAATCGCTTACGTGTGGGAACGATTTGAGCACAAAAAACCCTCTTGGAAAAGGAAAACTGGTGACTTATTAACCCTCTTATGTGTTCATTTCCTTGTAGTTTAACGTGTTTCTCCCTTTTTTTTTCCTTGATAGTCCCTGGCACGCATTTTCACACCCTTGCACATCTTGGCATGCCTTAGCACTTGGCACACATTAGCATGTTTGACATGCCTTCATGCTATCTGGAACATGTTAGCATTCCCTAGCATGCCTTGGCACTCATGTTCTCACAACTAGCCTTACATTTTTTCACGACTTGGGAACCCAATCAAGTCCTTGCATAAATCCCTTGACCCATAAGCCCTTGTTTCTTAACCCTTAACCATTGAATCCCTTAACCACTAAGCCATTAACCTATAACCCCTAAACTCCCTAGACTTCAACCCCCTAACCCCTAATCCCCTTATTGAAAATTGAAGCGAGAAAGGTCTTCTTGACTTATGCTTTAGTCAAGAAAGACCTTGATCAATCCTTCTTTAGCGCACATGAGTTGGAGGATGAGTTCATGGAGTAGTTAACTCATGTGAAGAAATTAGAGGCTCAATTTTTTTTTCTCCAAGTGCGAGTTTATATTTGGAAAAATATCAATGAGACTCAATGTCTAATTGATTCAAGGATGAGTTAAGAGAGTCAGTTTGACTTAGTTAAAAAATCAATCGCAAGTTTTAGTTCTAAAGCTTAACTTGCCAGTTATAACGTGAGTCGAAAGGCTTAAAAGGAACACAAAGGAAAATCATGGTATCATAATTGTGAGAACGAGTTTGTGTGAGATATTTTTGTAGGAACAACATATCAAGGAGGAGACTGTATTCAGATAACAAAGATAATTTTCCTTACAGAAGTACGCTAAGCTTTAGGAGTTAATTCCTAAATAATAGGGCCTGTCTAGCGCTAGGAAATAAGAGACTTCAATGCAAGGAAATATGGGTTGGGTCAAGTTCTTGCAGGGAGGTTTCGATCTAAGTATTAAAAGAGAGAACAAACTTGTTTTCTGTTGAAATAGTTGGACTTGTAAATAATTCTATTTTCTCAATTTATGTCAAAAAAATCTACAATAAGCATAGAGTTTTCCCAGTTGGGTTCCCTAGAAAAATATCATGCTATTATGTGTGACTATGTTTCTTTATCTTTATTTCTATTCCACTGCTGATCTATCGTAGAGAAATATTGTGCCTTGGTGTAATGAAATTAGTTTTGAATTTGTTCATTCAAGCAGTTGTAGTATTTCAAGGAATTTCTATGTGATATCACAGTAATGATTAGTATAATTACCAATGCTGAGATCAATTCATGACCAACACATATCACTCAAGAAGGCTAACGCTATATTGTGAAGGAGAAGCAGAGCTATCTAGGTAAGCACGATGTCATTCCAAGGATTGAGATCCGACCACTATTTAGAGGGAGCCTCTAACTTCGCCTCTTGGAAAGGGAGGATCATGAGTATATTGGAGAATAATGGGGAGGGAGAGTTTTTCAAGAATGCTATCCCACCACTGCAATATCCCCAATAGTTGACCCAACATAATAAGAATGATATAAAGTCTAGGAAGATTATACTATAAGGGGCCAAAGGTCATGTAGTTAGTCATATCCACGAGAAGAAGACAACTTTTGAGATGTTGAACTATTTTAGATCTATATCAGAGTATCAATGATTCTAGGAAGTTTTCTCTTAAGGAGAAGCTAAGGAGTATCCTTATGATACAAGTATAGCCCATCATCAGATATTTTATGAAGTTCACTCGAGTTAGAGATGAGCTAGGTGGTGTGGGTGTCACTGTACCTGAGCAGGACCTTGTGAGTTTTTCTTTACTAGGACTTCACAAGTCTTGGTATGGTTTCTAGGATGTAGTTGGGAAAGGTTATGGATTGAATATGTTCAAGAGAAGATCTAGATAGGAACTTGAGATGGTATATCAACAAAGACCAAGGACAAGAATAATATTTCTCTTACAGATAAGGCCAAGGGAAAGATGGGAAAAGGGAAGATCGAGTCTAGTCAGAAGGGAGAGAAAAAGAAGAAAGATCTAAGTAAGATCATGTGCTTTCATTTCCATGAGTTTGGAAACTATGCTGCTAAGTGTCATAATTAGAATAAGAGGTATAGTAAGAATCATGTGGTTGTATCAATTGAGGTAGATGGGTTTGCTTCTCAGTTTGAGAAATATTTATCATTGATAGCTTGCAATGAAAGCTTAGTAGGGAGAAACACATGGTATATTGATTATGGAGCCTCCTTCCACATGAATGGGAGAAAGGAGTAATATTTAAGCGATTTGGAGGAGAAGAACATGGAGGTTCATATTGAGCTAGGAGATAATGGAAAGTACACAACCAAGGGGGTTGGTGCTGTCATATTTGATAGGTAGTCTAGAAGCTCTCTCCATCTTAGAGATGTTATTTATGTTCCAGGACTAAAGAAGAACCTTGTTTCAGTAGCAACCCTTGAGGACAAGGGATATGAAGTCATATTAAATGAAGGTAAGGCATACCTCAAGCACTTAGCTTCTGGATTAGTGAAGTAGATAGGTGTGAGGGCAAGGAACATGTACAAGTTCCAGGTAGAGACCTGTTTGTAGGAACAATGTATCAAGGAGGATCCTCTATGCAGATCACACACAAATTTTTCGTTCTAGAACTACACTAAAAATTAGGAGTTAATTCCCAAATAATAGGGGCTTGTCTAGCGCTAGGAAATAAGAGACTTCAACGCAAAGAAATGTGGGTTGAGTCGAGTTCTTGCAGGGAGGTTTCAAGCTAAGTATTAGTAGAGAGAACAACCTTATACACTATGGAACCATTTTCCTTGTAAATTATTCTATTTTATTAATTTTCACCAATAAAATCTACAACAAGTAGAGGGTTTTCCCTGTTGAGTTCCCTAGAAAAATAGTGTGTTATTATGTGTGATTGTGTTTCGTTATCTTTTTTTCTGTTCTGCTGCTTATCTATTGTAGAGAAATCTTGTGCCTTGGTGTAACAAAAATATTTTCAAATTTTTTCATTCAAGCAATTGTAGGATTTCAAGGAATTTATACACCCCTTAACTTCTAGAACCCCTAAGCCTTTCTCCCAACTGTAGGCGCTCCAACACTAATATTGTTGGTCACATTAAGTTTTTTTTCACTAACCCCTTCAAATATAACCTCCAAGCACTACTAGGGTTCAAGGAAAAGAGCCACAAGGTCCTCAAACTTGACCCACATTTTATGGACAATCACAATTCCACCAAATATCCTCCATGTATTTGCTTTCAAAGGGTGATAAGGGGATTAGGGGCCCCATTATCACAACCCATAAGCCCTTAACTCATAGCCACTAAATTCCCTATCCCCTTAACCCCAAGCCATAATCCCTTAACATGTACATTCATAACTCATAACCCATTAATCCCTTGACCCATTAAACCTTAAGCCTCTAACTCCTAGCTTAAAATCCATGAACCCCCTAAGCCTTAACCCCTAACCCATAACCCCCACTGGTACATATGGACCAAAAATAT
This sequence comes from Pinus albicaulis, assembly GCA_034641835.2. NCBI lineage: Eukaryota > Viridiplantae > Streptophyta > Pinopsida > Pinales > Pinaceae > Pinus > Pinus albicaulis. Next base: position 758,246,704 of record CM076583.1, on the reverse strand, counting down.
GAGGTCGTACTCCAATAGTTCAGTCGTACTATCAGATCTTTCTTGCAAATATTTTTAGTTTTTTTTTAAATCCTCGACATTTGTCGGATATCCAATAAACACAATTATCGCCGAATATTTGATGATATGTTAGTCGAATATCCAATGATAATTTTTTATGTTAGATATGCGACGATAATTAAATGTTCCTCATATATCCAATGTTTGACCAAGTGAATTATCTATTTATCGTAATATTGATGTTTGACAAAGTTAATATTTTTCTAGTTGGACAACGTCTCTCTAGTCAACAAATGTCGAAAGTCCACTAAAATGGTTGTTTTTTGGTCATAATACAAAAATATTTTATTTTTTTAATTGTATTACAAATATTCAAACACTATTGATGCTTTTTTTTTAAGATAATAATCAGTGAAAGTTTGGTAAGGAAAAATGTCCCATAGTATTCCTCCAAGAGGACAAGGTGGTGTGAGATCTACATTGGAGGCTTTGGGTGATTTCCTTCCCTTGTTTCATCCATGTTTATCATCCTTAAGCCCTCACAAAGTTCAAAATTACTCAAAAGTGAATTTTAATCTCTAAAGTTTGAACATGTCAAAAATTGATTTGTTTCCAACCAATTTTTATAGTTGGACATCACACATCATTGAGTGCATCCATCATGCTTCCTCTAGGATGGGACCTAGGTATGAACACCTTGACAAACTAAGTTATTCCCTTGAAAAACTAAGCTTATGAAGACACAAACCAATTATTTTTTAAGTATTCATGCGTTTTTTTGAGTTTTATAGAAGCCTAAGGGTCTTAGAGAAGTGTCTCACCCTATGGAAAATAATTAGGCACAAGTTTGTAAAAAATTGGATGGTTTTCAAGGCTTTCTTGATGTTTTTTTTATGTATTCCATAGAATTATTTTTATGTGATATAGCTTGTATTGCACAAAAAAAATCGCGTGATATGATAGAGGCCATGAAATTTTGAAGGGACATGTGGTAAACCCTCATTGGAATATCATGAGTTGGGAAATATTTGTCCTGTGACATGTGCCACATTGTCGTATCATTGGAAACTTTGAGGAGGACATGTGGCATGCTCTAATTGGTTGTTGCACCTCTTGTAAACTTTTAGGTTAGCACATGTCACATATTGGTTGGTTGTTGCATGTCTATAGTCTTTATAGATGTGATAAATATGAAGAAAGGGGGTTGCCACAAAATAAAATAGTTTCATCATGCAATGAAGAAAGAGAGAGAAAAATAAAGGAAAAGATAAGGGATAGAGGAAGAAAAGAGCAAGGAATAAGAGGTGGGGGACATAGAAGACATAGGGAAAAGTAGGATGCGTATAAATATAAGTTGTGTGATGTGCTATTGTATGGGATAACATTTTCCTCTATGTGATGTATTGCATAGATAAAATGTTCATGTGCACTATGTCACATGGTTTAAAATGCTTGGCATGATGAGAAAATTGGTGAGAATGTGATAGAATTGTGGAGTAGTATCATTATAACCCAATAAGAAGTTAAGCAAAGATGAATGTCTCAAAAAGTGTAAACCCAAGGGTGAATCATACTCGTTGTGACATGGAATAGTATAGATGACTGGTGAACTTGCTACCACATCACCATTGTGAACATTGACGTGGTTGAGGAAAAGAGAACTTGAAGAAATATTTAGAAGGTCTTTTATTTCTACGAATGTCTCATAATTAAGCCCTATTATAATCGTTGGAAAGTTATTATTGAGAAAAACACATATAAAAGCTCAAAAAAGACCCTATAATAGTACATATAGAGGAATAAAATACATTAACTCACCTCCTTAATACCACTTAGGGGGGCTGTGTACATGATAAGAGAAGATGATTTTGCTTATCATATTAAGAAAAGAACAAACCCAATAAGTGGTTAAGAAAAGATGAATGTCTCAACAAATGTGAACCCAAGGGTGAATTATTCTAGTTGTGATATGTCATAATAAATATGATGGGTGAACTTGCTGCCACAACACTAGTATGATTTCTAGTGTGGTTGAGGAAAAGAGAACTTGAAGAAATTTTTAGAAGGTCATATCTTTCCATGCATGACCCATAATTAAGCAAGAATACAATGGTTGTAAAGTTATTGTTGAGAAGAATACATATACAAGCTCAAAAGAGACCCTATAATAGTACTTAAAGAGGAAAAAATACATTAACTCATCTCCTTAATACCACTTAGTGGGGTGGGTACATGATAAGAGAAGATGAATTTCCCTATCATATTAAGCAAAGACCAATTCTTGGATTTAGTTCTGAAGGGTCACATCAATGCCCTTGTTGAAATTATTCCTTCAAATTGAGATAGATATTGGAGTTCTTCCAAAGTAATTAGATGTATAGACAACATGAGGACTAAAAATATCCATGAAAACACTTTCACTTTTTCTATGATGAAATAATTTTTTCCTTACTTTTGAAAGGTTCATTTTGGAAAAGTCCCAAAATGATTTAAGTAAACTTAAATAAATTTCTCATATTATTGTGTATTTATCAAAATGTAACATCTAACTTAAGACTTAAGCTTTATTTATTAAAGTAATTTCCTTTAATGATCTTTTAAGATCTTGAAAAGTAAAAATAACTCCAACTAAATAATGAAAAGGCAAACAAAATTTGTGTTAAAAATCACCTCACTCTTGAAATATTCCCACGTAAACTTTTATGGATACTGATTTTTTTTCTTCATAAGGAGATATTTTATTATTATGTATATATCAACGACTTATGTAATTTATTGTTTGGAATAGCTCATCCCATCTCGGTATATAATAGCGCATTTGTTGCATCCCCTGTTCCTTACTGCCCACAAAGCATTGAAAATAGTCAATTCAAACCCTGGTTCAAGCCGGTTCAAGCCTTTGCACAAGGAAAGACTAGTCAGAGGCTCGAAATATGGTAGGATGATAATCTTGGATATGCTTGACAACAATGGCCGGATCGATTTCTTCAAAGCTTCAGGTGGCCGGGAGTTTACTTGACTTGAGTAGGTAAATATATTCATATCTCTTGCCTCTTTCCACAAGTTTTCAAATGCCTTTTCATTACTCAATCCAGATCGCAGGAATTCATCAAAATTTCCACATAGATCTAATTAATAACTCATATATTCTGAATGTTTATCTCGAACAAACCCAATGTGGAAAATGCCAGAATGTTAAATCAAATTCATGTTATTTAACAAAACCCGAACGCAATTTGAAAGAAAACCTTTGGATGTTTGGAAATTCCTGTCCTGCAAACCCTCACTTCATTACCTATGCTATCTTAAAGAAATTGTGAACTTCTACAGATGGAAAATTGGAGCTCTCCTGGTAACATTGACCAATGAGATTTGAAATCAACCCTTTTGGATGTTCGGTGATTTTCTATTTGTCTAACCCTTGCGACATTAGGTTGGGTGAATTTTGTGGAAATTATCGATAAGGTTTCAATTCCATTTCAGTAAATTGTGTAAACCCACAGATTGACAAGCAAGGTTTGGAATCACTTGGAAAATGTGACTGCGCAGTGACCCATCACGGTCTGGAAATTTTAGAAATCCAATTGGTTCTTTATTTATGCCCGGAATCAATGGACTCAATCTAGGAATAAAATGGTCTCCTCCAATGTAGGGAAGCCATAACAGTTGGCCAGTGCTACACTTGTTGGGATCTGGAAAATACTAACCTTCAATAACGTTGTTCAAATGCCCGTGGTGATAGTATCTGGCCTTTTCACTACTTCCTACGTTATGAAGACTATGATTTCACCGGAATACTAAACACAAATCTAGGGTCGAATTTCAGTGAGAACTTATGAGGGGACACGGGTGTCTTTATGTCGAGTGGCTTCTAGTTGTCTGTTGAGAATCTCTTAAATAATTTATCAGGGGAAGCAGCACCTGAAACGAAGAATATGTGCTTGGGGTACAACTGTAGATTTGTCTCAAACGATCTACGATATGGTCTAGTGCACCAGGGATATATCTAGTTACCACTGCACAACATGTATAACTTATGCAATCAACGCAATATTGATATCTTATGGAAGTGCAGGAGTTTAGTATTTGAGTCAAAGCTGCATAGTTCGTTATGAATTTTTTTTTTTAATATGACTACAGTTTCACTAGCCACTGCCAAAATACAAGTGAATACACTAACCAGAGCAGATCACATCCAACAATAGTGGGCAAATCAAGCACTCAAATAAAACACCCATAATTTTAGATTTTTTGAGGGCCTTGATTCTTGTGTTAATTATATGCTCATTCACAACCAGTAGAAGACTGATCTCGGCCATATTCCGAAGAGGATACCCAGATGATGAACAAGTCGAGGAAGGCACATTCATAGAACAGGATCGACCAATAATATTTATAATAGGAACATTACTCACTGCTACTCAAAACTTTCATGATGATGCCTAAGCTAAGGCCCCGTATACAAGGTAACATAAGCTAAGGATGCCTCGCTGGTAACTAGTTTGGTCTTGTCTCATTTATGAAGGTCTGAATGTTTTTAGCAAGAAGGGGGGTGTCTATATATATTTCTCGGGCCATTTATATGGTTATGAGCTAGGAATCTTATTCTTATTGGGTTTCCTTAGCTATAGCCGGTTACATGACTGTTAAAATGTGCTAAGTCTGGGGCATAAGAGTTTGCGGCATATGTGTGGGTTTCCTTTATCACGGTGCATATAGGGGTTAATTCATAGGGTCACTCTCAGCTAAAAATTCTGTGAATCTATTGTATAATGCTCCCGTAACAACAATGTGTGTTCTTTCATATTGTTATCCTGATTATGTCTGCCATAGTAATTTTAGGAGCTATTGTTAAAACCCATTTAGCAACACATCTGCCTCAACCAAATGAAAAACAAAGGGAGTAGGCTATCTTCACACGACTCTGCCAAGGATTCAGATTCTTCACATTCCCTGAATCAGTCTAGGTTGAAATCCAAAACTCAACATTTATTATAATGGGCGAAATATTTTGATAAGGAACCTTGGAGATAGGAATCATCCTGCATTGAGTTCAATGGTGAACTTGAGATCATGTGTGGGTGGGAGCCAAAAAAATTATTTTGGAAATAAAATTAAATAATTATTCCCCAATTTAATTTATTATCTAATGTTACCTAAATAACATAAAATAATAATTCCCCATTAGCCTACAGGGTTATATAATACTACATCCTTCCTTGGGGAATTAATTCGAAGAAGACATTACATGCCAAGCTGATGCCTCTGTTGTGGAACACCTCGATCCTCCTGCCCACTATGCTTCACATTTGCAAACATTCCAATATGGTATGATCATTATCACACCTATACAGCAATGGGAGAAAGAATTAGTACCTGTCAGCATTGCACCCATGTACAATTTCATAAACAACTAAAATTGATTTAAAAAGAAATTCAAAAAAATCCTTTTGGTTGGCAAGTGCATTGCCAAAATCCAAAATTGAGTGCTTGCAACTTGTGGCACTGGATCACTCACTGAGTGGTAACTTCATTACCACCATCAACTGTCCATATCAATGTATGGAACTACATTTACTAGTGCATTGTCATCATCCTTGTGGTAGGCTGGTTTGAACTCCTTGACATATTCCGCCTACCTTGTAAACGATGAGAAATTTGATAGCAATAATTATTCACTTCCCAAGCTAACCTTCTAACAAGATTTAAAAAATATTCCTTGCAAGGATGCAGAGCATACTTTCATTGTAGTGAATTATGTTAAATTAATCCATGGCTCATCTCTTTAAAGATTTTATTCACACGTAGAATTTTGGGCTAGATATTGTTCATGGATCCTCTGCTGGAATAGCCTAATCATCCCCCTTTGCACCATGTAAAATTGGTCATCTATGTATAGGAATATTCTTCTTTGTTCCTCCCATAAAACACCATGTCTATCTTTACATGAAAAATTGGTCTGGAGCCTCTCATTGTTCATAAATGAGTAGCTCCGAAACTGTATAGTGTGCCTCTCATTAAAGCCAAACCGTTGGTCTCATCTCGTAACAACTTAGAAGATACCACTTTTACGTGTCACCATGTCACCATGAATCATCCTACATAACTTACTTTGGAAGAGGATAAGGTCCACATAGGAAGTGTGCCATCCACTTGTCCAATCTAGCTACGGTCAACAAAGGAATTCTTTAAGACCATGAGCTCATGATCTCTGTCAACATGTACATGGATAGATCTAACAACCAACTAGGAATAATATGCTTTTTGACTAGTGGTAGTGTGCTTTTCCTAGCTGCCACAACTAAGCCATTTCTCCAGGAATATATGTGTTTCATAGCTGCTAAATAGAGAAGGTGATTTGTTGATTCAAGTTTCAACTGAAATTGTGCCACCATTGATGAATGAATGGGATGAGAATTAAGGGTGTGAACTATGAATTATGCCTCACTCTACTAATTTTCATGTCATCACTGCAGACCCTTAAAAAAAATAGGCATCAACTCCATTGTTGCATTCATTTGGAGAATTTGTTAAAAATTACATGGAGGAGTACAAGCAAGTAGCTCACTGAGCTGTAGCTTAAATAGCCACATTAATATCAATTAGAGAATAATACCTTCTATAGTATTTCCCCACAATAACGTTCAAACTTCAAATTGGCCTCCTTTTTCAATCAAATGGAGGTACATTGGACAAACATTACTAAAAGGATGTAACAACATATGAGGGCTCGTACAAGACACATTCCATAAAATACTAATAATAGCCTGGCTAGAGGTATCTGTTGCAACTTGCAAGGGAGAATCCCCTCAATTCAAAACTGCATATGTCCTTTATGTAGTTTCTTAAATCTTTTGTAAGAGCTGTAGCAATATCAGTATAGAAGCAAATATGACTATAGTAAAGCATCTTCACAGATGTTGTCGAGGAAAATAGAGGTGAATAAATAAATTTCTTAGTGGCAAGATATGCTATGTCAACGAAATTTTTTGAATGCCTCCTGATCTTTTACCCATCAATTGTCATTACCATAAAAAACTTCCGATCTACATTGATATGACATCGTGGGTTCTTGTAAAATCTCGTTTAACACCTAGAGTAGCACTGACTTCTTTAGAGTGCCCATCTACTAGGGTTTCTTCCAAAAATATATTAGACTGAAGCTCACCTCTAATTATTTCTTCATAGATCTCCTCTCCCTGGTCAAGGGCTTTAAGATTGGCACAAGCTAAGAGGATACTTGCAAATCTTATCACATTCAGCTTCCTACCCACAATTTCTATTTGTTGTAAGAGGCTCATAAATTTTCCATCCGACCAATTTTGTGTATACCGTGCCAAAGTTGCAAATCGAAAATTACATATAATCGATAAATTACTTTATATGAACTTTAAAGTTAATTGAGCATTGGTGAGCAGCCCATATACCATTGAAACAATGTCTGTATGACATGATGACCATAGAAGCACCAACATGATTAGGACAAGCAGAGTGGAGTTAGTGGCAAAGCCTACTGAAACAAACTCCCAAGATTCTTTCTTACCAAGCACCCAGGAAAGCCCATTCATGGTTGGGATACATGGGGCTAGCCATTTCCCCAAACAAACAAGAAATTTGTAACCATAATAGTGATGGTAGTTGATGAATGAGCCAAATTCTTGGCTATAATAATTGGGGCAACCAAAATAAATCTTGAGCCTGCTTTCTGACTTTTATAGTTCTGGTTTTAAATTCACCCTTATGTACTTTTGATTGGCACCTTTTACATCTCTGTCATTTTACATTTCAATGATGAATGGAATTAGTCTTCCCACTTTTTTGAATGGAGGTATGAAAGATAAGGATTAAACCTTTGTGAGAAGCCTTAAGCCACGACCATATGTTGGATTCTATGCATTATTTCCATCAAAGGAAAAAATATCTTTTCCAAAACTCAGAAAGATAAGATTGATTAGCAGAAACTTTTTGTAGCAAAAGAAAGGGGAAAAAAATAAATCACGAGTATCACCCATTAGAAAACATAAGGCATTCTCTACCAGACTTGGCTATAGACCAGGTTGCAATAACATGCTCTCTACTTTGTTAAGTTTTGCACCCAACCCTTGAACTTTTTCTATTTGTTGCTTATCATCTTGCAAGGCTGCATCTAAGATATTCACATGGTTTGAAGCCTCCTTGTAATCACATATTCATAGAAGATAAAACATGTGCAACATTCAATATAAAGGCACAGGCCACGAAAACACTATCTTTGATCCTGAGGGATTTAATTCCAAATGGCATCACATTTATTCACAACTCTCTCTATAGCATCTTCCCATTGCATAAGATGAACGTGTAATATCGATGTTACAAAAACCATCTCAAGTTCAGGATACTTTATTTTACTAGCATGCTATTGTCCAGACTCTAAAGCACGTATTGCACCTTAAAAATCCCCTTCAGTTGTCAAAGCATTTGCAAGATGTAAGGTGAAGTTGCAATACCATAATTTTTCCGACTCCCTTTCTCCAACAGTGTTTGCTAACTCCAAGCCCAACACTTTTTTATTGTTACCCATTTTTCACAAGGTCACTCTCAGCTAAAAATTCAGTGAATCTGTTATATAATACTCCCGGAACACCAGCACATCCGCCTTGACCAAATGAAAAACAGAGGGAATAGAATATCTTCACACGACTCTACAAAGGATTCGGATTCTTCACACTCCCAGAATGAGTCTAGGTTGAAATCCAAAACTCAACATTTATTATAATGGGTGAAATCTTTTGATAAGACACCTTGGAGATAGGAATCATCCTGCATTAAGTTCAATGGTGAAATTGAGATCATGTGTGGGTGGGAGCCAAAAAAAAATATTTTGGAAATAAAATTAAATAATAATTCCCCAATTTAATTTTTATTATCTAATGTTACCTAAATAACATTAAATAATAATTCCCAATTAGCCTACAGGGTTAGATAGTACTATGTCCTTCCCTGTGAAATTAATTCTAAGAAGACATTACATGCCAAGCTGATGCCTCTTTTTTGGAACACCTCAATCCTCCTGCCCATTATGCTTCACCTTTCCAAACATTCCAATCTGGTATGATCATTATCACACCTATACAACAATGGGAGAAAGAATTAGCATCTGTCAGCATTGCACCCATGTACAATTTCATAAACAACTAAAATTTATTTAAAAAGAAGTTCAAAAACATCCTTTTGGTTGGCAAGTGCATTGCCAAAATCCAAAACTGAGTTCTTGCAACTTGTGGCACTGGATCACTCACTGAGTGGTAACTTCATTACCACCATCAGTTATCCATATCAATGTATGGAACTACATTTACAAGTGCATTTTCATAATCCTTGTGGTAGGCTGGTTTGAACTCCTTGACATATTCCGCCTGCCTTGTAAACGATGAGAAATTTGATAGCAATAATTCTTCACTTCCCAAGCCAACCTTCTAACAGGATTTCAAAATCTTCCTTGCAAGGATGCAAAGCATACTTTCTTTGTAGTGAATTTGTTAAATTAATCCATGGCTTATCTCCTTAAAGCTTCTATTCACACGTAGAATTCTGGGCTAAATATTGTTCATGGATCCTCTGCTGGAATAGCTTAATCATCTCCCTATGCACCATGTAAAATTTGTCATCTATGTATAGGAATATTCTTCTTTGTTCCTCCCATAAAACACCATGTCTATCTTTACATGAAAAATTGGTCTGGAGCCTCTCATTGTTAAGAAATGAGCAGCTCTGAAACTGTATAGTGTGCCTCCCATTAAAGCCAAACTGTTGGTCTCATCTTACAACAACTTAGAAGATACCACTTTCACATGTCACCATGTCACCATGCATCATCCTACATAACTTACTTTGGAAGAGGATAAGGTCCACATAGGAAATGTGCCATCCACTTGTCCAATCCAGCCATGGTCAACAAAGGAATTCTTTAAGACCATGAGCTTATGATCTCTGTCAACATGTACATGCATAGATCTAACAACCAACTAGGACTAATCTCCTTTCTGACTGGTAGTAGTGTGCTTTTCCTAGCTGCCACAAATAAGCCATGTCTCCAAGAATATATGTGTTGCCTAGCTGCTAAATAGAGAAGGTGATTTGTTGATTCAAGTTTCAACTAAAACTGTGCCACCATTGCTGAATGAACGGGATGAGAATTAAGGGTGTGAACTGTGAATTATGCCTCACTCTGCTAATTTTCATGTCATCACCACAGTCCCTTAAAAAAACTAGGCATCAAATCCATTGTTGCATTCATTTGGAGAATTTGTAAAAAATTACATGGAGGAGTACAAGCAAGTAGCTTACTGAGTTGTAGCTTAAATAGGTACATTAATATCAATTAGATAATAAGACCTTCTATAGTATTCCCCCATAATAACGTTCAAAGTTCACATTGGCCTCCTTTCGCAATAAAATGGAGGTACATTGGAAGAACGTTACTAAAATCATGTAACAACATCTGAGGGCTCGTAGAAGACACATTCAATAAAATATTAATAATAACCTGGCTAGAGGTATCTGTTGCAACTTGCAAGGGAGAATCCCCTCAATTCAAAACTGCATCTGTTCTTTGTGTAGTTTCTTAAATAGTTTGTAAGAGCAGTAGCAATATCAATATAGAAGCGAATATGATTGTAGTAAACCACTTTCACAGATGTTGTCGAGGAAAATAGAGGGGAATAAATAAATTTGTTAGTGGCAATATATGCTATGTCAATGAAATTTTTTGAATTCCTCCTGATTTTTTACCCATCAGTTGTCAATTACCATAAAAAACTTCCGATCTACATTGGTATGACATCGTGGGTTCTTGTAAAATCTTGTTTAACACATGGAGTAGCACCAACTTCTTTAGAGTGCCCATCTACTAGGGTTTCTACCAGAAATATATTAGACTGAAGCTCACCTCTAATATTTTCTTCATAGATCTCCTTTCCCTGGTGAAGGGCTTTAAGATTAGCACAAGCTAAGAGGATACTTGAAAATATTATCTCATTCAACTTCCTACCCAAAAATTCTATTTGTTGCAAGAGGCTCAGAGATTTTCCATCCTACCAATTCCGTGTATAACGTGCCAAAGTTGCAAACCAAAAATTACATATAATCGAGAAATTACTTTATATAAACTTTAAAGTTAATTGAGCATTGGTGAGCAGCCCATATACCATTGACACAGTGTCTGTATGACATGATGACCATAAAAGCACCAGCATGATTAGCACAAGTAGAGTAGAGTCAGTGGAAAATCCCAGTGAAAGAAACTTCCAAGATTCTTTCTTACCAAGCACCTAGGAAAGCCCTTTCATGGTTGGGATGCATGGGGCTAGCCATTTCCATAAACAAACAAGAAATTTTTAACCATAATAGTGATGGTAGTTGATGAATGAGCCAAATTATTGGCTATAATAATCGGGGAAACCAAAATAAATCTTGAGCCTGCTTTCTGAATTTTATAGTTCTAGTTTTAAATTTTCCCTTATGTACTTTTGATTAGCACCTTTTATATCTCTGTCATTTCACATTTCAATAATGAATGGCATTAGTCTACCCAGTTTTGTGAATGGAGGTATGAAAGATAAGTATTAAACCTTTGTGAGAAGCCTTAGGCCATGACCATATGTTGGATTCTATGCATTATTTCCATCAAAGGAAAAAATATCTTTTCCAAAACTCAAAAAGATATGATTGATCAACAAAAAAAATTTGCAGCAAAAGAAAGGGGCAAAAAACAAATCATGAGTATCACCATTATAAAACAAAAGGCATTCTATACTAGACCTGGCTGTAGACCAGGTTGCAATAACATGCTCTCTACTTTGATAAGTTTTGCACCCAACTCCTGAAATTGTTCTATTTGTTGTATACCAACTTGCTAGGTAGAATCTAATATATTCACATGATTTGAAGCCTCCTTGTAATCACATATTCGTAGAAGATAAAACATGTGAAACATTCGGTATAAAGGTGTAGACCACGACAACACTATCTTTGATCCCGAGGGATTGAATTCCAAATGGCACCACATTTGTTCAAAGCTCTCTCTATAGCATCTTCCCACTGCATAAGATGAACGTGCAATATTGATGTTTAAAGCACATATTGCACCTTAAAAATCCCCTTCAGTTGTCAAAGCATTTGCAAGTTATAAGGTGAAGTTTCAAGACCATAATTTTTTCGACTCCCCTTCTCTAGCAGCGCTTGCTAACTCCAAGCCCAACCCTTTTTTAATATTACCCATTTTTCACAGGGTCGCTCTCAGCTAAAAATTATGTGAATCTATTGTATAATGCTTCCAGAACACCACTGTGTGGTCTTTCATATTGTTATTCTGATTGTGTCCGCCATAGTCATTTTAGGAGCTATTGTTAAAACCCATTTAGCAGCACATCCGCCTCGACTAAATGAAAAACAAAGGGAATAGGCTATCTTCACACAACTCTACCAAGGATTCAGATTCTTCACACTCCCTGAATCAGTCTAGGTTGAAATCCAAAACTCAACATTTATTATAGATGCATATGTAATTCATATAACATGGGTGAAATCGTTTGATAAGGAACCTTGGAGATAGGAATCATCCTGCATTGAGTTCAATGGTGAACTTGAGATCATGCGTGGGTGGGAGCCCAAAAAATTATTTTGGAAATACATAAGGAAACTCTAAAAAACTAGGTGTTGAATCAAATCTATCATGCCCCTTTTGTTCATGGTCACTACATAGAAACATTATCATGGTTTTTTTCAATTGCAAAGTTGAAAATATGTTAAGGACACAACCCTTTTGGTCCCATCCATAATATTATTCTAACCCAAGTCATTAAGGAGGTGAAGAAACTTGTAATTGATAGATTAATGGTATTGGAGCTAGGTTGTTTTTAGTTTATTTTATAACTTCACAATATTTCCTGGCTGATTTCTTTAATGTATTGTACAAAAGAGCTTCTACACCTTTGCAATATCTATCATCTGAAGATTGAGATGGGAATATTTCATACTCGATAGGTCAACCACAACACCTAGGTGATTGCTCTTGGTTGTAGCCATACAATATCACCTCACTGACTTCATTCTTTTGGGTGATTAGATCTCGTTCATTTGAATAAAATCACATCCAAACTATTGGGGGAATTAGGTGATAGAATTGTTGAAATTTGAGGTAGGTGACCTACATCCACTATTACACCAAAAGGCTTGTATCAGACATTTATTTAAGACAAAATTATCATTTTGTCTTAATTATTTATTTTATATTCAATTATTATTTTTATATTTTTATATTTTTAATTATTTTAAATTAAAAATTGGAGTTGACATTTTGAATGCTCTTGGAGAAAACAAATAGTCTTTATTTCTTGGTTGTTCACATGATGGGATTGGCTACCCCTTTTCCCTTTATTTGTCATTATTTCTTGGCTCCTGAGGGTTTTTCTGCACCACACCAGGGTTTTTCTTCTTTGGAAAGGTGATTATGGTTTTCTCACAGTGAATGGACTCCATTCCTTCCTATGGTGGAACCCCAATCTACACTGGTAAGCAGTTTTATCATTTTTTTTCAGATTCTTCTCTATTTAAAAGAGGTTGCGAATATTTGAAGGTTTCAATATATAGAAATTGATACATCAACCATATTAAGGAAACAAGGGAATGAGCTGCAGAATGCAAAACATATAGACTAAACAGAGCATAATAAAAGAGACCAAATTCCACTTAGCAGCAGGATCAAGAAGAAGCACATAGCTTCATAAATCTCCAATCTTGAGTATTTTGTTAAAATGGTGGCCTTGTGTTATATTTTAAAGGTGGCCGATATTATAAATTTCCTTTAACCACTCTTTTTTCAAGGGTAGGGTCATATGACATAGGACATTGACTAATATAAATTAATTAATTGTTTGGACCAAGGATCCGCAAGGATAAAATCACCTATTGCTGGCTCAATCTCCCTTTACACAGTCTAATTCCTAGGATTTCCTAGTCTATAAACTCTTACAACTATCTCAGTATACCATCCCTCTCCCATCAGGTTGCACAACCCAAGGAATGGGATCCCTATCTTTGTCATGCAGTCCCTCAGGTTATCCTACTTCCATCCAGTGCTCTAGCATTGACTGGCCAGGAAATCTCACTTCTGGGACTCCAGAGATTATCAACTGTAATTTTATTCAATGACAATCATTTCCCTTTCACATTTTCATAATTTCCACATAGTTTCATGAAAAATATTTCCATAATTCTATTTTAGCGTTAATACAACAACCTAAGCATTGAGAGAAAAATCTCATAGAAGAATGGATGTCAAAATCTCTTTTGCATGCTAAAAAATCAGGGATTATATTTGCATGCATATGAGATACCATGTGCTTTCATAAGAAGTACATGTCTCTCTCTTAACCACCAATTACAAATTTCCAAGGTTAATAAGACTTAGGATAACCATAAAGCAAGGTTTAATAAGGTTAAGGTTAAAGAACCGATGGGAGTAATAAAATGGTAAAATACAGAACAATTGGCTAGCCCTCTTTTGTTCCCTTGTTGTGGGATCATAGCCCCCCCTTTGTTTTTCCTTTCTCCTTCTGCATTCTGTGATGTGTTAGTATTATGATTCAATGTACCACTTTACATATTCCATTGTTCGGCCTTTTAGCCATTTATCATGTAGACATATACATTACTGTTCTTGGTATCAAAAGTGCGAGTATTACATAGATAACATTATCACTAAACTCCACTTGCATGTCTCCTTTTTCTCTTGAAACATTATGGATGTCTCATAGTTGAATGTCATGTGCTTTGATCCTCCATTGTCTACATGCTGATCAACAATAAAGTGGTACTGGTTGAGAAACAAGAACTTGTGGAGAAGGATGTCTCTAGCTTGGAGGCCAACTTGTCCACTTCATCTTCAACACTCATCTCAAACTTCTTTTGTAGCTACTTCCCTTTTTTGTATATTTGCTTGCATAATGTCCCTTCTTACAAGATTTGAAACATGTCACATGGATCATAGCCTCCTCCTCAGAATGAGACAAAAAAACCTTTTTTTCCTTGGCCTTCTTGGGTCCTCCTTTATTCATCCTCCCAATGATTGGAAGATTTTGAGTCTCTTCCACTTTGACTGACAATTTCTCCTCCTGGACAAAGTCATCCTGCAATGTTTCAAAAGTGGACAACTTCACATGTTCCCATTTTCCTTGCACAAATGTAAGTCAAGATACTAAGAAACCATTTACAGTTATCTAAACTAGCTCTTCTTCATAAACCTTGTTTCTTATGTTTGTAAGTTGATCTCTTAACTTGGTGATCTTCATTGGATAGCTTGCCATAGTATTACTATTGCTCATGTGGTTACTAATGAGCTTTTTCTTCAAAAGCATCTTGTGGGATATGTTCAAATTTCACACTTTGAGACAGAGTGACTGAGGCATGATACAAATTCTTCCCTATCTTCTTCTATGAGATGTGAGGGATCAAGTGGTACTTTAATGAATCAAGGACAATTTGCTTCTTTTTTGCTACCTTCTTATTGTGCTCAACCAAACGAACGGATGGGAATCCCACCCTCAAACCTAGTACATGTCCAAGTGCCTATATTTGGGGAAGATTAGCTTCAAGCATGAAAACAAGGGCATTTCACACACTAAAAGCTTTTGATAGCTCTCTCTCACAAAAAACAGTCCCATCCATATGTGGATTTGCTGAGAGATTTCATATATACAGCTCTGATACTATGTCATTTTTCTACACCATGTTTTAGATCTTTACCCAAAGAATGAATTTTACAGCTCCTAAAACATTAAAATTTAGAATATAGATTGCACCTATCAAAACTTTAGATGAGAATATACTAAAATACCGTAAGTAAATATTCAGGAGTGCAAAGACTGCATTTCATGAGCCAATTTACAATAGAAGATAAATAATGTCTACTTGACATAAAATCTGCAATTTGAAATTATGACACCAAGCTATACCAGCAAAAAAGGGTTTGATATACATCATGCAACAATCAGAAATGTTCTGGAGGGCAAGGACAGGCTCCAACAACAATCACATGGTTTTTGTATCACTCAGAAATAAAGTATTATAGTAGTTTTACATCATGCTCAAGCTCTACATGTCTGAAAGATACAACACATACAACTCTGTTGTCTGAAATAGTAATGTGCCCTCTATCCTTTTACAAGCCAAGAGGAGGGGGTTACAAACTGGCCATTAATGGGCTCAAGGAGTGAACCATTCTTGGCTAATTAAATCCCTCATGGAGTGTAACTCCCAAAGTAAATTCAACCACCTACTCAACAATAAATGCTCTTTGGTAGTGTAGTCCTACACAACAATTGTAACTTCCAAGCATAAATGTGCCACAGAGGGATGTATGTCCCACAATATTACAAGAGAAGACGCTCTATGGTATGTACGCTACTTCATGAATGCACAATAATAACCCCTGCAAATCCAAAATATAAGGGAGGGCCCATAAAGAAAATCAAACTCATGAGGACCAACCTTATAAGTGTGCCAGTTCTCTCCAATTTTTGTTGTTGTTTTCCAACGTGGAAATGATATCCTGCTAACTTAAATCAAAATATCAAAACATGCAATTAGAAATTGGATATGGGAATAGCTTTTTCTATAAAATAATCGTCAATGATGCATAGTGACAACTGCAACCTTTGTCACATTTATCTTACAAAATGCATTCCACATACCTCTGATATATAGATTTAGATTACTACTGATAGGCAAGGTAAGCAAGGTAGTTGGGAAAAAAAAAAATTATGAGTTCCTAGAAGATAATTACATATGGATAAATAGGTTTGACTACATGTGATTATATCATTATTCACATGTGGATAAATACA
This sequence comes from Pinus albicaulis, assembly GCA_034641835.2. Classification (NCBI taxonomy): domain Eukaryota; kingdom Viridiplantae; phylum Streptophyta; class Pinopsida; order Pinales; family Pinaceae; genus Pinus; species Pinus albicaulis. The sequence goes on along the minus strand of CM076583.1, from coordinate 758,229,821 downwards.
TGTGATTATTCACATGTGCATAAATTCATGTGACTACATATAGAACCATGTTATGTGTACCTAATGGACGAGTAAAAATTACATGCAATAGACACACATGTCTAAACATATGTCCTAACAATAGACATCCTTCATAAAATTCTCAGCGTGAAGACAATCAAACACCTTTGTTCTCTTCAACTCTCTCCCAAGGTGTCAAATTCTCTTCCCTAGAAGATGGCTGAGTGAGTTATGCATTGAGATCAAGCTCGCAAGTGGAAAAGCCTTGGTTGTAGCAGGAAGTTAACAAGAGGGAAATCCTTTTAATTCCCATGATTGGTTTGTTGCTTTCATGACTCAGCATTAACATTCAGTGCTGAATAATTGTCCCGATAGCTGTAACAAAGTTTCTCCAACAAAATAAATTTGGTTGAACTCCATCATATGAAAGCTTTTACTATGGAGTGGGAGGAAATGGAAGCTCAACAACGCACAATTTTTTAACAGAAAACCATCAGTCTCCTGGAATTTATTGTTTATGCTATCAGAATCTTGGATTGCAACCAACAAAAGGATGAAGACTTTAAAAGTAGATTTCTCATTAGTTTGGAAATGTTTTTTGATGATATGTACAAGTGTCGCCTTGAAAAAGAGCTTCTATGAAAGCCTAAGGAGCTATACAAAAATTTCAAACTTCATCAACCACTGAAGCATCAAAACTCAAAGGTTTTGACATCTACTTGGATGAAATTGTGTATGGCACCAACTCTGTATTTGGATATTCTGATGTCTTGTTAAGGAAAGTTTTTTTTGGTTTTGTTTTGGATAGTAGAAAGTATTGGAAAATATTTGGTATGCTCTGTAGGAAGTATTATAGAACTCACATGATATGATACCAAAGTGCTTATAAATTTTCTTTCAATAGTAATTCGGGTTCTGTAGGGTCTATGCTACAACTTACAAGTGAATACCTCTATTTGGCAGAAATTATCCTGCTATTTGGTTGTACTTATATCTCTTCTTCAGAAGAGATCTTATATATAATTTTTTTTTTCTCTTATATAGGAGTCAACCTATATCTGTCTTTTATATAATTTTATAGAAATCTAATATGCACTGAACTCATTGGTGTTGGTTATTTGTTCTGATTGTCCACATTAGATTGAGTTCTATGGAGACTTTGATGCATGGTTTCACAAAATCTTGGAGTTAGATTTCGATTTATCTGTTGCTTTGCTTTTCCATCACTCACAAAGGCACTTTATAAATTCTAGAACCATGTTTAATTTGTCATATCTTCATCATTACTCTATAGAATAGTTTAGACCATTGTTCTAAATATTATTCACTTTCTTCTGTCCAAAAGGTTTCCTCTTATGCCCCCAAGTGGGCAAGGTATGGGCTATTATATTTAAGTAAATTGTAGTAATAATGTTTGAGATGAATATTCTTTAACTTACTCACCAATGAATATTCTTTAACTTGATGGTAAGTAAAAAAAGGTTCCATATTTGAAGTGAGAATTGCATGCTGATTTTTGCATATCTAGTGTATTAGTTAGATTTGGATCAATCTTCTAATTTTCTTCGCCATCACACACTAAGGTGTTGTATAAATGCTAGAACCATGTTTAATTTGTCATGTCCTTTTTGGTACTTCGTAGAGTAGACTATTGTTTGAACTACTATTCTATCACTCCTATAAAAAAAGGGTTCCTTTTCTGTCCTAATGTGGGTCAGGTATGGACTCTTATATTTAAGTAAAATTTAATAAGAATGATTGAGATGAATGTTCTTTAACTTAACGATCACACTAACATAAATAGACTTGATGATAAGTGGAAAATGTTTCCATTTTTTATGTCCAAGGATAATTTCTTGCAGATATCAACATTTATAGTTTATTAGTGAAGTAGTCTGTAGTCTATGACACAAAATCCCCATGCCCAACATAAGAAATGTTCGTGGCAGATACATTAGTGAAAGATTACAATTGGAAAACCTTTTTAATGTTGATGTACATTTCATGAGTGTAAAATTGAGTGGGGTATTTTCAAGTTTGAGCCAATGATTTTCCCTTCAAATCGAGCCTCAATAGAATTTTACAACTAGTAAAGAGAATTTTCAACACTACATTCAAGTTAATAATGACTTGACATGCCTTCAGAATTGCCTCCATGAGCATATAATGAAGATTTAAAACCTGGTCATGATCCCTTTTTCTCTAATGATGGTAGTCTGGTTAGGGAAAAACCCTCTTCAACTAAACCAAAATATTTCTACAAAACAAATACACTACAAATTGTCACTGATATACTCCATTTAATGATTTTGTCAAACAATTTGATAACGTTATAACAACCCATGCATGTCCAATGTTCCATATTGTTGAGAGAAATTGCAGGTCCACTAACATTCACCACCACATCTAACACCATCAATTTTGTAAGATTATGTAACTTGCTAGGAAATACCCCACTCAATCCCTACACATACTGAGGTTTTCTCCTATTTTCCCTTTCCAGTCATTGTTCTAGTCAAGGCTAAACATCTTCATAAAATTATAAATTATCTCAAGATAAATGGGTTCTTTTAGTGGTCAACATAACTGTAAACTGCAGATCTTTACATATGATAGGGCATCTTCTCTACCTATGGAAGAGAAGCTCTGCATTAAATAGGGAATTATTCTTCTGGTCCTATAACATACTAGAGCTTTAAAGATAATAATATATATACACAAGGGACATTCAAAGATAGGTAGTGTAGCAATTGTGCCCCAAAAGTCATAGAAATAACTTCCTCTTGTTGATTTTTTCTTTGACATGTACATAACTTTGCAATTGGCTAACACTACCTATTCCATATTGGTGCAAGATAAAAATCTTCATAACAAAAATATACATTTAGCAGTCTTGATTTATTCATTGGAGCATATGCATATTTTACACAAAATAGTTAACTTAGTTAATTTAGATTACAATATCAAACTTGTTATAAGACTTCTCTTAAAATGGAATAATGTATTCTACTTGTATGTTTGGTACTTCCCAACACTTCATTTACACCTCCACCCGATTTTCATAATTTCCATAACTATTAAGTAGACACTTGCAACTTCGATGTTATTTTTCTTGTTTAGTAAAGATTTTCCAAGACTTTACAAAGTTTTATAATTTCTCGAAAGTTGTATAAATTAGAATTTATAAAAGTTTCAGGGTTTAATTTTTAAAGTATAGTTCTTTAAAGGGTGCTAGCTCAATGGAAGAGCATCTTCTTTACAAGCAGGAGGTTGGTGGTTTGATTCCATCGTGCCCTGATATTCATATGGAATGGTGACGAAGGTTCTTTTGACCATCACCAATGAACTTATGGTGACATTTTTTGACCCTCACCAATGAGCTTATGGTGACATTTTTTTGACCCTCACCAAATATGAAATGGTGAGGGTCAACGAACGTTGCCATATATATGCTCCAATAGTGATGGCCATGAAAGGTTCATCACAAAAAATTGTTTTTGTTCATATGAAATGGTGACTGTCACTATCCGTCATTATAATCAATATTCGTGACAGACCTTGAATGTCACCACAACACATACTTTCGGTGACGTCATCCTTGGTGACGTTTAGTTTTTTGATGACATAGGCTATTGTCCGTCACCATTGCTCATATGAAATGGTGATGGCCATTATCCATCATTATAAATCATTATTAATGACGGACCTTGAATGTCACCACAACACCTATACTTTCGGCGACGCCACCTTTGGTGACGTTCAGTTTTTGGTGACGAAGACTCTTTTGACCGTCACCAATGAGCTTATGGTGACATTTTTCGCCCCTCACCAATGTCCTTTTTTCTTGTAGTGTCTCCAAGTGAACTCCCATAATTCTAAATTTTATGGGTCTCTTTCCATCGAGAGTTATCCCCTTTTACATTTGAAAATAACATGGGTAAATACCATGGTTTACAAAATCCATAGGTGAATACCATGCCCCTGATCGGGGTTTGATTCGTTTGAATATCCCAAGGAGGATCATGATGACACAAATTAAGGGAGGGCATGTCGGCCTTCAGGTTGGTTCGGATAGCAGCAAGTGGCCAGAGAAAGGTGTCGGCATCGACCTCCCGTGAGTTGGGGTATTAATTTTAGGAGTGTGCCATCATTATGTGAGTTGGTATGTGGAGTGGAGTAAGAATTGATGGGGGTTAATAAAATGGATTTGTTTCAATAAAAACATTATTTCGTGGGTGGAGGCTCACTGGCTAGGTGCAGACAAGAGCGCAGGGTAGCAACATTATATCGGTTGAAGTTCAACAATATAGGGGTATGTGGTACTTTCCTTCTCCTTTATCTGTCAGAAGATCATGGAGAATGTTGGAAATTTAATTTTTTCATCCTTTAAATGGAACAGTTCGTCTGTAACCCTGACTACTCTATCTTCATAGTGTCATGGGATTTTTTTCTTGCTTTTATTTGGGTTGATAATGTCAATTTAAATTCTTTACATCATAATGCTTCAAAAAATGGGGGATATGGTTCTAGGTTAGGGAGGTCATGTTTGCAGACACCCTTATTCTGCATGGTTTTCCACCCATATTGTGGGCTTGGGGAAAATCCTTGACCTGCATGTTAACATGAAGGATAGTTTTAGGTTCAAGACTTGTTGTTTCTGACCCTTTGTGGTGTGCGGTGTAGTTTGGGATAAGTCACATGCAATTTAGTCTGGGGTGCCTGGAAAAACCAGGCGTCGAACCTCTCGTGGGGGTATGGTTTTTAATCATCATGGTGATATGGAAACGTTGTCCATGTTTTATATGTTAAGGATCATTGACATCACGTCGTGTTTGTGTATGGTATTCATTCCTATCACAGAGACAAGTCTCAGGCGAGGAGTATGGACCTCTATTGGTGGAACCACGTGATATTGTTTCTATTCCCACTGGAACTCCATAGTTCAATAGGATCCAATGGTGCAGGCAAAGGTTATCAAAGAGGAAGTAGGGGTGGGCTTCCAGAGGAAGACATGGAAGAGAGGCGCTCAAGAGGAGAAAGGTGAGCCCTCCTCCTAGGTGCTGAGAAGTTCTGTCCACAAAAATCATGCTAAGAATATGAGGGATGCTGCTCACGCATATGTGAAGGAGATTTTGAGTCAAGTCAAAGAGGTAATCACGAAGTGGGAAGAGGCTCTCACTCGGTAAGAAGAAGAGGAAGAAGCGAATTTGGACAATGAACTCCTAGTTCCTGATCCGGGAAATACCAAAGGTAGAGTATCTCAGTATAAGAAAACCATCCATCTCTATCAGAGGATGAAACACCCGGTGGAAAAATCCATCATGCATACTCCAAATTTTATGTAGATTGACCCTTCTCTTCAGGAAATACAAAAAAGACTTCCAGCTCTTGCAGTTCTAGGTACAACATTAGAATGCCTGTTTGGGTAGAATTGAACAACTTCTCCGGAGGCCACAACAGCCTGAAATTCCTGGGTCTGGCGCCAAAGACCGTATTGAGTCCTCTGAGGACTAGTTATTTTCTTCTCATGTTTGTTAACTTTAAGATTTTTTTTTATTTTGATGAAGAACATAGTAATAGATAGATGCATAATTAGAAGGAAATTTTTTTTAAAGGATTTAGACAATACGAGTTATATAGTTGTGTTTGATAGACTCAAGAGTTTTCGGTTTTGGTTGGCTTATAATGCCTTCCGATGGCCAACAGAATTGGTTTCCCAGGGGGCAGGTTGAAGCCTTAGACGCTCTTTTCTATTGTAACCTGCTCTTTTGATTAATGAATGAAAGGTACTACTCAACTTGCAAAACAAAAAGTGAATACCATAGGAAAATATAATGAATCACGACACCATAGGTAAATATAATATAGTATGATACCCTGGGTAAATACCATCTGTAAGTATCATACTTATGATGGTAAAATTGAAATCATTGTGCGATTATATTCTCACCTTAATATTATGATTTATTTTTCTTATTATCATGCATTATCCATGGTTTTAACAACAATTTATAAAAAATAATTATTAATGGCGGTAATTATTTTCCACCTAGATCATTGTATCTCAGAAGTTGAAGTTGTATGCTACTTGGATAATATTTGTTTGTTATCATTAAATAAACACTAAATACATGAGAAATTGAAAAAAATATGGAAGCAAAAACAATAGATCTATATATTCAAAAGCTGATGGAGAGTTACAACCATCAGTAGCTACAACATGACCTCCTCCAACTCCTAGCTCGTCAATATCTCTCCCTCAAACTGTATCTTGGCGACATAACATTACATGAATTCTGATCCCAATCTCAATGGCCAAGCCTCCAATATATTAATTATGCCTTCAGTTCACTTTGGGAAAAATCCATAGGGTGCAGGATGTTTCCTTTGTTTTTTTTCTTTCTCCCACTGTAATGTGGTTTGTTAGGATATGAAAAATCAATGGATAATCTTTAGGTGATATGTTTCCACCATTCCCGAGTCCACTTGAGTGAAAAAAAGAGTCACAACAAGTCAACTTATTACACCATTTTTTGGTTATCTAACCATGTATAATTAGATGGATCGAAATACACCATGTAAGACCAACTTTACCATAGTAAAATTGTTTCACTAAGAAATAATTTAATAAACCATAGCTTATTAAGTTATTTCTTGTCCAAATAGAAAACCCCATGAGGAATAATTAAATAAATCCTTATTTATTTGATTTTCCTCGAGGAATAATTAATTAAACCTCTGTTTAATAATATTTCTGGTCATATTTAACCCAATTAATGAGAAATAATTAGATAAATAATTATTTATCTTATTATTCTCTATGGATAATTAATTAAATCTTTATTTAATTAATATTCCTTGTTAAATTTGACTAAATCATTTAGGAATAGTAAAATAAATCATTATTTCTTAAATTATTCCTTGATACCATCATTGAAATGATAAATAAATATTTTGTTTGTTTATTGTTTCTAAATAAAGGGATTTAATCAATTTAAATTACTTTTCCCTCCAACAAAATATAATAAAATATTCCAAGTAGTTAGATCTAGATCTTGGTTAATAATATTTTATCATGCACCATTATCAAGGATAACTCAATATTTTTGTTATAAATAAAAATAACTCATCCTTTTATCATGGTCGGACTTTGATCCTCTTATCATTGTCTATCTTTGATTATTTTTATTTTATTTTTTCTTATTGAGCTCCCTTTGAGTTCTACACATCTTGGTTATTCTACACCATTGAGAGAGAATTTGAAGCTAAAGCGTCTGAGGAAAGCCAAGAACCCATCCCATTGAGGGGGATTATATCAGTTCTCTTCTCAGGTGTTACATAATACAAAAAAATCTTTATAATTATTGTCTTTTCCATTGGATATTTTGGAGAAACTCTTATTTCATTTTGTTGTTTAGCTGCTTTATTTGCATCTAGATCTGGGCTTATTTTTCATTTTTCGACCGTCTATTGCAGATCTGAGAAGTTTGACAACCGTCTTTTTTGTTAGGGTTATTTTTCATGTGCAGCTAAATTGATCTCTTTTCAAACACTTGCATTAAGATTTCATACTAATAATTGGCGACTCCACAGGGTTTTATTCAGATTTCCTCCGTGACCATCTTCTTCAGTACCTAGGGTTTTCATTCAGCTATTTTTTAGCCTCTTAATTTTTTTTTTAACATTTTATACCCTAAAATAGTAAAAAAATAAAAGTTATGCATGTTTCTAGGTGTTTTCCGCAGGTATCAGGTATAAGTCGTGCCACAGATGGAAAACATTTTCCACAACCTACCGCTGAGACTTCTGGAAGTGAAGCTCACATTTTTCAGCCCCAAAACTATGATTTTAGGGCTCATATAGCAGATGTTAGGGCAAAAACTGGGAGTTCACCAGCAAACAAGTTAGTACCTGGGAGCTGCAGTGGGGTTTTTTCTGTAATTTGCAGGGTTTGCTGCAAGTATTGTTCAGGGTTGATTGACCTCTTTCTCCGCTCGTATTAGGTCTGGATATGCTCAGTTTTTCTATTTGAAGTGAGAATAAGCCTCTTAGGGCTTCAGTACGCTTCCACCTTTTCAGGAAGGGTTTAGCTGAGTAGGTAGTCTGAGATTTTGGAGTGCTTTCAACCATTTTTCTGGGTATGGTCCTTTTTTCTTTCAGATCCATTCATATCAGTTATTATCTCATCCAAAACTCCCTCTTGAGCCTTGTTTGACCTCTCCCTTATGGTCCCTCTTGTTTCCCTTAGGGTTTTAACCTGTCGCCTCCCATTTTCCAGCCATTTTCCCTATGGTTTCTTGTTTTTTTTCTGCACGTTTTTTCAGAAGATCTGAGCCATTAGATCCATGCCCCTTAGACCTGATATATTTTGGCCACATTGTGTGTTTTGAGTCAATTTTTCCCACCTTTTATAATAGTTTCTTGGGAGCCCTTCTTTTTGGGTAGAATTTATGCATCTTTTACTATTTATTTTACTGTCGTTTCAATTTGATCTACAATTACACAACATTTTTTCTTTTTCTTTTTACACAACCGTCTGGGCTTGATTAAAATTAGCACACATATCACATACATCCACAACTAAAGCGAAGAGTGCATGGTTTAAACCACCAAGCCAAGACATAAATATCGTAATTAATTTATCTGCTCCTCTGTGCCTTTGTTTATTTATCTTCCATCATATTTGGGTATTTGTGTCTTGCGATCATTATGCCCCCAAGGCGTTTATATAGGAGACTCCTACACATTCACCCCTAGTTTTCGTTAGGAAGAGTTACTCCACCTCATAGATGCCGAGTTAGTCCTCCACCGAGTCCCTATACCGACTCTAATTCTGGTCCATCGAGCCCTCATTCTGATTCTAAACTTAGTTCCCCTCTACCTCATTGTCCCACCATGTCAGGTGCCAATGAAGGTACTGGTCGTAATGCTGGTGGTAGCCCCAACCCTAACTTTGTAGCTGCTAGTAGTGGAACCAATACCAGAACCATCCCGGCTACTCGCTTGCTACCTTTTATGGCAGGTTTGAGCCTCCCCCATTTCAGCCAATTAATTAATGACTCCATACATCATGATCCATGTTGGCCTATTATGTCAACTAAGATTCCTTTTGACATCCCTAAGTTCGAAGGAAATGTTTGACAGGACCCTACTAATCATGTCTGATCCTTCCACATGTGGTGTTCATCCAATTCTATCACTGATGAATCTATCTGTCTTCGTTTATTCTAGCGTACGCTCACTGGAGACGCTTCAAAGTGGTATTTCAACCAAACCTCTACCTCTCATTCCACTTTTTCAAATCTTGCTAAAGCATTTATGTCCTACTTTGAGTTACCTCTCCGAATGATACCAGTACGGAGTTGTTCACTGTATTCTATCAAACTTCTGCCACCTGCCTTTTTGACCGTGTCTAAGAATGGCATAGAAGTAGGAGCTTATGTCGAGCTCCCACATTCGGCGACTGTGTCTATATGGATTGGTTTCCTAGAACGGTTTTTCCTTCTATTGGTAAATATTTTTCATCTCACTTTCCTTTGAAAGACGAAGAAGCTCTCCAAATTGCGTTGAAATATGACCTCATCTACACCAAGTCTGGTTATGTTTATAGCGTCTTACCGGATCTTCCTAGACCTGGTGGTACTAACGAACCAGGGGAATCTCATGCCACTGACAGTATCATTGGATTTATTTCACAGCTGTATACTCATCCTCCCATGGGTTATGGTTTCCCTCAGGGAGGGGTCTGCTCCTCTAGCACTTACCCTCCTCCTGGAAACATGTATAGAGGACAAAGCACATTTTCCCCATTACACCAATGGATGCAAGGGCCTACGGTTGCTCAACTTGTTTACCCCAATGTTTTTTAACCTCCTTTCTATCCTTATCGACAACCTGGTGCTCCAGCCCCTCTAGGATTAGCACCCAAGCCTCTTATGCCTTCTCAACCTCCACCACAGCAGCCACCTCCCCCTCCAAGTCAGGTGTATGCACAACAGAGCGTGACCCATCCTTCAAAACTGTAAGAAAAATAGGAAAGGAAACCAAAATCAACCAGCGCAAGGTAACCAATGGCTCTAAGGGAACCTGCCAAACACTAACAACCAGCAATAGAGCAATCAGACGAAGAAGGACAAGCCTCTTCATACGAACAATCCTTGTTCTTGTTGTGGTGTGCATGGCCATTATACTCATGATTGTCCCCTTTTATGCAAAATGTGTGAGTTGTGGGAACTACAAGCAACATCTAGAAGATAACAAGCCATGTTTTCAGCTCCTCCAAATACTGCGCCTATTCAACCGATTTTTTTCAATGATCTTTTCTCTCAGCAAGGATATGTGATTGCCCAATCCCCTCAAAGTTAGGCCACCCCTCAAATCTCTTTTTTTGGTACCTCTGATTACCAGATTCTCATGATGAATTCTAAAGTGGTTAATACTGTTGATGTCAACCTTCAAACTCGGTCGCACCAATATGGCAAGCCTCCTACTTCCTCAGTAAGCGAGTTTGAAACAAAAGTTTCCACAGAGTCCAGTTCGACACCAAATTCCCCCTTACAGATCCCTTAACCACGAGAAGAGGTCCTTCCCAATATCCCCAAAGGTGCATTACGCTAAACTTTTGCTTTTTCCAAAGCCGCCCACAATTACACCCCCTTACCTTCATCCGTCGCCCTCCAAATACCATTCAAGATTCGTAATGCCCATATTTTGCACTGTATCATTGACAAGGTTGCATCCACCTATGTGATGTCCGCCTCTATTTGGAATAAAATTGGATCACCTGAGTTAGCCCCATCCACCATCAATTTGCGTGCTTGCAATGGTCACTCTTCTCAGCCCCTTGGCATGTACCGCAATTGTCCTATCACTCTTGCGAGAAATATTTTTTGTATTGGCATTGAAGTCATTGATGCCCCCTTGGATTACAGCATCCTGTTGGGTCATAGCTATACCTATGCGATGTATGATGTCACATTTGTGGTTCACAGTAAGATGTGCTTTCCTCACAATGGAAAAATTGTTACCATTGATCAGTTGATAGATTACGAACCAAAATCTCACCTCTCCCCCAAGTCTATCATATCTTTCGTGGAGGATAATAAATCAAACCTCTTACCAGTGTTTCACCTAGAGTATATAAATATTCCACCTTGCTAGCTTATTTTCCTAGCCCCCCCCTCTTTTCGAAGATCCTAGCTCGCTGAATGTTTGCATGATGTAATCGCCTCAGACTAAACAAATGTGGTCTCGTTCAACCACCCAGCAGCCTACGCCTCTGCAACATGTTGGTGGTAACTCGACAGAGCCTAGAGGGCCTTCCTTTCAAGGACCTTCCTCTTCTACTAGTGTCTCTTCCACTCCTTTTCAACCAGGAATGGTTCCCCCTAGCCTTAACCAGTTCTGAGCCATTCTGCAAGGCCATTATCCCTCTGGTCGGATACCATTTCTCGCTCCCCCCCTTGGAATATTTTCGGTGCCTGTTATGGCTATGTTGAGCTTTCCCAATTTGATCCTGGGGATCCTAGTCTGGTACATCGATCCTGCAGAAGAAACCTCACCTGATAAACTCAAACCTTATACTGCTGTGACCTCAATCCAAGCGCTCGGCACGACTCCTACCTTTGCTTCAGTGGCTCGACCACCTCAACAAGAATCTACTCCTGTTGGAAAAACATCTGGTTAGGGGGGCAAAGCCAGAAAGAAGGAACCTAAGGATAAAGCTTCCCAAAAAACTCCTTCTCCTCCTAAGCCTCCAAAGAAGTCACCTCTGTGCACTTTGTGTGATGTTTTTGGGCATGCTACCCAAATTTGTCCTGAACTTCCTCTTCTCAAACTTGTGGTCAACGACGCGTTTCCTAAATCCGATATCGCAGAGGTCCATGTTACCTTACCTACTTTAGCTAAGAAACTCAAGACGTTGCACACGAATCAACCTTGTGATTTGTTTGATATTTATGGCCACTATTCTCACCTTTGTTCTCATCTTGAGTATTTTCGCGACACCCTTGAAGTCGTACGTTGAATCGAGGCCGAACGTAGCTCACTAGCTACTCCTCTACTCGTGCGTTTGACTCATCTTAAACAAGAGGAAATTTTCATACCTGCTCCTGATTTCGAGATGACGGAAACTTAGGCCACCATCCTCTATTTTTCATCATCCATGAGATCCTTGGTGGAAAACCCCTCCGAGGCTTTCCCTTCTGTTTCGACTGAACCTCCTTCTGCGATCACCTTTGGCTCAACATTGGTAGATGTTTAATCTACTAGCTCTTTGTATACCCTCTGTATCGATGCATATGTGAACCATATCTCTCATGATGATGCCTCAGGTAGCCTCGCCACATCATGTGGTATTTATTTTTCCAGTCCCCCCATCTTTCACCCTGATGAAGACATTATGGAAGTAATGACCACCCCTAATTTTCCTTGGGATGATATGCACCACCGTGTGTATTTCCTTCCAAAATAGCCCCTTCACTAGTATGCTATGGAGTCTAAAGACTTCATCTCATATGAGGTCGATCGGTTTAGAAATCCCATTCCTGCGCCCAATGCTTTCGAAGAAGAAAAAATTTCCTTAGGGGCACATTGTGCCCCTGAAGAAATTGAGGCTTACACCAAGCTACTCAAAGAATTCTGTAATGTTTCTGCCAGGTCCTATTCAGAGAGGCCTGTACATGATCCTACCACTATCCACCACCATATCAACACATGGCCTGATGCCTACCCTATCCGTCAAAAGTTGAGACACATTTCTCGATGTGAGGCTTTCAAAGTCACAATCGATAAGCTCAAGGATGTTGGTTGTTACTATCCCATTTTCAAGAAAATGGGCACCCTTTGTGTCTGTATGGAATTTCATGACCTGAATAAAGCTTTTCCCCAAGACAGCTTCCCCATACCATGTATTGACCATATCTTTAACAAGTGTAAGGGTAGGATCTGCTACTAATAATCAAGCCGAATATGATGCAGTGATAGGTTTGTTAGTCGATGCCCTTGACCATCACATCCTGCATCTTCATGTTCATTTAGATTCACTACTTCTTGTTAGATAATTGAATGGTGTTTATCATGTTCATAACCCTGTCCTTTTTAGAAGATATTTACGAGTGCAACTCTTAATGCGTGAATATGAAACCATTACTTTTAGTCATGTACCTAGAGCCCAAAATCACTATGTAGATATCATTGCAAATAATATTCTAGATTGGCACTTATCACATGCATTTAAAACAAGACAATAACCATAAAAAAAAGGCGAGCCACATGCTCGTCATATATAAAATATGCATATCCATAATATGTGTCCACAAAATCATAAATGTTTTGGAGTCCTCTTCTCTAATACATTTGACATGCCCATAGCATGTTGCAAAAATCAAAACCGGGGGCACCTCATGCCCCTACATATAATCACTATCTTGAGGGTCTCGATCCATTGGCTCAGCTCCTGCAGCCCAGAGATCCCGGATACCTTGTCTGGCCATTTCACATGACCCCTCGCCACTCTGAGGGTAGACCAACACATGCCTCAATGTAGCGGTCATTTAGATCTTTCCAGTCGTGCTCTGATACCCCAGTCATGAACAACTCACATTTGCGGGGGACATCCTCCCATACTGCATCTAAATCTACTCGGTCATCTCCTCTAGTTGTACTAGAATCTGCAGCCCCTGGCACTGTGGGTCATCCCATATACCTGGATCGTCTCATTGATGCTATATATGCATACCAAAAGTAACGAATTAGTACCATATACATCATTCTAAAAATTTAAATGCATCATGAAATATAACAACTTGTCACTTACCATCTGGTCCCCATGCTCGACCAAGCAGAAGTGGCAAGTCTGGGTCCCCCTAATAATTCATCTCATTGTATGGATAGTCATTAATACAATGGAATTTGGTCCCAATGTGCAAATAAATCAAGTCGGAACACCTTCCCAACTCCCCCGCATCCTCCTCTCCTTAGTAGTTGCACCCAACGACGCATCCTGGGCTCTCGTGGGCCCCCATCCTAGATCTGTACATGAGGCCGAAGTGTGGGGATCTTCTCAAAGAAGAATGAGCACAAAAATGTCCCAAAAGCACAGTCATGGTTCAACTGTCACTTGCATAGCAACAATTGTCATTTCAATGACAACAACATCATCTAGGACCAACCATAGTAGATCCCACTCAACACACTCTCAACAAGCATCATCTGCCCTTTGGTGATATGGTGGAAGGCCTAGTTTTCTAACATCCGCAACACTGCTGTGGCGACAACCCGAGTCTATAGTCTCTAGAGGTCTCCGATCGGTATAGTCGTTCCCTTGACATGAACATCCCGTCGATAATTGCGGTCCACAAACTTAGAGATCTTACGCCCCCATGGTAATACTGGCTGGATGTTCCCCACCATCCCTAATGGTGGTATACCGACCAGGAATAAATTTCATGAATAGTCAACTCGATCTGGTTCCCCTGCACTATAAAGACCTATAGGTTTGGGTCCCAATAGCTGAATATATTGGCTAAAAAGGGCTCTCCTTCCCTCATCAAAGGGTTCTCAACCAAATTGAGCACCCCATATCTTGCGAGTGCGCCTCGTACAGCCTAATCCCCCGGGCTCTTAGAACGGAGTGCCTCAAGATCTCTCTCTCTCTCTAGTTGATCTTTAACTCTACCATACCTGTAAAAAAATAGAAATTTGTCAGTCAGAGGAAGGAAAAAATGCTTAAAAAACACCAAGACCCAAATCCCAGCCAAAAACAAAAAAAAACCAAACTTTTGGCATCTCACACTTTTTTCAGCATTGAACCTATGAGGTCACAGCTTTTCCCCTGAAACATGCTACCTAGGTCGTAGAACACACCCCACAAAGTGCGAGCCAACCATGAGGAGGGGAATAATGTTGTTTCCAGGCTCTGCACCCCTAATCAGAAATTTTGAACTGCTGAAATTGAAGAGTATGGTTAGGCCACATACTTGCAACTCACGGATCTCGATTTCAACGATTGGTTTTTCTACTATGAATGTCGTAAGATTTAGGACCTTTTCCCCTTCTCCACATTCACCACAGCTACTCAAATTGGATGGAAATCACCCTATTAATTGAGAAACCCTAATTTTTATTTCACCAATTTCATCCAAACTGTATCTTCGTTTGAAGAACCATCAACATCGTTGGAAATCTCTCACCGAGCTGTAAAATGGGTATTCATTCATTTTTGGTGATTTGATACTTCATCTTGAAGCCGTTTTTCCAAGAAGGGTCACTTCACCACCTCTCAAAATTGAATTTCTACACTTGCGCCACTTGTACTTGAGGCACCATTTAGCCTTCATACCTATCACTACGTGTGTCGATTTTTGTCATGAGTTACCATTTTTTTCTCATGCTTTTATGGTCCCCACCAGGCCTATTCTGTGTGGCAGCATCACCGAGTTGCCCTTGATCAGAGCATCTGAGTTGAGTCATCATCAGATTCATGGAGTTTGTCTAGAGTCCCTTTTGCCTCCTATTATAGTATTCCATCCATTCATGCCTTGTACCTCTCTCGTGTAGCTCATTTTTTCCTCCATTCCCACTGTCCCCCATCCCCTCAGGAGTCAAGTCAATCGCTTCCAGGTCATCCATAATTTTTATGATCTGACAAGGGAAGTCATACGTTTGCTACTTAGTATCCCCCATTCCATCATCATCTATGGTGTCAGTCCATCAATTTCTCTACTATATTCCCTCATGCCTTAGTTGAGGACCCTCATTTCCTAACCTATGGCGGACCTCCTTCTGTCGACATCAACACATTCATTCTAGAAGATAGTTCTAAAGGGCGGTGTATCTTGGTTCCAACTTCCATAATTTTTCGGTGCCTCATATCAGGAAAAGGGACTCCTTATTCCCTTTGACTTGATTGTTTCTCATTTTCTCCACTTCAGCATGATCAAAATTCGTATACTCGATAGTTCAGTGATCCAACATATTGATCTAGTGATTCCCGGGCGTGTGTGATATGTTTCATACCTCATGAGGGGGTGTCCCTTCAGGTAGCCCCCAACATGCCTTGATGACCTCATTCTCTTCTACAAGCTTAGATGCAGCTCTGCAAATTTGATGGGTTCAGCCCCAGCCACTTGCAACGCTTATAGCATGCATGTATCACTTAGATGATCCATTTATATTTTTAGAGACCTTTCATGTTTACCAAGGCTTCTATGGTTGTCATTATATATCAAGTACTCAGATATTATTGTATTCGGTCCTAGTTGCTGTCCCAGGAGCATTATGTATGTGGGATCCATTATATTTTGTTTGGCCCATGTTTACGCCAACATATCATGTACTTTATAGATCAGTCTCATTTTTCCGAGCGAACCATTATTCTTTTTACTTTGTCATCTCAGTGGGCATAGGTATGCCTCCCCCGCCTCATTGTGTATAGGTACCAAACCATTAAAGGAGACTTATGGTTGTCGGTCTTTCCCCCTCAGGGTTATTATCCTCTCTCGCTCTGGTTCACCTACATATATCTCTCTCTATGACTCCCCTTTGATGTCTAGTGATTGTGTTCTTACAACGTGCTTCGATCATACGATTAGTTCCTAATGATCGTACGTTGGGGGGCAATATGTTACACCAATTTTTGGTAATCTAACCATGTATAATTATATGGATTGAAATACACCATGTAAGACCAATTTTACCATAGTAAAATTTCTTTCACTAAGAAATGATTTAATAAACCATATTTTATTAAGTTGTTTCTCATCTAAATAGAAAACCCCATGAGGAATAATTAAATAAATCCTTATTTATTTGATTTTCCTCTAGGAATAATTAATTAGACCTACGTTTAATAATATTCTTGGTCATATTTAACAGAATTAATGAGAAATAATTAGATAAATCATTATTTATATTATTATTCTCTACGAATAATTAATTAAATCTTTATTTAATTAATATTCCCTGTTAAATTTGACTAAATCATTTAGGAATAATAAAATAAATCATTATTTGTTAAATTATTCCCTGATCCTATCCTTGAAATGATAAATAAATATTTTATTTGTTTATTGTTTCTAAATAAAGAGATTTAACCAATTTAAATTCCTTTTCCCTCCAACAAAATATAATAAAATATTCCAAACAATTAGATCTAGATCTTGGTTAATAATATTTTATTATGCACCATTGTCAAGGATAACTCAATATTTTGTTATAAATAGGAGGGGTTTCCATTGATTCCTTACCTTTGATCCTTTTATCATGGTTATAATTTTATCCTCTTATCATTGTCTATATTTGATTATTTTTATTTTCTTTTTTCTTATTGAGCTCCTTTTGAGTTCTACACGTCTTGGGTATTCTACACTATTGAGAGAGAAACTCTGAAGTTGAAGCATTTGAGGATAGCCAAGAACCCAACCCATTGAGGGGGACTGTATAATTTTTCTTCCCAGTTGTTACATAATACAAAAAATTCTTTATAATTCTTGTCTTTTCCATTGGATATTTTGGAGAAACTCTTATTTCATTTTGTTGTTTAGCTGCTTTATTTGCATAAATCTGGGTTTATTTTTCATTTGTTTCGACCGTCTACTGCAGATCTAATAAGTTTGACAGCCATCTTTGTTGTTAGCGTTGTCTTTCATGTGCAACTAAAGTGATATCTTTTCATACACTTGCGTTAAGATTTCATAGAAAAATAATTGGTGATATTTACTCGTGGCTATGTGAAAGTCAGGTAACAGAATCCCCATAAATAAACAACATGTAAACGACTAGGGTAACACATGTTACTGGTCTATGGTACGCATTAACATGTTCTCTATAGGTCACTCAAGGTGTGTAATATTGTCAAAAGGCTTGAAACAAGAGTGTATTCTAGTCAAGAAGATGATCTTCTCCTCTGAGCTAATGAGGAGGTATTTTCATATATAACAAAAAACTTATTGAAAAGGCTCCTTACAGAGAAGTGATAATAAAGATATAATATATTTTTAAATCTCGAGGATTTGAAATGTGTTCAAATAAACCAACGTGTTTGTCTTTAGAGAACGGATGCTCGCTTGGCTCATATTGTGCATCATTTTATTTGCATTATTGTTACATCAACTCCTCGAAGACCTAGTGCAAAGGATTCAACACATGTTACTTGTTATGATTCCTAGCTATTGAAATGATTGTTGATTTTTTTTGTGGTATGTATTAGATTCTTTAATTATGCTACAATTTTTAATACTCTTGGAGTTTTGGAAAATTTATTCTATAGTTAGGCTCTAAAAGATATATGGTTTCCCGCTAAAAATATTGAGACCACCTTCCAAAAATCATGCTTAATATGGTTGAATGATTGATGTATTGAAAAACATGATTTTTTGATAAAATACAATATTATCTCACCAAAAAAAGGATTAATATATAAAATAAACATATACACAATTGAAAAACATGGGACAAGATTTTTGTCCATGGAGATTTACTTCTAATTCACCATGAGATTCTTAATCTATGAGTAGCCTTTGTTATAATACCATGGGAGAATATTGTGGATTATTAATACCACATGTATACAAAACCACAATTCACTTCATATGACACTTGTTCATATGTCGTTTTTTGTAATTAATAAATTTAATTAAAACAGAAAAATTGGCATAACATTTTGGAGATAAATTTCAACATTTGGTTTACGTACACTACTAAGAATAATTTGGAATATTATGTGGAGATTAAATCTTTGCATTTCAGCTAATAATTATTTATAATTTTATTAAAATTATAGAAACCATATTCCAAAATATACATGCATATCAACATAATTATTAATTATAAAAATAATTAATATATAGTTAAACATATATACATTTAAAAAATATGAAAAACTATGGAGATTCATTCTCCCATATACATAAGTTTGGTTACAATCCATGGGCCAATACCATGGCTTACTAATACCACATACCCAAAAATTCATAACTCATGTTCATTTTACATAGTTCATGAGACATTTTTTTTATTAATCAATTTAATTAAAAGGTAGAAAGGGATGAACCATTTTTGAGATAAATCTCAACCTTTCATTTATGAGTTATATTATGAGTATTATAAAATATTCTTTGGATATTAAATCCCTACCATCCACCTATTAATTATTACTAATAAAATTAAAAATCCTAGAACCATATTCCAAAATAGACATGCTTATGAGTGTAATCACCTTTCTACATAATTAAAAAAAATGTATAATATCACGAGTAAAACATCAAA
Organism: Pinus albicaulis; assembly: GCA_034641835.2. Lineage (NCBI taxonomy): Eukaryota > Viridiplantae > Streptophyta > Pinopsida > Pinales > Pinaceae > Pinus > Pinus albicaulis. Next base: position 758,210,555 of record CM076583.1, on the reverse strand, counting down.
ATTTAATTTAATATAGGAAATAAACAATATTCTAATGTATTATGTATAATGTATCTTGAGTTGATCCATTTACACATTTTTTTCCTCATATCTCCTCTTTTTATTAAACATATCTATATTTTATGACAAATTGTGTGATGAGTCTTGTGATTTGTATTACTAAAATATTTTTCTTATTTTTGTTTTTAATGATGAAAGTAAATAATGAAATATTATTAATCATTGTAAGATCCTTAGGATGTGTGCCTGAGTCATCTAGGATGAGGCAAGCAGAGTTGTGTTGGTGGAACAACATCACAACATTTGCAATGTTGAAACTGACGTGTTAGGGTTTCACTCACATTTTGTCACATTTTGCAACAAAATGGAGTCATGAATGAAACAATATGAGAAATGGCCATGGGAAGGATACATGAGATGAGTGGGGCGTGACAACCAAGATGATAAACCAAGAGAGGATGTGCAATATAGGAGACTGGGTAAGGGTGTGCAAGATGAGTTCATGAATGAAATGGGTTGGCGCAAGTGCATGAGTGGAACGATTGGCCCGGTTGCACATGGAACAAGTTGACCCAGGAAAGACAAAGTGGAATGATCAGTGAGACACAATTGTGCATGGTTTGATCGACTGAACCAACGTCTCATTTGGATTTATGTGCCGCATTGCACGACAACATGGAAAATATATTTGAATGGAGAGTTAGAAAAATTGAGGGAAGAACAAAACGATGGAGAAAAACTAATGAGTTGATCAGAGTGGGAAGACAAATAAAAAATGGAGTGAGCAACCGAGATGAAGTCGATATTGATGGCCATAATGGATGAGCTCATTTTATTGTGGGAGCTGACTATTGGAACTAGTTCAAGCGAGGGTGTTCTCGGTGTGTTAGGTTTTTTACAAGTCATGCAGGGTGAGATAATTATGTGGATAGGGTGATATTGTGCCACAAATATGCCTTGATGGTGAAAAAAAACTCATATGTGTCATGCATGGTGAAATATTCATGTCAACAAGGTGAGATTGTGGCATGATCAGTCCTTGGGAAAGTAGGGGCACAACAAATACATTGTATGGGCTAGCTAAGATATTTGTGGCAAGACTATGAGTGGCGCATTAGAAGCATTCTCGACTATGTAAAATGTGGGGCATGCTATTTCACATTTGGGATGAGTGTTGAAAAGTGTAACTAGGATTGGTCTTCATAATGACTACGTAATTATGAATTTATGTAATGAAGAAGAAAAAAATATTAAAATTTATTTTGTAAAGCTTGACCCATTGGTTTCATGAGCAAATAGTTTTTATTATAGGTCAAAGAATTCTTCTTGATGTCTTTTAGGGATTTTTTATCTTGTCATAAATGTATAAAATAGAGTCGCGTATGATAAATCATGTTACTCTTGTGTGAAGAAAAAACATATGCTCCAAAGACCTTGTCACCTTGCTCCACGAAGTCAGCTCAAAATTTGTTGGAAATATATTCCTTGATGAAGTCGGCCTAGAAGCTGGAAAAAATTACTATAAGTAAAGGAACTGTGACCTCATTATCAACACACCAATTAGGATCAAGTTTGAAACTCAGTATGAAATACAGTTCAAATCTCAGTGCATAAGGATAAGAGATATACAGTGAACAAAGAAGGAAAGTCTACGTGGTAATAAATTCTACACAATTCAGTATTCAAGGGATGAATTTATACCTCGTATATCTCAGTGAGAACCTGGGTTACCACAGTGCATCAACAGTTCAGTTTTGAGCTAAACAAGAGTCATATATATTTAAGTTTAGGTCAACACATATCTAGCAAAGAAGCCGAAGGTAATTGTAGTACAAATGAGTGTTCATACATCAGAAAAATATCTCAGCCTTGGGCTTAGAGGGTGCAGAAAGATGACCATGAAAGATTCTCTAGGAGAGCAAATCTATATCGAAGGAAGAGCAAAGGAATCACATCATTCAAGGGATAGGAATCGAGATTTGTAAGACTGGTGGAGAACGGTGTAGAAAAATAAGGAAGCTACACTATAATCAAAAGGAAGCAATGACAAGGTCTTGGAGGCATACATTTTTCAAGGGTTGTATCATTGTCATGGTACTTGTCAATTTAATTCTAGAAGAATAATTACTTGCGGGTTTTCCTCTCCAAGAGGGACAGATTTTTGCCTTGGCTGGAAGAGCGAAAATCTTGTGTCAATTGTGTTTTGATAATTGACTTGACGAAAGACCTAATAAGCTAATGAAAAGAAGAACTATGTAAGAGAAACAAGTTCACAAGTAATTATCAAGTATATAATTGAATTAAACTACGCCCTATCAAGTTCTCAACAATGAGTTGGGTTATTTTTTACTTGAAATTAAGTAAATGCTTAAATTTATGGATGTTGTAACATTGTAAAATTGTTGATGTTTGTAATGTGAATATGGGAACCAGTGAGGTTTTCCTTGTACTTGTATAATTTTTTGCACATTCTACCATGAGGGATTCACTCAATGACCCTTTGCCATATCACATGTGTTTATGGCATACTAAAAAATAAACCTAATTTGAATACATAGTGGAAAGTACCTCTAAAAATCAAATTATTTAACACCCTACCAATATGAACCCAATAAAACTTCCAAATTAAAAAAACCCTTACTTTCACTACATATTGTAGGTTTCCATTATTTCATTAAATTTTTTTATACCCCTTTATATTTTTTCATTAACTTTGAGTTCCATTTTTTGTACCTTCCAATATAAAAACCCTTTACCCCCTAATATATGCTCAATATATTATGTCATTTTTCCCTCAATATATATCCCCTAATATAAACGCACACGGAATGGTATTGTTCCCCTAGTGAAGCCCACACGAATTGTACATTGATGTTTATGTAGCTTTGTGAAATGATACTGTGGCATTACATTGTGGCATATTTTATATGTGGATGATTGTATACTTGTGAAGCAGAAGTGAACTGAAGTAAATGGGCATTGTACTTTGGTTAATATTGCATGTTAAATATGCTAGCATAATACATATAAATCATGATACAAGTGCAAGTCATAGAAGTGTAGTCCAAGTGTAAGTAGTTGTAAGTTGGTTAATCCATTACAAAAGAACCAACTTGGTGTCGCACGTCAAAATTACTCAACACACCTTAACTCAAGGGGTGCTCTCGGGGCATGGTAGCTGGTATTAGAGTGAAGTTCACCACCTTCTAATGGAAGTTAGTATCAAAGTATAATTTGATAAAGGTTGGTATCATCCATGGAGGTCACTTAACAGAATATGGATGAGAAGTTGGATTTCTTAGAAGAGTAGTTTGGTTTATTGGCAGAGGCTATTAGAGGGATAATCAAAGGAGATTTAGAAGCAAAAGAACAAGTGAAGTCCATGAGAAAATTCTACACCAAGGGGATGTATTAATTTGAAATGATTTCTATAGTTGTTGAGAAGGACTTTGGTGAAGATGATACCTTTGATAGATTGAATTAGTTGGAATATAAAATTAATAGTCTTACTTCAACTATGGAAGTGTAGAAAGAGACAATTGAAGTGTTAAGGAAGGTATTCAAGAGAAGTTACTCTAGTTCTTTAGCAAGGGGGGAGTTGAAAGAATAAAAATTATATGATGGAAACAGAAGTACAAAAGTGCTTGAAATTTTTTATTGTATTTTTTCATAGGTTGACATCCCAAAACATAGTATGTCAATCTGGGCTTAATAATCTTCAAAGAATAGCAAAATATTTTCTAGGAGAAGACTTGCATAATATTGTAAACCAAACTCCATCTCTCCTTACGAACCCACACAATTAGTCTTCAAAATATATAATCAACTTCAATCTCGACTAGAAATCATTCTCCTAGTTTTATTTTATTAAAGTAATCATAGTGGAATTATAAAGAACATAAAATAAAACACTAACTAATGGCCATTGAACTCTTTTATTATGGATCCTTCTAGGCTGGCACACCTAACTCCTTTCTCAAGTATCCAGAGGAAAAAGGAAGCTAGGATCCCACTATGGTTTTCCCATACATAAAGCAAGAAAAGAATAGATTTCTTGGTCTTGAATCCTTCTCGGTTGGCAGACCTAATACCTTACTTAGGTGTCCAGAGGACAAAGGGACTGAGGATCTCTTTGTAGAAATCAAAAGAAAATGAAATAATTCCAATTAAATCCACCCACTAAGCAAATTTTCATCAAATAATGGGAAACAACAAAAAAAAAACCATTCCCAAATATCCTCAAGACTTCTTAATGTACTAAATCCTATAGATCTAAATATGAACTAAAGAATGTAACTTGGAACCACTTATTTGTTTAAAAAAATAAACAGTTCAAGAAAATATACTATAAAGATAGCATCTTATGAAGAAAAAGATCAGAGCATACAACCGACTATGGAAACAGGGCATTCAAATATCCATGTCCAAATCTTGCTTTCTAAAGTTTAAACAAACATACACCCTGTGTTAAAACTAACACTATGGTTATAAGGATTTGTATTCAAATAATGAATAAAAATATTTTAGTCTAATGAACTATGGTGTCATCGCAAACATAAATATTAAATACTCCTTTAAAGTTCAAACGGGAAATGACATGAAAATTATTATAAAGAACAAAAAATAAAACACTAACTAATGGCCACCAAACTCTTTGATTATGGCTCCTTCCATGCTGGCATGCCTAATTAATCTCTCAAGTGTCCAAAGTAAAAAGGAATTTAGGAGCCCACTATGGTTTTCCCCATACATAAAGCAATAAAGGAATAGAGTTCCTGGTCCTAGCTCCTTTTGGGTTGACATACATTATACCATACTCAGGTGTCCAAAGGACAAAGGGACTTAGGATCTCTTTGTAGGCATCAAAATAAAAGGACCTAATTCCAATTAAATCCACCCACTAGACAAATTTTCATCAACTAATTGGAAACAACAAAAATAAACAAAACCTATTCCCAAATATCCTCAATACTTCTTAATGTACTCACTCCTATAGATATGAATATAAACTAAAGAATGTAGCTTGGAACCACTTATTTGTTTCAAAAAATAATCGATTCAAGACAAGATACTATAAATATAACATCTTATGAAGAATAAGATCGAAGAATACAACCGACTACGGAAATAGGGCATTCCAATATCCATGTCCAAATATTGGTCACTGAAAACTTTAGGGTTAATATTCGCAGGTGGGATAATTTGATATGTTTTGTCCAAAAAACAATTTGCCAATTTCCATTTTTCATAAAAAATATTTTCCCAAATATTATATCATAAAATTATTTTACCTTAAAAATCTCTATTTTTTTATAGAGAATATAAAAAATCATTAGAAATTTGAATATTTTTCCAAACATGTCACTAAAATTTTTATAGCTTTCATGTTAGGGACTTGTAAGATTCGCCAAGGTTTCTAAACTTTAAGATAAATTTTCATCTATAAAAATTTCCCTGAGCTTGGTTTCAAAAGTTTAAAAAAACATACACCTTGTGTTAAAATTCGCACTATGGGTATAAGGAGTCATATTCAAGTAATGAATACAAATATTTCAGTCTAATGAACTCTGGTGTCATTGCAAACATAAATAATAAATACTCCTTTAAATTTAAAATTGGATATGACATGAAAATTATTATAAAGAACAGAAAATAAGACACTAGCTAATGGCCACCCAACTATTTGATTACGGCTCCTTCCATGCTAGCATGCCTAATTCCTTCCTTAAGTGTCGAAAGTACAAAGCAAGTTAGGAGCCCACTATGGTTTTCCCATACATGAAGCAAGAAAATAATAGAGTTCCTTGTCCTGGTTCCTTTTGGGTTGGAAGACATAATACCTTACTCATGTGTCCAGAGGACAAAGGGACTTAGGGTCTCTTTGTAGGCATCAAAAGAAAAGGAACTAATTTCAATTAAATCCACCCACTAAACAACTTTGCATAAAATAATGGGAAACAACAAAAATAAACAAAACCTATTCCCAAATCTCCTCAAGAGTTCTTAATGTACTCACTCCTACAGATCTGAATGTGAACTAAAGAATGTAACTTGGAACAACTTTTTTGTTTCAAAAAATAATTAGTTCAAGACAAGATATTATAAAGATAACATATTATGAAGAATAAGACAGGAGCATACAACCAACTATGGAAATAACACATTCAAATATCTAGGTCCAAATCTTGTTTTCAAATGTTTAAACAAAGATACACCTTGTCTTAAAACTCACACTATGGTTATAAGGATCCAGGTTCAAGTAATGAATACAAATCTTTCAATCTAGTGAACTCTCATGTCATCGCAAACATAAATAATAAATACTCCTTTAAAGTTCAAACGAGAAATTACATGAAAATTATGGTGCTACAAATTCAAGATAAATGATATGTATTTTGGTCATTATTGCATATATAGATGCTCACATCTTTAATATCACAATATTACAACAATTGCTGGTAATTTTAGACACAAAAACTACACTTATTCTCTTAATACTTGCATCTGATAATAAAATTCCATCTGTTCAAAATAGAACTTCCATATATCATTGTAAAGTTCAATAGTTGGATTTAATAACAAATATAATGTCATAAACCAAAATTCTCTTGACTCTATCTATGTACTCATTCATTCTTTCATTCTAAAAATTACTCAACACGTAGTGCAACACATATACTCATATGATGCCAAAATTTGGGTTTGAAACAAAACAGAAAACAATACCTATATATTTACATGTCACACCATTGCATTTGAAATGTTACTTAGATCCAATTCTAAATGAAGCAAAGATGGGAGGACAACGTGATGGGTTGGTGTGCCCAATCTAACCAGCTCATTGCCTCTCAAAGAATCAATTACTATTTTAAGTAAAATAACAATAAATGAATGAAATAACCATGTATTATATTTTCATTAAGATATATGCAATCTATTACATGGATCGCAATAGTATAATATAACCCATTATGTTTAGAGCGATCCAAAAATTAAAAATATTGGCATAATGATATACAAGGACCACTAGCCTTTCCTGAGACCAAAGATGGGTTTTTATATTTTTTTGTAGTACATGAGAAGGATAAGATGAGCCATAAAAATTATGGAACAAAACACCTAAATATCATAGTGGTCTTCCATGAGGTCAATTTGTTAACATTAGTTTTCCCAAACTTGAATAAACTTGAATCCATATAAAGAAAAACTCGAAGAGTAGATCCCTAGATCCCGGTCATGATCATTAAACAACCATATGAGCAATCCATAAGCATTCTAACCTTTGACCTGAGACATACCAGAAAAATTCCAGGGTGTCCAATAGCACAATATATGGCCCCATCTATCATTTATCAATCAGAAACAACTATAAAAGTTCGCTTGTCCTGGTTGCAAAACTTAAACCTTCATTAGTAACCTTTAATATAACTATTAGGATTAAAAAATGTATTCAAACATAATATTATTGGTTTCATTTAAAATATTTACCTCTTAACCTTGAGAAATTATCTAGATCAACAAATCAACCCAATGTTGTGTCCAAGATGTGATTGTAAGAGTGAAAAAGGGAAGGGTAAAGGCAAAAAAGGGAGAAAAATAGCAGCAAAGATGTAGAGAAATACTTGGATAAACTAGGAGATTGCTAACATGAGTTCAATTGAAGGCTTCTACATCATTCTTAACAAGGAATGTGAATATGTGGTGGAGAGGAAGGGCATACTAGGTTGCCTCGGGACAGATTTAGGATGACCTTACCACATGGTTGTAGTTGAAGGAAGCTTTGTATTCTTAGTTTGGACAACACAATTAGACTTGGGATGCAAGGAGGCAATTGAAGTTTTTAAGGTAGTCATGAAGTGTAAAGGATTAAGTTTGGGATTATTCTCGAGTATTAAGTTGGAGATTTCAAATATGGATGATATGGATAGGTTGTTCGATTTCTTCATATGCCTAAATTTTTTTGCACAAACGGAAGTGAAGATACAAATGTGTAGAATCTCGAAGAATCTATAATTGTTGTAGACAAGATTCTAGATCTTTGCATTATAGAAAATTTGAAAGGGAAGGAGTGTGGCAAGAAGAAGAAGAAGTTAGATAAAGAGAAAGGGAAAATTTTGAAAGAGGATGGACTGAAGCAGAGTAGTAAGAAAGAGGAAGTCTCTTTCATGTTGGTTATGTAGAGAGGATCAAATGGTGAATAATTTTCCATTGAATTAGAAAGTGGATGTTGTATGACAGGTTGAGAAGGAAGAGAGAGAATGTAAGAGTTCTTACACATATGTGGGATTGATTTAGGTTTTGTGGGTAACTTATTTAAAATAGGCTACTCCAAATAATGATCAAGAGGAGACTAAGTTGCACTATGTGAATATTTATTTGAATGGGATTTAATCGATGGCTATGGTAGATAGCAGGGCTACTCATAAATTTATGAGGGAAGATGTGGCTAGGATATTGGACTTGCAGAATGTTATAGTATTTTCATCTTTCAAAATGGTGAATTCTGAGGGAATTGAAGTTCATAGAGAAGCTCATGGTATTCTAGTATTGATCGAAAGTTGGAAAGGGAAGTCTACTGAATTCATGATTATCAGGATGGACGACTATGAGATTGTATTGGGAATCAAGTTTATGGTTGGATAGCGAGTTGTACCATGACATCATATGGGGATATTTTTCATTATTTTAGGAGAGTAATAGATGGTTATACTAAATGTTGGGGCCATGGTAGATGTACATAGGATGACAACTATCCATATGGAGGGAAGATATTAGGATGGTGATATTTTTGAGAGATTGAATAGTAGGAATTTCATACTCATGAAACAATCAAGGATGTTGGTTAACATGGTAGAAGGTATTATGGGGATGTTAGAGATACCTCATATGGTTGATGTTGAAATTTCCACGGTCGGGTGCAATAAGGTTGATTTTGAGAATTCTACATTTTATCATGGTAGAGGATATGACGAGTATGTAGATGATATTGAGGATGTTGATGCTTTTATTTTGAGAATTCGTGAAGATCTAGACCAAGATGATGGATTTTGGAGGATTACATCTATGGATGAGGTTCAATATGATGAATTGTGGCATAAACAACGAGTAGAGAGTTTTAGGAGTATAGCGAGACTAAGGCGACAAATGGTTGTCATGATGATCCATAGTTAGATATGTTGATTGAGGAAAGTCAGGGTAGGACTGGTTACTATCCCCATTTGTTGAGATACATTGTATATAGATATGGAGGGTTCATAATGGGTAGAGGTGGAACATTTACAGGATCAAGGAGTACATCTTCAGTGAGGAGAGATGGAGGATTTGGAGTGTGAAGAGGTACTATAGGAGGCTACCCCACTTAATATTCTCATTGAGTTCATGAAGGCGAGCTCACTATTAGTTTCTCAAGGTGGTGAGTCTAGGGATTTATGAGGTGCCATGGAGGGTACTTCCTGATGATGAGTAGGAGTAGAATGAGGATGAGATCTGTTGATATGAGTTTGTGATGGTGAGTGTACATGTTTGAGTGCATGAGTTCTTGTGGAGTTGACTCTATGATCATATTAGCTACCTAATTTTTCGTTGACACGATGGGATCCAACATATGATATTATTATGTGGGTATTCATGGATTTTCATGGGATGTATGTCAGTAGATGACATTATTCCTTATTTTTGTTGATGAAACAATGTGATGAGGAGGTTTTTCAGGATGTAGAGGACAATCTCATTGTAGTATTTGGTGATGGATAAATTACTAGAGAGGTTATTGTCGAGGAAGAAAACATGTTTAGAGTGGGAAAGGATGTAAGACCCTCAGGGATGTGTGCTTGAGACATCTAGGATGAGGAAAGCAAGGTAGTGGAGGTGGAATGTCATCACAACATTTGCAACATTGGAAGTGATTTTTTGGGGTTTCATAGACACTTTGTCACATTTTTTGGAAAGGTGAAGTCATGCATGGAATAAACAAATATGTGTCCATGGGAATGGTGCACGAGATGGGTGATGCATGATGACGAATATGGGTGAATGAGTGAGGGCTTTCCATATGGGTAACTGGTCAAGGATGTGAAATATGAGTGCATGAGTTGAATGGGTCACCCTAGGACCGTGATTGCGAGGATAAAATGGGGTGTGCATGAAATGAGTCGACACAGTCGAGGAGAAGTGGAATGATTGGTAAGATGGGGTCATGCAAGATTAACCTGACTGGCCCAATGCAATGGTTAGACTAACGTACCTCTCTTCATGAACACATGGCACATATAAGTGAACATAGAGCTGTAATGAATTTGGAAAAACCATAACAATGAATAGTAACCAACGAACCAAATGAAATGTGAAGATGACTAAAATTCATAATGAGCAATCAACACCTAGTTGAGATTGACATGTGAAATGGTTGATCTCGCTTGATTGTGCAAGATAATTGTTGGAGCGAGTTTTGGAGAGGGCGTTCTGGGCTGATTGGGTTTTTTATGAATAATGCAGGGTGAGATAGTCATGCATGTAGGGAAATAAATTTGTGTGCACAGGGTTAGAAGTGGCATGAATGAGACTTGATGGTGCAAAAAAGTGCATGATGAAATCATATGATCCATGTAGGGTGAGAAGTCCTATGGATCGGGAAAGGTTGTGGCATGGCCAAGCCTTGAGGGTGCACGAAGGTGCATGATGAAGATATAATATGGGTTGGCCAAGATAGTTGCGACACAATATTGAGTGGCATGTTTGGAAGGTTTTGGACTATGTACATTTTGTGGGCAAGCTAGTTCGGTTGTGGCACAAGTTTGGGTCTATTATACATGAAAGTTAGTGAAGACTAAAATATGTTCATATTATAACATTGTAAAATTGTTGAAGTTTATGATGTGAATACTCGATCCAGTGAGGTTACCATTTCACTTGTATAATTTGGTGCCCATTATACATTGATTTTTATGTATCTTTCTGACATTATATTGTGGCATATCTTTATATGTATATTATTATATACTTGTGAAGTAGAAGTGAAGTGAAGTAAACATGAATTGTACTTAGGCTAAGAGTGCATGTTAATTTCACCAACGTAATACACCTAACTTGTGACAGAAGTGTAAGTGTTAGAGGTGTAGTCTAGGTGTAAGTAGTTGTAAGTTGGTCAAGCCATTACAATGAACAATGTTAGTATCGCACGTCTAGAGGCCTCATTGTGCCTTAATTTGATGGATTCTATAGGGGTGGGATAGTAGTGAATATAAATTTTTTTGTGATACTATTATTTTTTTAATAAAATACCTTATTTTTAATATAGCGGAGTTAATATGAAACAAGATTAATAATAAAGACAAAAGGATTTTTATGTAGAAATTTATTAATATTGATGTATTACCAGATTCTCTTGATCTAACAAATTAATCTTATGTTAAATACCGAATCCTTCTCCTGTTAATCTTGCGGAAATTCAATCGCCAATTGTAAACACATGTGAAGAAAATCAATCACACATAAACACAGTTGTTTTACGGGAAATATTAAAGCTAAAAACCCCAACTATAATATATTATGTATATCAATGGAATCATGTAATAATATCATAAAAATATTAGTACATCAAGCTCTCAGTATAATCAACAATCATTACACATTGTCATGCAGAAATTTGCATATCTATGCACCAATTTCTTGCCTCGTTACAGCCTGCCTCCACTGCGCAATCCCTGTTGAGGAGGACCCCTGAATGAATTCGAATTGTCCTTTCCTTGACTGTGCAATCCTCATTGGAAACTCCAATGTGTGTAAGATGCATTGAATGCATCACTATAGTCACAATGGATAGTCCATCTCACCCTTTCACCTATCTCTTCATTGGAACTAACATGCAAGTAGTTAACTGCTGTATTTGTTTAGTTGTTAGTGAGTTATTAGTTGCGAATTAATTAATTAGTTAATTCAATAAACTCTCACTAGTGTATCTTTCAGTTAGACTAGATATAACTAGCTCAACTGAGTTTAACCCACTTAACTGAGTTAAACTAAATAACAACTCCCATAACTACTCTTCCAAATCTATTATAACTTTTCCACTTCAGTTCTAACTGAATCTTTCATGCATGAGCCACCAATAACCCTGGGAATTGCGTAATTCCTTCAGCCCACTGATTTTCCAAATCTGTTCATTGAAATAAAGTGCTCCAAGAGAATAAGTTGATATTTATTGTTAGATTATTATTAAGGGCTAATAATAATCGACATGCATCTATTTTTAGATTGACGATCTATAAATAGACTTCACCCAATATTCTAAAAATAGAATTTCATCTATTTTTCACATTTGACCAACCATATACAAATAACATCCTGCAACTTATAGAATATGCTCACCATGTCTAAAAATAGACATACACCTAAAAATAACCTGCGGGCCCCACTTAGTGAAGGTGCTTACTTTTCACTAAGTTCATCATCTTGTTGAATCTCAACACTCCCTCTCAACAAGATAGGGATTATCCTTCACCCCGATCATGCCTCTATGGTATTCGAATTTTCTCCTGTTGAGCACCTTTGTCAAAATATCTGCATCCTGATCTTTCATGGGAATGTACTAAAGCAACCTGATCTTTTGCTGCACACAATCTCTGATATGATGATACTGGATATCAATATGTTTAGATCTATCATGAAACATATAAATATTCGAGAGTTTAATGCAACTCTGATTATCACAATGTATCACTGTAGGATCTAAATGAGAACTGAATAAACCGACCAGGATCTTCCTCATCCAGATAGCCTCACATGCAGCTTGACTTGCTGCCATGTATTATGCTTCCATTGAACTGAGTGCCATGCATCTTTCTTTCCTGCTCTACCAAGAAACTGTTGTAGATCCAATACTGAAAACCCCTCCTGATGTGCTCCTTCTGTCCGTTGGGCTAACTGCCCAATTTGCATCTGTGAAGCCATGAAAATTCACCTCATCCGTCTGTATGTACCATAAGCCATACTTAGATGTGCCCCTGAGATACCTCAAGACATTCTTTCCTGCCTTCCAAAAGAGCTTGGTAGGCTTAACCGTCACTTGAGAAAGCTGGTTCACTGCATAGCATATGTCCAGTATTGTATTAACTAAATACATGAGAAAAACCACCAACTTTCGGTAAACAGTGGCATCCACTACCTCTGCCGATGTAGCATCCTTTTTCCTCCAATTTCTTGGAAGAGGAGTATCCATGGGCTTGCAGTCCTCCATGTGAAACTTACCAAGTATCTCCCGTGCAGACTTGCCTTGAGACAGAAACAGTTCACCTTCTCGCTGCCATATTTCCAACCTAAGGAAATAATGAAGGAGGCCCAAATCCTTCATGTGAAACTCCTTTACAAGATCTGACTTTCATCAGTGTATCAACTACTCATCACCCGTTAGTATTAAATCATCAACATAAAGAACAATGATTAAAAGCTTACCCTCCACCACAATTTGGTACAGGTTTTCATCTGCCTCACTCTTGGTGAAGCCAAGTTCGGTGAAATAGCTGTTGATCCTTGTGTACCAAGCACGTGGTGCTTACTTCAACCCATACAACGCTCTTTTGAGTCTGCACACATGCGACTCGCTGCTGAAGATCTCAAATCCTTCAGGCTACTTAGTGTACACCTCTTCCTCAATGATCCCATTAAGGAACATACTCTTCACATCCATCTGATGAATGTGCAAACCCATCTGCGCTGAGAGAGAAAGGATGGTCCTTATGGAAGAATACCGTGTGACAGGTGCAAAGGTTTCTTCATAATCAATCCCCTCGATTTGTGAGAAGCCTCGGGCAACAAATGTTGCATTATACTTCTCGATGCTCCCATCAGCAACTTGATTTACCTTGTAGATCCATCTTGATCCTACAACTGATTTACCCACCGGCCTTGGAACAATCTCCCAAGCACTGTTTCTAACAATGGAGTCATACTCCTCCACCATGGCATCTACTCATGTGGGCTACTGCGTTGCTTCTTCAAAAGAAGATGGCTCTGTCATGATACACTTGCTCATAAGAGACATGTATCCAATAAATTGGTTAGGTGACGGTCTTTGTCTGTGCTGTGATGTAGGGACTCCTAAATTCTGTGCCGCATCAAGATTCAGTCTCTTAGCTTCTGTGGTACGCTTTCTTCCTGTTCTGATGTTTGGTTCTAAATGAGTGGACTCCTCCAATCCATGAATCTCCTCCTGTGGCTGATCCACATCTAGAGGCTCATCTTTGGGAACAAGAAGTTCCTTCTCTGCATGCAAGTGTAGCTCCCTCTCAAGCAGCAACTTCATGGCTTTCACCTCATTAAATTTTATATCCCGTCGCACCATAGTAATTCAACTCTTTGGAAAATACACAGGATAATTATGGGGTGTTTCTGTGTACCCCACAAATATCCCAACTTCTGTAGTCGGCTCCAGCTTCTTCCTAGTGTCCTTTTCACATGAATGTAAACAGATGAGCCAAAAATATTCAAATGAGAAATATCAGGCTTCTTACCAGTAAAAGCTTCTTCAGGTGTACTCATGCCAAGTACTTTATGAGGAAAATGGTTTTGCACATAAACCGCGGTGTTGCATGCTTCCGCCCACTAGTGCATCGGTAGGCCCTGGTCATGCAACATAGCTCATACAACACCCACAATCGTTATGTTCTTCCTCTCTGTGACCCCATTCTGCTGTGGGTTATGAGGCGCTATGAGTTCTCTTTGAATTCCTTCTTTCCTACATAAGTCTTTGAATTCGTTCGAGATATATTCACCACCATTATCTCTCTGCAGAGCCTTCACTTGCTTCCCCGACTCATTCTCCACCTATTGTTATGACATCCCTCATAGAGCTGGGAAGGCTAACGATCAGGAGCTTCATTCTGCAAAGAAAATACAACAAGGACTGTATAAACTGTCACAACCCCTTTTTCACCTATCAGAACCTTTGAAAGGGCTTAAAATCCACATTTTAGCTTTAAAAGCACTCATTATAACACATTAGGCCTTTAAGCCCCTTTCGCTTAAGCTTGAGCCCCTTTTCCACCATGAGATCGGGCCCTGTGACTGAGCGCTAAGCCCATTGGCGGTCGCATGTCGCTCTTTCCAAGTTCCCGCATCTAAGTCTTCTATTTCGCTGATGGTCGATCCTCCGATAAGATCCTGACTGTCGATCCTCCAGATCCGACGGCCATCGCACATCGTTCATCACCACCCTAACCTTTCTTATTCATCGAATTACTTTTTTTCCGATGTACTAAACCCCGACGCAATCCCAACTGTTGATCTCCACAGATCCAACGGTCCCTGCTTATCGCACATCGCCCATTAATTGCGCATCGCACATTGCAAAGTCCATGTCCCTTTTAAAATTTTCCGCCGATTTGTGAAATGCCAATACAATCCCGACCGTTGATCTCCTCCCCTATCCAACGACTATCAGGCCCCCCTCAGCTATATTTGTTGTCCCCCGCGATGGAATCCCGACCGTTGATCCTCCTGATCCAACAGTCAGCGCTGTCTTGTTGTATCGCTGTCCTCTGCCCCATTCATTCATTTATGCGAGATCACGATGTATTATGGACTGTTGATCCTTCTGATCCAATGCCTAGCGCACCTTTGCCTTTCACCCCACCCACTTTCCTCTAATGCATCTCCGCCGTTGATGTCGTCCCCAATCCAACAGCTCTTGCTCCCTCTGCGGTTCCAATTTCCGTATGTCTGAATTCCTGATGTGCGTGGCACCGATTCAATCACAGCCGTTCATTTTCCCTCATCTAATGGCCCACATTACTTCCACCTTTCTTCCTCCCGCACATTCTTTCTCCCTTCACGTTTAATCTCCACCGTTGATCTACCTAATCCAACGGCCTGCGGGACTACTCCCTTTCCTCCCCCTTGTACCTCCATGGTGCCCCCGCACTTGAATCCTTTGACTGCGGAATATTTTCATCCAAAGGTCCATATTCACTGCAGAGGCACCCATACCACAGACCCGTCCGTACCTCCAAGCGCCCCCGCAGTTGATCTCCACCATTGATCTCCATCATGATCCAATGGTTCTCGCTCCATCGCTCCTTCGAAAATTTCTCGATCACCCATCCATTATTGTATTCCCCACTCTAATCTGGATTGTCGATGTTCTTAATCTAACGACCCACATTGCTCTCGCTTCCATAACCCTACATCTGATCACCCTGCTACAAGACAAAATTTCTGACGTTATTGCTGGTCCCACCTGACCGTGCAGGTTCGAAAATCGCATTCTTCCTTCGCCGTTGATCTAGATTGCTGTGATCAAATGATCCAAGTTCCTTTTCGCATTCATTTCATCAAATAACATGATCGTGCTATTTCAACGTGAAATGTGCAGTTTTGATAAGACACGTGTCTTCCTCCAACCTGTATCGCATTCATCTGGCTCATTACTGCTTACCACTTCAACCCCACGCAAAAACCACTCCGGTTTTCCGCAAACCCGCCTTTTGCATAAGCTTTTCACCAAATCAGATTTAAACCCTGTTTTCGCCATGGAAACGCTCCTGTTGCATTCCTTGCCTCCGCACTGCTCTTTCTCCTTCACCCGAGCCTTCTGAAGCAGTCAACCATTCATCACAGGATTTATTTAATTAGTTCGTTGTCTGTGCAGTTTTTTTATGGCATTTTAAATGCACAGGCCCTCTCATAACCAATCACAGTGGCTTGAGGCCGAGGATGACAATCCTCCACGCCCAAGGAAGCAGAGAAGAAAGATGAAGAGGTTCAATTCCACGTCTAAGTCAATGGATCATGACCATTGGCCATTCCACAAGAACCTCCAGCACAGAAGGCCAACTCATCCACTACCAGCAGTGCCAAACCCTCCAGTGCAGAAGACCCACTCAACCACTACTAGCAGTACTGCACTCTACAGCATAGAAGGCCAGTTCATCCCACGACTAATGGTATTGTCTTCGCAAGTACCAGCAGTGGCTCCACCTCATCAAACATCAATGATCATTCATGACTAGGCTTGTGTGGCCTTTTTACCTTATGTTCTTTTCACTTCGTCATTTCAGGTGAAATTCTTATTTCACTCCTGCAGTTTGTACTTCTAGTTAGCATATTGTTTACATTTCAGTTAGAAACGGCTTTAGGCCGACGTTGTAAGATGATGAGAGGTAGCTTTACCTCATCATCATTTATGTTTTTTGATTTTGACCTGAAACAACATACAAGCACGCGGGGAAGATATTTTCCCAAAATATCTTCTTTCGCATAGGAATCAGAGGTTATAAAAGAAAGAAGCCAACACTAACAAAAGGTTCCAGATTTTCCAAAGGACTCACTAGTTCAAGTGTTCTGTATGTATGTTGTACGAAATTTGATAGTAGATGTTTGAAGATCCCGTAGGGATTCAGTAATAAGAAGCTATGTTGGAATTGGGGATTTCGCTCTGGATGATTCACAATTTGTAACTCTTCTTCATGTTTTTTAATACAAAGGTTTATTTCATATCTCTCCACATTTATTGTATCTAATGTTCTGGAATGCGAGTGCTCCCATGTTTGAATATGAATTTATCATAGCAGATACTCATATTTACTCATCCATAGCGCTTTAAATATGGCTCAGGCATGATACTTTGTTTCATTTCCTATCTCTATCGCCATTCTGCTGATAGTAATTACAATGGATTCTTGTCTTTGAATGAGCCCAAATATATGGATTATTATCTTTGCATAGGCCCAGTATATATGGACTCTTATCTCTGAATAAGCCCGGTTATAGTTGGTATCTTATTCCATCTTCTGTCATAGTGATCGCTCACATATAACTTGATATCTGTGTACTCATTTTAGAAGTCGCCCCCCTTTACAGCATTCTGTCTTAAAGTAGTCTGATGCATTTACTTATTGCAGTTTGTACTCAATTTTTGCAATTTTCATAGTTGTTGTGTTTAACATTGGGGTCTTGGTTCCAATTTGTTTAAAACCATTCATATGAGTGATAATAGCATGAGAGCCTAACATTGTCAACTGCAATTAGTTGAGTCATATGCTCCTTGCATTTAAGATGTCCTAGGCACTAGTCTTTATACAACTCAAGGCTGTCTCTAGGAGCTACAACATATTTCTGGCGATGTTGCCGGGGATGAATTTGAAGAAATAAATCCCTGGGCCTCAAAAAATACTCATCCACCCTTCAGAATAGGTGAGGAGGAAGGTTTGGGAGTTGTAGATCCCTCACCTTGGCGACTCCACTTTCATTCAAAGGATAAATCTATTTGTAGTCCTAGCTTCCTGAAAGCCACACCTGAGGTCAGATACATCCCAGTTGAGAACACCTTTAGTGTCTGATCCAGAGAATATTTTTCACAAAAGAGGTTGGAGAGAAATACAATCAGCTTATACAGATATTCCCAGATTCTCCCTAGAAGACTCTCCATCCTCCTCTCAATTAGCTCAAGATCAAGGTCCTGATTCTACTGCAAGAACCCTTGATTATACTTCTGATAGCCCCTCCTTGGAAAATATTGAAGTAAAAGATGAGGCTGAGTCTGTAGACACCACGATCTTCTTTCTGCATCCCACTCCCGAAGCCGAAGAAGTTAAAGAAGTCACAGAGGTTTTCGATGCTCGTATTCCAACATTTCAATTAGCCCCTCAAGCCTCTATTCAATATATCCCCATTGTCATACATACTTCTCTTCCACCACCTCATAATACACATAAGAATCTCCCGCCACCTCCACAACCTCCGATGGTTGTTCCTGGATTCCTACTGAATAAATATGCCCCCTTGGCATTGCCTCAGATCCCGAATGACATGCCTCAGGCTTACTTAAAGATCCTACCTCGTTTCAATGGAGAAAATGATACTGAAGCCCAGAAACACTTGGAATTTTTCTGCGCCTTTGTAGAAAATCTTAATGTTGAACATATGGATGTGGTGTTGAGGTTGTTTGTCCAGTCTCTGGATGGAGAGGCAAGAAAATGGTTCAAGACCTTGGGGGACCACTCCATTACTAACTGGGAGGAAATGGAAAATGCCTTTATCAAGAAATGGGGAGAGAAGAAGGACCATGGATACTGTCTTACAGAATTCGACACACTTAGAAAGAGACATAATGAATATGTGTCCGAATTCATCAAGAGGTTTAATAAATTATATAAAAGTCTCCCAGCTGAAATGAAGCCTCGCCAGATCGCTGCTAAGGTGGTGTTTGTAGCAGAATTCGAGTCAGAATTCAGATTCTCTTTAAGAGAAAGGAAGTCTGCTACCCTGGATGAAGCCCAGACTGATGCATTGGAAGTGGAAGCCAACTTCGCTTCTATGGGTAAATCCAAAGGGAGGTCAGACCATGATGCTAGACGGAGAGGGAAAGAAGAAGCATCTACCTCTGGTCAAAATAGAGAGGTAGCAGATTACAAAATAGAGGAGATGATTAAAATGATCAAGAACCTTTCGAACAAGCTGGTGAAGCTTGAGCTTGAGGAAAAAAACTCACCCTCCAAGCCATTTCAAAATGCTCCAAACAGAGGGTTTAACCCACAATACATAAAGCCTCCTTTGCAAATATTACAAAGAGATTGGAAGGAGTAGAAAGACCACATACAACCCCCGTTGTATCTGGAAGGGCAGATGGATGACCCTGCCGAAGACATTCCCGATGGGCAAGATGATCAATATTTTTCTTACTCAAATGGTGATGAAGTTGAGTCTTCTTTGCAAGAAAGTGAAGGAGCGGAGCTTTCCTTACAGGAAGAAGAAGAAAAAAAAAGCGCGGCTGAAGATCCAGAGATCGATGATTACTGCAAGCAATTTGAGGACTTCATGCAGGCATAGTTCAACAGAAAATATGATCTCAGGTCCTCTAGGAAGAGGATGCGCACACAAGAACAAGAAGAAGAGATTCCTCAGAAGGAGACTGTCACTCAGAAAATTGAAGATAAAGGTAAGATACCTATAGCTGAACCTTTACATTCTAATGACTCCATTCCTTCCTCTTCTAAGTTGGCCTTTAATCCAAATGCAAATGTTAAATCCATCCCAAAGGAAGAAAAACCTCCAGCCAACAGTAAAGAGCCAAAGGAAAGTCTTGTAGAGAAGCCTCCTCCTGTGTTTAACCTTCAGAAAGAGCTAGAAAAAGTAAAAATCCCCGTCCCTTTGACTGAACTCCTGAAGCAACCAGCCTATCAGGCTCAAGTGTCATCATTCATGCTTCCTCAAGGAGCTGCTCCAATCCCAGATAGTTTAAACCTCCAAGAAGAAAGGCCCATGGTGGTGTTTGGTCCCCATGTTGAGGAATTAGATTCTTCAACTCCCCCTTTCTATGTCTCCTTAGTAATTCATGACCTGTTATTGCATAACTGTATGCTAGAGTCTAGAGCGTCTCGTAACCTCCTGCCCTTGTCAGTGATGGAGAAATTGGGGCTGCAGATCCCTCGCCCATATAAAGATCTCTACTCTTTTGATTCTAAAAGAGTAAAATTTTTGGGAATGATCAAAGATTTGGTGGTAAATCTAGCCCAAATCCCAGCTAAGAGCGTGGTAATGGACATAGTAGTGGCTGACATCCCATCGCAGTTTGGGATGCTGTTATCAAGATCATGGGGTACAAAAATTGGAGGATCTATAAAGCTGGACCAAACCTATGCAACCATTCCTGTGTTTGGAGGCCAAGAGAGGAGATTATACCAGGAAACAAGGTTTGTGAAGATGGTCACTAAAGCTGATAATTCAGTAAATTCACCAGTGTACAACAAAGAGGGTGAGTTTTCTTGCCTAATGCTTGAAGAAGACCAAGATTACTTGCAAGAGCCATATTTCTGTCAAGCAAAGACTGAGCAATCTTCAAGTAATTAAGAAGGTGGGGTTTGAACCTTGCACTTTGATGGAGCCAACTCAAAGGAAGGGAATGAAGCCCCACGAATGAGGGCTTACATAAATTAGGAAGGTCATGAACATCCCATTGTATTTTTCAGCCAAGTGCTTCGCGATGATGAGCCAAAATATAACATCCTGGAGATACATGATTATGCTAAAGATAAAGAGATGCAAGTCAAGGATCTGGTGCTAAGACGGGACATAAGAAGGGATGAGAAAGGAAATCATGGAAAATTCGATCCTCTATGGTTCGAACCTTTCAAAATCGCCGAAGCCAGAGGAAACAAACTTTTAGACTGGAAAATTTGCAGGGTGATTTGCTCGAAGCCCCTGTGAATGGGAAATTATTAAAAACCTTTTTCTAGTATTGATTCAGGCTGAGAGGTCTGTTGTATGATATTGTACATTATTCAGTTGCTTTTATTATGATGTTTCCTATTTTTATTTTTCATAAATAAAGAAGAGAAGGCATCAAGGGACTGTGTTCACAAGGAGGCTAACAGATGGTTTGCAGAGTTCTCGACGCGTTTGAGGACAAATGGGTCGTCCCCAAGTGGAGCCAATGTTGTTATGAAATCCCTCATAGAGCTGGGAAGACTAATGATAAGGAGCTTCATTCTGCAAAGAAAATACAACAAGGACTCTATAAACTGTCACAGCCCCTTTTTCACCTATCGGAACCTTTGAAAGGGCTTAAAATCCGCCTTTTAGCTTTAAAAGCACTCATTCTAACACATCAGGCCTTTAAGCCCCTTTCTCTTAAGCCCGAGCCCCTTTTCCACCATGAGATCAGGCCCTATGACCGAGTGCTAAGCCCATCGGTAGTCGCACGTCGCTCTTTCCAAGTTCCCGCTTCCAAGTCTTCTGATTCGCCGATGGCCGATCCTCCGATAAGATCCTGACCGTCGATCCTCGAGATACGACAGCCATAGCGCATCGCTCATCGCCACCCTAACCTTTCTTATTCATCGAATTCCTTTTCCGCGATGTGCGAAACCCTGATGCAATCCCAACCGTTGATCTCCACAGATCCAACGGTCCCCACTTATCGCGCATCGCCCATCCATCGCGCATCGCACATCGCAAAGTCCATGTCCCTTTTAAAATTTTCCGCCGATGTGCGAAATGCCTATACAATCCCGACTGTTGATCTCATCCCCAATCCAACGGCTATCGGGCCCCCCTCAGCTCCATTTGTCGTCCCCCATGATGGAATCCCGACCATTGATCCTCCTGATCCAATGGTCAGCGTTGTCTTGTTGTATCGCTGTCCTCCGCCCCATTCATTCATTTATGTGAGATCGCGATGTATTCTGGACCATTGATCCTCCTGATCCAATGGATAACGCACCTTTGCCTTTCACCTTGCCCAATTTCCTCCAATGCATATCCATCATTGATCTCGTCCCCAATCCAATAGCTCTCGCTCCCTCGGCATATCGCAATCGCTCCCTCTGCGGTTCCAACTCCTGTATGTCTGAATTCTCGATGTGCGCGGCCCCGATTCAATCACAGATGTTCATTTTCCCTCATGTAACGACCCACATTACTTCCACCTTTCCTCCTCCCGCACATCCTTTCTCCCTTCGCGTTTAATCTCCATCGTTGATCTACCCGATCCAATGGCCAGCGAGACTACTCCCTTTCCTCCCCCTTGTACCTCCATGGTGCCCCCGCAGTTGACTCCTTTGACTGTGGAATATTTTCATCCAACGGTCCATATTCACTGTGGAGGCACCCGTACCACAGACCCGTTCATACCTCCAAGTGCACCCGCAGTTGATCTCCACTGTTGATCTCCATCATGATCCAACGATTCTCGCTCCATCGCTCCTTCGCAACTTTCGCGATCACCCATCCATTTTCGCATTCCCCGTTTTGATCTGGACCGCCGATCTTCTTAATCTAACGGCCCACATCGCTCTCACTTCCATAACCCTGCATCTGATCATCTCGCTACAAGACAAAATTGCTGACATTATTGCTAGTCCCACCCGACCATGCAGGTTCATCAATAGCATTCTTCCTCCGCCGTTGGTCTAGATTGCTGTGATCAGACAGTCTGTGTTCCTTTTCACATTCATTTCATCAAATAACATGATCATGTTGTTTCAACGCGAAATGGGCGGTTTTGATAAGACACGCGTCATCCTCCAACTCGTATCGTGTTCATCTGGCCCATTACCGCTTACCACTTCAACCCCACGCGAAAACCACTCCGGTTTTCCGCAAAACTACCTTTTGCATAAGCTTTGCGCCAAATCAGATTTAAACCTTGTTTTCGCCATGGAAACACTCCCGCTGCATTCCCAGCCTCTGCAATGCTCTTCTGCCTTCACCCGAGCCTTTTGAAGAAGTAAACCACTCTTCAAAAGATTTATTTAATTAGTTTGCTATCTGTGCAGGTTTTTTATGGCATTTTAAATGCACATGCACTCTCATAGCAAATCACAACGGCTTGAGGTCGAGGATGACAATCCTTCACGCCCAAGGAAGCAGAGAAGAAAGATGAAGAGTTTCAATTCCATGTCTAAGTCAATGGATCATGACCATTTCCATTCCAGAAGAACCTCCAGAACAAAAGGCCAACTCATCCACTACCAGCAGTGCCAAACCCTCCAGCATAGAAGACCCACTCATCCACTACTGGTAGTATCGCACTCTCCAGCATAGAAGGCTAGTTCATTCCACGACTAACGGTATTTTCTTCTCCAGCAGCAGCAGTGGCTCCGCCTCATCAAACATCAATGATCATTCATGACTAGGCCTGCGTGGCCTTTTTACCTTATGTTCTTTTCACTTCGTCATTTTGGGTGAAATTGTTATTTCACTCCTACAATTTTTACTTCTAGTTAGTATATTCTTTATATTTAAGTTAGAAATGGCTTTAGGCCTGCGTTGTAAGATGATGAGAGGCAGCTTTACCTCATCATCATTTTTGTTTTTTATTTTGACCTGAAACAGCATACAAGCACGCGGGGAAGATATTTTCCCAAAATATCTTCTCTCGCATAGGAATTAGAGGTTATAAAAGCAGGAAGCCAACACTAATAAAAGGTTCCAGATTTTCCAAAGGACTCACTAGTTCAAGTGTTCTGTATGTATGTTGTATGAAATTTAATAGTAGATGTTTGAAGATCCCGTGGGGACTCAGTAATAAGAAGCTATGTCGGAATTGGGGATTCCGCTCTGGATGATTCACAGTTTGTAACTCTTCTTCATGTTTTTTAATACAAAGGTTCATTTCGTATCTCTCCACATTTCTTGTATCTAATGTTCTGGAATGCGAGTGCTCCCATGTTTGAATATGAATTTATCATAGCAGATACTCATATTTACTCATCCATAGCGCTTTAAATATGGCTTAGGCATGATACTTTGTTTCATTTCCTATCTCTACCGCCATTCTTCTGATACTAATTACAATGGATTCTTGTATTTGAACAAGCCCAGATATATTGATTCTTATCTTTGCATAGGCCCAATATATATGGACTCTTATCTCTGAATAAGCCCGGTTATAGTTGGTATCTTATTCCATATTTTGTCATAGTGATCGCTCACATATAACTTGATATCTTCGTACTCATTTTAGAAGTCACCCCCCTTTACATAATTCTGTCTTAAAGCTGTCTGATGCATTTACTTATTGCAGTTTGTACTCAGTTTCTGCAGTTTTCCTAGTTGTTGTGTTTAACTTTGGGGTCTTGGTTCCACTTTGATTAAAACCATTCATCTAAGTGATAATAGCATGAGAGCCTAATATTATCAACTGCAATTAGTTGAGTAATATGCTCCTTGCATTTAAGATGTCCTAGGCACTGGTATTTATACAACTCAAGGTTGTCTCTAGGAGCTACAACACCACCAATGCTTTAAACTCATAGAACTTTGAGAATGTTTCGCTCTTCTTCTGCATGAAGAAGATCCAGCATCTACGAAAATAGTCATCAAGAAAAATAACATAATACCTGTGTTTTTTTGTTGAAGCAACCAAGAAAGGTCCACACACATCTGTGTGAATTCTCTCAAGGATCATCGAAGCACGGTTCTCCTTCTCATGAAAGGTGGTCTTCACAAACTTACCCATAGTACATCCCTTGCATTGATCTGACTGCGCAAGTGTACCCTTGGGAAGTCCAGTAGAAGTCTGCTTCAAAATATTCAAGGTGCCATGGTGAAGATGGCCCAATCTCCTATGCCATGATTCACCCTCATCCCTGCTCACCACTTCTTCTGCTTTGCCCATCATTGCAGCGCAGCCATATACCTCCAGCTTGTAAATATTCTTAACTCGAATCTGTATCCTCTTGGTTTGACCCATTTTTTTATGTCGCAGGAAAGCTTTTCCTTCACTGAAAACAACGTCATAACCGCTGTCCTCCAACATAGCGACCGAGACCAAGTTCTTCTTCAGACCTAGAACATGCATAACATCTTTCAACATAAATGGTTTACCTGACTCCCTTTCAAAGGTAGTGGTCCCAATGATGGTCGCACTGTATCTACCATCGTCGCCCATCTCTATATGAATTTGGAGATCCTTCTCCTCCAAGTCACTAAATAGCTCCTTGTCACCCGTCATATGGAAGGAAGCACCACTATCAAGATACCACACCGATCCCATAGTGCTTCAAACCAAGCATGCGATCAAAGAGAAATAAAGTTCAAATTGCAAGGCTAAAGCCTCTCCAGCTGCAGCTCTAGTAGCCTTCTTGTTCTTATTTTTCTGTGGGCAGTTAGTGGCGAGATGCCCATGTTCGTGACAGTGAAAACACTTCACCTTAGACAAATATAGGTTCTTTCCTTTAGCCTCGGATTTTGGATGGAACTTCTTCCCCTTCATTTTCCTTGATTTTGTAGCCAAAGCAAAATTATCTTCATCATCATTCTTTGATGAAGAGACATCCCTGGTATTCCGTCTTATCTCCTCCTGCACAAGATCTGACCAAATTCGCTCCCAATCCGGCAGTTTCTCCCATCCATTGACAGAGTCTTCGTAGCTATGCCAACTCTTCGGAAGCCCAAGGAGAGCCAAGTTCACCAAGTCATCATCTGAAACTGTAATCCCCACACTTCCCAGCTCATCCCTACATTGGACAAACTTCATGAGATATTTTGGAATATTGTCGCCCTTCTCCATTTTTATTTTTCTGAGCTTATCTTTCAGTGCCCACTTTCTATGGTCGCTGTTGCTTTGGAAAAGATATGTCAAAGCCTTCCACATTGAAAATGGAGTGGCTTTCCCATGAGGGTTTGAAACAATATGGTCTTTCACACCTTCCAAAAAAATTCTTCTTGTCTTCGCTACCTACTTTTTCCATGCGTCAAGTAATGCAACATTGCTAGAAGTAGGCTTAGGAACATCGCTATCGATGAACTCCTTCAGTCCATTATCTTTAAGCATCAGATCCATCCTATCCTTCCAGGCTATGTAATTCAAGCTACCCTCAAGGGCATACTCCAATCGAAACCCACTGAAAGACATTTCAATGAATACTCAACTGTCGCACCAAAAAATTTCTGCAGCAAATTCGAATTGTCCACCGGCACAAAACTCAGCACCTATTTACAATTTCAATCTCCAATGATTAACACTGCTCCGATACCATGTAAAAATTTATTAATACAAATTTATTACTAGATTCTCCAGATCTAACAAATTAACATTATGTTAAATACATAATCCTTCTCCTGTTAATCTTGCAGAAATTAAATCACCAATTGCAAACACATGTGAAGAAAATCAATCGCACATAAACACAATTTTTTAACAGGGAAGATTAAAGCTAAAAGCCCCAAATATAATATATTATGTATATCAATGGAATCATGTAATAATCTCATACAAGGCTTAGTACATCAAGCTCTTAGTACAATCAACAATCATTACACACTGTCATGCAGAAATTTTCATATCTATGCACCAATTTCTTGCCTCCTGATAGCCTGCCTCCACTGCGCAATCCCTGCTAAAGAAGACCCCTGAATGAATTCGATTTGGCCTTTCCTTGACTGCGCAATTGGCAACTCCAATGTGTGTCAGATGCATTTAATGCATCACTATAGTCACAACGAATAGTCCATCTCACCCTTTCACCTATCTCTCCACTAGGTCTCCACTGGAACTGACATGCAAGTAGTTAACTGTTGTAATTGTTCAGTTGTTAGTGAGTTATTAGTTCTGAGTTAATTAAATAATTAATTCATTAAAATCTCACTAGTGTATCTTTCAGTTAGACTAGATACAACTAGCTCAACTGAGTTTAACTCACTTAACTGAGTTAAACTAAATAACAACTCCCATAACTACTCTTCCAACTCTGTCATAACTTTGCCACTTCAATTCTAACTAAGTCCTCCATGCATGAGCCACCAATAACCCTAGTAATTTTGTAATTCCTTTGGCCCACCGATTTTCCAGATCTGTTCACTAAAATAAAGTGCTCCAAGAGAATAAGTTGATATTTATTGTCGGATTATTATTAAGGGCTAATAATAATTGACATGTATCTATTTTTAGATTGACGATCTATAAATAGACTTCGCCCAATATTCTCAAAATAGAATTTCATCTATTTTTCACATTTGACCAACCATCTACAAGAAACATCTTGCAACTTATAGAATATGCACACCATGTCTAAAAATAGACATACACCTAAAAATAGCCTGTGGGCCCCACTTAGTGAAGGTGCTTACTTTTCACTAAGCTCATCATCTTGTTGAATCTCAACATTTTATATTAAGATTTTTTGTGATATATATTTTTGAAATATTTTTTCTTAATTGCATCTTGTTTATTCCATGTTCACTATGGTATGTGATTTTTAAAATTTTAATTTAATTATCAAAAAATATATTGATAGGCGTATTTATTTCAAAATATAACTTCCACTAGCACAACACTATAAATTAAATGGCTAGTAAACAAGGCATCAATCCATAATAATAATAATAATAATAAATTGGGTCGTGTTACATTTGGCATTACCAAAATTTAAAACATCATAAAAATCAACTAAATTATAACTTTATTTTAAAATTGATACTTTTATTAGTATTAATTATAAAAAGGATATATATATACTTAACTATGACAATTTATAACTACTTTACCAGTGAGATCCTTAATCTCGAAATAGGCTTTGTTACTAACTCATTTCATGACATTTTTTTAATTAATCAAATTAATTAAAATGAAGAATAGGAAAAAGCTACTTTGTAAACAAATATCAACCTTTGGTTCTTGAATACTATCAAGAATATTCTAGAATATTCCATGGAGTTAAATATATACCATCCACCTAATAATTGTTAGGTGGATGGTAGGGATTTAAAATCCATGAAATATTCTAGAATATTCTTCGTAGTATTCATAAATCAACCATATAAATTATTAGGTGGATGGGAGACATTTAATTCCATGGAATATATTCTATTCTTAGTAGTATTTATAAATCAAATTTAATATTTATCTCCAAAGGAGTTATACCATTTGTTTCATTTCAATTAAATTTGTTAATTAATAAAAATTGCATATGAACAAGTGTCATATGAAATGGGTTATAGGTTTTTGGGCATGTATATTGATAAGCCATGGTAGTGTAACAAAGCCTACTTAGAGATTAGGAATCTCCATGGTTAAGAATTTTTTTACACTGGTTTTTTAAGTATATATGTTTAAAGTATGTATTAATTCTTTTTATGATCAATAATAACAATAATTTTAAAAAAAATTACAATTTAGTTAATTTTTATGATTTTTTTTATTTTTTAGATTTAGAAAAGTAGAGATATCATGCAGTAAATGTATTGAGGTTAATCATGGATTGATGTCAAAGATTTCCAACCATTTAATTTATCTAATTTATATTGTTGCACTCATTAGTAGGTGGATGCTAGGGATTTGACCTCCACAAATTATTCTAGAATACTCTTAGTAGTAGTAAAAGATCAAAGATTGAGATTTATCTCAAAAGTAGTTATACCATTTTTTCCCTTTTAGTTAAAATGATTCATTTTTAAAAATGACAAATGAACATGTGTTATATGAAAATATGTTATGGTTTTTTGGGCATGCAATATTTGAAGGCCATGGTATTGGCCCATGGTATGGGTGGCGGGTGGGGCATCTTGAGATTCAACAAGATGATGATCTTAGTGAAAATCAGTCGCCTTCACTAAGTGGGCCCGCAGGCTATTTTTAGGTGCAAGTCTATTTTTAGACATGGTGATCATATTTCAGAAGTTGCACGATGCTATTTTTGGAAGGTTAGTAAAGTTGGAAAAATAGATGAAATTCTATTTTTAGAAGATTAGGCAAAGTCTATTTATAGATTGTCGAACTAAAAAATAGAAGTGTCCATTATTATTAGCCCTTAATAATAACCAGACTCTAAATATCAACTTATTCTCTTGGAGCACTTAATTTCAGTATACAGATTTGGAAAATCAGTGGGCTGAAGGAATTACACAACTCCTAGGGTTTACTGGTGGTTCCTGCATGGAGGACTCAGTTAGACCTGAAGTGGAAAAGTTATGACAGAGTTGGAAGAGTAGTTCATGGAATTGTTATTTAGTTTAACTCAGTTATTGGAGTTAAACTCAGTTGAGCTAGTTGTATCTAGTCTAACTGAATGATACACTAGTAAGAGTGGAGTGAATTAATTAGTTAATTAATTAAAAAATAATAGCTCATTAATTAACTGAAAAAATACAGCAGTTAACTACAGTGCATGTCAGTTCCAGTGGAGAGATAGGTGAAAGGGTGAGATGGACTATCCATTGTGACTATAGTGATGCATTGATTGCATCACACACACATTGGAGTTGACGATGAGGATTGCGTGGTCAAGGCAAGGGTAATTTGAATTCATTCAGAGATATTCTTCAGCAGGGATTGCGCAGTGGAGGCAGGCTATTAGGTGGCAAGATATTAGTGCATGGATTTGCAGATTTCTTCATGTTAGTGTGTGACGATTGATTGTACTGACAGCTTGATGTACTAAGCTTTGTATGAGATTGTTACATGATCTCCATGATACATAATATATGATAGTTGGGGTTTTTAGCTTCAAGCTTTCCCGTTAAACAACTGTGTTATGTGCGATTGTTTTTAATGCTTCATGTGTTTGCAATTGATTTTCCGCAAAAGATTAATAATGGAAGGATTATGTATTTAGCAAGAAGATAAATATTGTTAGATCACAAGAATATAGATATATAATGCATATGATATATATAATTTCTACATGGTTTCAGAGCAGTGTTAATTATTGAAGATTGCAATTATGAAGAATTGCTGAGTTTGTGTTGGTGGACAATTCAAATTTGCTGTAGAAAAATATTGGTGTGACAGTTGAGTATACATTGAAATGTCTTACAATAGGTTGCGATTGGAGTATGCCCTTGATGGCAGCTCTAATTACATAGCCTGGAAGGACAGGATGGAGGTGGTGCTAGAAGATAATGGACTAAAGGAGTTCATCGATAGCGATGTTCCTAAGCCAGATTCTAGTGATGCTGCAGGACTTGACGCATGGCAAAAGAAGGTAGCAAAGACAAGAAGAATTCTGTTAGAAGGTGTGAAGGACCATATTGTGTCCAGCCTTCATAGGAAAGCAACTCATTTTGCAATGTGGAAGGCTTTGATATATTTTTTCCAAAGAAGAAGCGACCAAAGGAAGTTGGCGCTGAAAGATAAGCTTAGAAAAATAAAAATGGAGAAGGGCGATAGTATTCCAAAATATCTCACAAAGTTTGTCCACTATAAGAATGAACTGGGAAGTGTGGGGATTATTATTGATGATGAATACTTGGTGAGCTTGGCTCTCCTTGGGCTTCCGAAGAGTTGGCATAGCTACGAAGACTCTGTTAATGGACAAGAGAAATTACCAGGATGGGAGCGACTTTGGTCAGATCTTGTGCACGAGGAGATAAGGCAAAGTACCAGGGATGGTTCTTCATTGAAGAATGAAGACGAAGAGAATTGAAATTTGGCTGCCAAAGAAAGGAAAGGGAAGGGGAAGAAATTCCCTTCAAAATCCGAGGCTAAAGGCAAGAAGCAAGATTTGTCGAAAGTGAAGTGTTTTCACTGTGACAAACATGGGGCATTTCACCACTAACTGCCCATAGAAGAAGAAGAAGAAGGTTGTTGGAGCTGCAGTGGGTGAGGCCTTAGCCTCGCAATTTGAACTTGATTTCTCTTTGATCGCATGCTTGGTTTCAAACGCAATGGGATTGGTGTGGTATCTTGATAATGGTGCGTCTTTCCATATGACGGGAGACAAGGAGTTGTTTAGTGACTTGGAGGAGAAGGATCTCCAAATGCATATAGAGATGGGCGAAGATGGTCGATACAGTGCGACCGGAATTGGGACCATTACCTTTGACAGGGAGTTAGGTAATCCATTTCTGTTGAAAGATGTTATTCATGTTCCAGGTCTGAAGAATAACTTCGTCTCTGTCGCAATGTTGGAAGACAAAGGTTATAACGTTGTTTTCAGTGAGGGAAAAGCCTTCCTTCGACATAAAAACATGGTTCAAACCAAGAAGATAGGGATTTTAGTTAATAATCTCTACAAGCTGGAGGTAGATGGCTGTGCTGCGATGGTGGGAAAAGAAGAAGAAGTGGTGAGTCAGGATGAGGGCGAATTATGGCACAGGAGATTGGGCCATCTTCACCATGGCACTTTGAAGATTTTACAATATATTTCTACTGGACTTCCCAAGGGTACTCTTGCACGGTGAGATTAGTACAAGGGATTTACTATGGGTAAGTTAGTGAAGACCACCTTTCATGAGAAGGAGAACCGTGCTTCGGTGATCCTTGAGAGAATTCACACAGACGTGTGTGGACCTTTCTCGGTTGCTTGAACAACAAAACACATGTATTATGTTATATTTGTTGACGACTATTCTCGTAGATGTTGGAACTTCTTCATGCAGGAGAAGATTGAAACATTCTCAAAGTTCAGTGAGTTTCAAGCATTGGTGGAGAAGGAGTCGGGGAAGAAATTGAAGGCTCTACGGAGCGATAATGGTGGTGAATATATCTCGAACGAATTCAAAGACTTCTGTAGAGAAGAAGGAATTCGAAGAGAACTCATAGTATCTCATAACCCACAGCAGAATGGGGTCACGGAGAGGAAGAACAGAACGGTCATGGGTGCTGCACGAGCTATGTTGCATGACCAGGGTCTACCGATGTACTTGTGGGTAGAAGCATGCAACACTGCGGTTTATGTGAAAAATTGTTGTCCTCATAGAGTACTTGGCATAAGTACACTTGAAGAAGCTTTTACTGGTAAGAAGCCTGATATTTCTCATTTGAAGATTTTTGGCTCATCTGTTTACATTCATGTGACAAAGGATGCCAGGAAGAAGCTGGAGCCAATTGCAGAAGTCGGGATATTTGTGGGGTACATAGAAACACCCCATAATTATTGTGTGTATTTTCAAGACAGTCGGATGACTGTGGTGCGACGGGATATAAAATTCAATGACGTGAAAGCCATGAAGTTGTCGCTTGAGAGGGAGCTACAATTGCATGAAGAGGAGGAGCTACTTGTTCCCAGTGATGAGCCTCTAGATGTGGATCAGCCACAGGAGGAGATTCATGGAGTGGAGGAGGCCACTCATGCAGAACCAAACATCAGACAAGGAAAAAAGCGTACCATAGAATCTGAGAGACTGAAGCTTGATGCAACACAGAATGTAGGAGTCCCTACATCACAGTGTAGAGAGAGACAATCACCTGACCATTTTACTGGATACATGGCTCTTATGAGCAAGTGTATCATGACAGAGCCATCTTCTTTCGAGGAAGCAGTGCAGGAGCCCACATGGGTAGATGCCATGGTGGAGGAGTATGACTCCATTGTCAGAAAGAGTGCTTGGGAGATTGTTCCAAGGCCGGTGGGTAAATCAGTTGTGGGATCAAGATGGATCTACAAGGTAAAGAAAGCTGTTGATTGGAGCGTTGAGAAGTATAAGGCAAGATTTGTTGCCCGAGGCATCTCACAGATCGAGGGGATTGACTATGAATAAAACTTTGCACCTGTCGCACAGTATTCTTCCATACGGACCATCCTTTCTCTCTCAGTGCAGATGGGTTGGCAGATTCATCATATGGATGTGAAGACTGTGTTCCTTAACGGGATCATTGAGGAAGAGGTGTACATTGAGTAGCCTGAAGGATTTGAGATCTTCATCAATGAGTCACATGTGTGCAAACTCAAAAGAGCGTTGTATGGGCTGAAGCAAGCATGTCATGCTTGGTACACACGGATCGACAACTATTTCACTGGACTTGGTTTCAACAAGAGTGAGGCAGATGAAAACCTGTATCAATTTGTGGTGGAAGGTAAGCTTTTAATCATTGTTCTTTATGTTGATGATTTAATACTAACGGGTGATGATTAGTTGATACACTCATGCAAGGAAGATCTTTCAAAGGAGTTTGAGATGAAGGATTTGGGCCTCCTTCATTATTTCCTTGGATTGGAAATATGGCAGTGGGAAGGTGAACTGTTTGTGTCTCAAGGTAAGTATGCCTGGGAGATACTGGAGAAGTTTCAAATGCAAAGCTGCAAGCATATAGAAACTCCTCTTCCAGGAAATTGGAGGAAAGAGGATGCTACATCGACAGAGGTAGTGGATGCCATTTTTTATCGACAGTTGGTGGGTTCGCTGATGTATTTAGTTAATACAAGACTGGACATATGCTATGCGGTGAACCAGCTTTCACAAGCAATGGTTAAGCCTACCAAGATATTTCAAAAGGCAGACAAGCATGTCTTGAGATATCTCAGGGGCACATCTAAGTATGGCTTATGGTACAGACAGACGGATGAGGTGAAGTTGCATGGCTTCACGGATGCAGATTGGGTAGACAACCCAACAGACAGAAAGAGCACATCAGGAGGGGTTTTAAATATCGGATCTACAACAGTTTCTTGGTAGAGCAGGAAACAAATATCCGTGGCACTCAGTTCAGCGGAAGCAGAATACATGGCAGCAAGTTAAGCTGCATGTGAGCCTATCTGGATGAGGAAGATCCTGGTCGGTTTGTACGGTTCACATTTAGGTCCTACAGTGATACATTGTGATAATTAGAGTCGCATTAGATTCTCGATTAATCCTGTGTTTCATGATAGATCCAAACATATAAATATCCAGTATCATCATATCAGAGATTGTGTGTAGCGGAAGATCATGTTGCTTCAGTACATTCCTACGAAAGATCACGATGCAGACATTATGACGAAGGCACTCACTAGGAGAAAATTCGAATACCATAGAGGCAGGATCGAGGTGAAGGATAATCCCTATCTTGTTGAGAGGGAGTGTTGAGATTCAACAAGATGATGAGCTTAGTGAAAATCAGTTTCCTTCACTAAGTGGGCCTGCAGGCTATTTTTAGGTGCAAGTCTATTTTTAGACTATGTCTATTTTTAGACATGGTGATCATATTTCAGAAGTTACAGGATGCTATTTGTGGATGGTTGGTCAAGTTGGAAAAATAGATGAGATTCTATTTTTAGAAGATTGGGCAAAGTCTATTTATAGATCATCGATCTAAAATATAAAAGTGTCGATTATTATTAGCCCTTAATAATAATCAGACTCTAAATATCAACTTATTATTTTGGAGCACTTAATTTTAGTATACAGATTTGGAAAATCAGTGGGCTGAAGGAATTACACAATTCCTAGGGTTTATTGGTGGTTCATGCATGGAGGACTCAGTTAGAACTGAAGTGGAAAAGTTATGACAGAGTTGGAAGAGTAGTTCATGGAGTTGTTATTTAGTTTAACTCAGTTATTGGAGTTAAACTCAGTTGAGCTAGTTGTATCTAGTCTAACTGAATGATACACTAGTGAATTAATTAGTTAATTAATTCACAAATAATAACTCATTAATCAACTGAACAAATACATCAGTTAACTACAGTGCATGTCAGTTCTAGTGGAGACCTAATGGAGAGATAGGTGAAAGGGTGAGATGGACTATCCGTTGTGACTATAGTGATGCATTGATTGCATCACACACACATTGGAGTTTCCAATGAGGATTGTGCAGTCAAGGCAAGGGTAATTTGAATTCATCCATAGCTATTCTTTAGCAGGGATTGCGCAGTGGAGGCAGGCTATCAGGTGGCAAGAAATGAGTGCATGGATTTGCAGATTTCTTCATGTTAGTGTGTGACGATTGATTGTACTGAGAGCTTGATGTACTAAGATTTATATGATATTGTTACATGATCTCCATGATACATAATATATGATAGTTGGAGTTTTTAGCTTCAGGCTTTCCCGTTAAACAACTATGTTATGTGCGATTGTTTTTATTGCTTCATGTGTTTGCAATTGATTTTCCGCAAAATATTAATAGTGGAAGGATTTTGTATTTAGCAAGAAGAGAAATATTGTTAGATTAGGAGAATCTAGATATATAATGCATATGTTATATACAATTTCTACACATCCTTAAATGATTAATATGAGCATTACGAAATTTAAGAAGCGTGGTAGGCCGTCTTGAAAATGGAATCCTACATGCAATGCAGCGCCAGTAAGCCTTAAAGGGAAGTTGGATAGTTTGTGTAATACTTCCAAAGTGATGGTTTCAATTTTGATGGAGTCCAATGAAGGATGATCCATATTGGGTTCAATTTTCAATTGGATATCAAAGGAAATCATGGGAATTAGTGGTTGATTGACTGTGTATAATGACATGTGGTTGGGGATAATTTTATACATCCTTATTTATGCTCTCCCTACTTCCTATAGCATCACAAATTCTCACTCTCTATGGGTTATTAGGGTATTTTCCATCGTTTCTAATTCAAGAGTGCACTTGGTAAAGAGGAGAGTGGCCCAATGTCAAATGTGAAATGGAGATTCCAATGCATGTGAGGTTGGTAGTGGTTATCAACCGAAAATTAACCAGCACATGGCATGTCATCTTAGGTTAATTGTGAGGCTAGCTAAGGAAATTCATGTTTGACATAATTGTTATTTATTCTTGGAATAATGTTTCGCTTGTGAATTTATAGTATTTAATATTGGGTACGAGCCTTGAATTTTTTATTTTCTAGTTCTTCCTACACTCCCTTAGGTTGATAATTCAAGGAAGGGCATTTGTATTTTTTTTCTTCTGAGTGCTTTGCTTGTAAATATTTCCTTTTCCATGAACGTCATTGTCTACCTAACTTATATAAGTATAAGGCTGCTCTACCTCTCCTATATTTTTTGGCCTCTTATCTTTATTATTCATGTTTTGGGGTCTCCCTCGGTTTCTCCTCTACCTTTAAGATTCACCTCTTCACTAATTTGAAACTCTCACTCCCTCTTTGTGTTCTCAACTTTGTTTTTCTCCCTCTCTATGCCTCACTTTAATGGCTAGATGTTGTCTCTCCACATATTAGTGGGGAGGAAGGAGAGGTTTTATTGGATGTACAACTACCACCAACAATTCCTCCTCCTTTGTGATTCAGACTCATGCTTAGGAAGTAGCTCAAGAAACTATGGCTAGATATAGGGATATCATCCCTGAAGTGGTCCAAAGAGACATTTTGAATATTGAAGCACAAGTAATACAAACAAGAAGATAAACTTCTAACAGACAGGTTGACCGAGATACCAAGGATTGGATTATTGATGTGGGAAACTCTACTAGAGCTCAGCTCTCCTCCCATATGCAAACAATCAGTCTATACTGGCACATCAAAACTCTCATAGGAAAGGTTCTTACTCAAAGTGTTAACATTTGGTAGGAAACGATAATTTGCATGGAAAAACTAATGGATAAAGTTGAAAATATTAGCAAGTAAGTCTCAATTCTAGATAAAAAATTAACAAACCTTGATTTCTCTTCCTTGGGAAATGACAATGAGCCACAACTATTAAACAAGGTGGTCTCTCCAACTAAATAATAATATAGTGAGCGAGATATTTCATGCAATGTTATTGTATTGACACTTTCATTTTCATGTCTTTCAACTAATGGTTTAACATATTTCTTAGTTCTTTTTTCATTCTAGAAGACAATAAGATAGCCTATAAAATTAAGAGTCATAAATTTTTAAATTTGTGCTACTAGTCTAGTTTCCCTAACAACAAATCAATAGCTAATAATAAATACTTGTATACATATTTTTAATAATAATACAGATAACCTCATCTTTATATATATAAATAATTAAAATAAAATTTAAAAATTATGTATAAAACTTCCTCTATCCATGATGACCATGATGATAAAGAAAGAAAAAGAAAAAAAGAGTTTACGTATTTATTCACTCTTCTTATTAAATATTGGGAAAGTTTAGTCTCTTATTAAATATAGGGAAAGTTTAGTTAAAAACCTATAAACTTTTAAATAACGCATCTCAATGTTGAAGATCACTTAAAATAACTTACTCATATTAAATTTCTGCATATTGTCTCAATTATGTGAAGATGATGATAAATAATTTAAAAAAAATAAAAATAAAGTATTTATATAAAATTAAAATAAAAATAATTTTAATAAAATTGATTGGAAATTTTAAAAGTATTATATTTATATAAATTTTTAAATATTTTTATAAAAAAATAATAATATATCAATTATAAATTAAAAAATATATATATACCAAATATAAATTATTTATATATAAATTATTTTACCAAAAATATAAACTATTTAAATAAAATATCATTTGAGTAGATTTCAACCTAAATTATAAGAAAAAGGGACAAAAAGTTTCATTCCTTGTGCAAGAGTCTTACCAGACAAAATAATGTTTAGTCTACCACAGGCATACATACTGTACCCAACCTCTAAACACTTAGGAGGAAAGACATCCTCATAACCATTAGGCCCACTCAAATTATATATATTTCCCCAATAAATTAAGAAAACTATAACTGTAAAAAAATTAATAACCCAAGCTATACTTCATTAAAATAATTGAATATTTGAAGTGTGGAGTGTCAAAGATGCCTTCCTTTATGGATAACAACGTATCCTTATTAAGCGGGATTCACACGTAACATATTTGAATAAACTAATATGCAGTTGTCCACTGCAAACATTGATGCAGAAGGCAATGACATGGCTTTGGAAAGGCAGGCAGTTTTATATGACTGAAAAACAAACAAAATGTCTCCATATTTACTCTCACAATGCCATCCTTGTTTTATAATTTATTCCATCCAAATGAGCTCAGACTACAATATAAAAAATGTACGTCCCCTGTCATGCGATCTGTCGTTTATTTCATCGGAGTTGACCGAAAATTGTGATTTTATATTCAAGCATCGCTGGAAACTGAATCCTCAAGCACATGGCATCTGAAGTTTCCTCTCAAAATCACTATTTAGTGGTTCAAGCCAGAAGGTTTAAGAGGACCGAATGTGCAGAATTTAGAAATATGGTGTCTCACAAGGGAACGGTGGTTCCGACCATGGCCATTTTAGTGGTTATTCTATGTGCGCAGCTTGCAGGTCATGTGAATTCTTCGCAAGATGATTGTATGATAGTATTATTGTTAAAATATATAATTACTTCCTCATGCAGAAGTTAGACAAATAGTTAAGTGGAGTTAGTTGAGTTGAGTTACAGTTTGGTGAGCGAGTTAGACAGTGAGTTAAGCGAGTTGATTAAGTCCAGTTATGTGTGAGAGTGTTTGCATGTCAATTAGATTAAATACCCTTCATGGGTTCATTGTTTTCAAGAGAGTTTTATGATTCAAAGTTCTATGATTAATAGAAGAGCAGAACTCATTGTTCGTGTGTGAAATATTCGCGTTATTTGTGTGATTGAATTCTCTGCCTCACCAACATATTGGTATCGGAACTGAGGAAGGATCAGAGATCCGTGGGCGAGCAGAGCCCGTAAGGAGGCCAAAAGCAAAAGGCCATAAATTTTTTTTACACAATTTTTTTTTACCCGCAGAGAAGTCCGCACGTATTTAGTGCATCACCTGCGGACCTGTCCGCCACTTCTCTCAGAAGGAACTGCGGAATTTCGGCAAACTAGTTTAGAACGCAGTTTACCAGTGTTGGGGGTGCGGATCTAGAACGTAGTTTCTCTCTCGAACGGGGTGCGGAACCCAGGATAATACAAATTCAAAGGCCGACAGCCATGCACGGAAGAAAATTCAGCATACCGCGTGCGGCCGACCAAAAGCGAACCAACCCATTTTTGAAAAGTTGAAAGGGTACATACATTAATTGCTTGGAAGTCACGTGGGTGGCTCTTGGAAATTCCAAATCCAATACGTGAATGAAAAGAGTTTTCATTACGTCAAAGGTTTCTTTTTACATAAGTGCAAAAAGTTATAACTCGAGCGGCATTTGAATTCATAAGTTTATGCTTAAGATTTTTTTTATATAAAGGTTCTTCTTATAAAGATTCTTTATATATAACAAAAAATCAAAAGGTTTTTTTTATAAAGTGTTTTTTATTTAAAAAAACTTTTATAAAATACAAAGGAATAATTTTTTTATAAAACCTAGGGTTTGGGTTTTTATGGAGAGATTTAAAAAAAAAAAAAAAAAGAGGAGAAAGAGCTTTGCAAAGCTTTCATAAAAGAGAGAAATTTAGGGTTTTTTGTCAGAGACAATTTTTAAGGTAAGATGGCCACATCAAGTTTTCAGCCACA
This sequence comes from Pinus albicaulis, assembly GCA_034641835.2. Classification (NCBI taxonomy): domain Eukaryota; kingdom Viridiplantae; phylum Streptophyta; class Pinopsida; order Pinales; family Pinaceae; genus Pinus; species Pinus albicaulis. Next base: position 758,171,037 of record CM076583.1, on the reverse strand, counting down.
ACTTCCTTCTTTCAATGGGAAAGATTACGATATGTGGGCCATTAAAATGGAGACTATGCTCAAAGCACATGATGTATGGGATCATGTCAAGTATGGGTTTGCAGAACTTCAAGATGAAGCAGAAGAACGAGCCCTCAGTAATGCAGAGAGGGAACAGTGGAAGAAAGATAAGCGAAAGAATGCACAGGCATTGCTTCTAATCCAACAGGGAGTAGATCGAGCCGTGTTCCAGAAGATTATGATAACCTCGTCAGCAAAGGAGGCATGGGACACCTTGGCGACCAGCTATCAAGGTATGGCCAAAGTTAATATTGTTAAATTGCAGAGTACTAGGAGAGATTTCGAAATTCTGCAGATGAAGGAGACAGAGGACATTGATTCCTTCATGAATAGGGTCATGTCTGTCATCAATCAGTTAAAAATCTATGGCGAAGATATTAAATATCGTACAATGATTGAGAAGGTTCTTCGATCCCTGTCTACCAAATTTGATGTTGTGGTAGCAGCCATAGAAGAAGCAAAGGACTTGGAAAAACTCACAATTGATGAGTTGATGGGATCCCTTCTATCGCATGAAGCAAGGATAGACAGAAATAAGGATTCCACTTTGGAAACTGCCTTCCAAAGTCAAGTCTATATTTCAAGAGGTCGAGGAAGAGGTCGATCGAGAGGCAGAGGATGAGGCAACAACTATGGCGGTCACAGAGATACCCGAGATGATCATGAGCATCAACGTGGAAGCAGCCGCAGTAGAAGCTTTCATAATAATCAAAGGTCTGAAAAATCAAAGGTAAAGTGCTTTTACTGCAATAGATTTGGTCATTATGCTCGTGATTGTAGGAAGAAGATTGCAGATCAAGGCAATCAGAGAGCTAATGTCAGTATAGAAAATACTGACTCTATGTTTCTAGCATGCAACACGATGCATGCACCGTCTGATAAGGTCTAGCTATTAGACAGTGGTTGCAGTAACCACATGACATGCAACAAGGATTTGGTTGCTAATTTGGATGTCTCAGTGCAGACAGAGGTAAAGTTGGGGACTGACAAGACTGTGGTTGTAGATGGAAAAGGAGTGGTCAACATTGTGACCAAGCAAAGGGAGCCAAAGACCATATCAGAGGTATACTATGACCCTAGACTAAAACACAATTTGATTAGTGTTGGCAAATTGATGCAGAAAGGATACAAAGTTATCTTTCAGGGGCAACAATGTGTTATTTATGACAAATCCCCAAGCAAACAGCTGATTGCAAAGGTGGAGATGACGAGGAACAGACTCTTTCCTCTCATTATGAACTATAATGATCAAGTTAGTTCTTTTACAACTGCATGTTCTGATGCATACTGGTTATGGCTCTTTCTGTTTGGACACTTGCATTTTTCTGGTTTAAAATTATTGCAGCAGAAACAGATGGTGAGAGGTCTACCTCCCATCAAAGAACCTGCTAGCACGTGTGAGTGTTGCATCTTAGGCAAGCAACACCGTGAAATTTTTCCGAAAGGAGTTTCTTGCAGAGCAAAGAAACCACTTGAATTGGTGCATACCGACCTGTGTGGACCTATGAGGACACAGTCAATTGGTGGAAGCTGTTACTTCCTCACATTTATTGATGATTATAGTAGGAAGACTTGGGTTTAATTTTTGAAACAGAAGTCCGAAACTTTTGCAAAGTTCAAAGAGTTCAAAGCTTTGGTGGAGAACCAAAGTGAACAACAGATCAAGGTATTGAGATCGGATCGTGGTGGAGAATACGATTCGAAGGCATTCCATGAGTACTGCAAACAACATGGAATCAAAAGACAGTTTACGACCAGATACACACCACAGCAGAATGGTGTAGCAGAGAGGAAGAATCGAACAATCATGAACATGACAAGGAGCATGTTGAAAGCAAGACACTTGTCTAATGAGTATTGGGCAGAAGCAGTTGCATGTGTTGTTTATGTGATAAACAGATCTCCTACAAAGAGCGTGATGAACAGAGTTCCAGAAGCAGCATGGTCAGGTATGTCTTGCAGTGTATCTCATTTCAGAGTTTTTGGATGTGTAGCCTATGCACATGTGCCTAAGAAAATAAGAGGAAAATTAGATGATGAAAGTGAAAAATGTATATTTATTGGTTATAGTGAGCAATCAAAAGCTTACAAACTGTATAACCCTGTCACAAAGAAGACAATCATTAGCAGATATGTTGTGTTCAAAGAACAAGAGTCATGGAATGGGACTGTAGACACACTAACCGATGCTCAAACACCATTGATGGAGGATGATATTGTAGAAGAAGAGGAGCAACAAGAACCAAAAGAGCAGACACCAAACATAGTCACACCAGCAAGGACTCCAAGATTTTCAGAGAAGCATGGATCTTCAAGCAGATCCACAGACCAAAATTCTCCAAGCAGTGAATTAGGTAATGAATCAAATACTGGTAAGAAAAATATGAGAATCCTGAAAGATATTTATGATGATTTGGATGTTAGCTCAAATTTTGCATTGTTGGCATTCCAACCTTCTTCGTTTGAAGAAGCAATCAGAGATGAAAATTGGGTGCAAGCCATGGATGAAGAGATGAATTCAATTGAAAAGAATGATACATGGGATTTGGTTGATTTACCAAAAGATAAAAATCTCATTGGTGAGAAGTGGGTATACAAGACCAAAGTGAATGAGAAAGGTGAGATTGACAGATTTAAAGCAAGACTTGTAACAAAAGGATTCTCGCAGCAACCGGGAATAGACTTTGGAGAAAAATTTTCTCCAGTCGCCAGATTGGATACTGTAAGAGCAGTTCTAGCGACATCAGCTCAGAATAAGTGGAAAGTGTATCAGATGGATGTCAAATCAGCCTTCTTAAATGGAATTTTAGAAGAAGAAATTTATGTGCAGCAGCCTCCAGGTTATGAAGTTGAAGGACAAGAAGATAAAGTTTACAGATTGAAGAAAGCGCTCTATGGACTTAAGCAAGCACCTAGAGCATGGTATAGAAGAATCGATAGTTATATGATCAAGAATGGATTTTGCAGAAGCAGCATTGAGCCTACCTTATACACAAAGGTAAATGAGCATGGACAGATTTTGATATTTTTCTTATATGTTGATGATATGATTTTTACAGGTGATCTTGAAATAAATGAATTTAAAGCAGCCATGATGAAAGAATTTGAGATGACAGATCTGGGTCTCATGAAATATTTTCTTGGCATTGAAGTTGAGCAATCTGAAAAAGGCATTTTTATTTTTCAAAATAAGTATGCAACATATTTATTGAAAATATTCAGGATGGATAATTCCAAACCTGTACCTACACCAGTTGCAACAGGTACAATATTAAGAAAGGATGATGAAGGGGCAGATGTCAATCCAACTCTATTCAAAAGATTGGTTGGCAGCCTCATGTATCTCACAGCTACAAGACCAGATATTATGCAGGGAGTGAGTCTGATTTCCAGATTCATGGAAACTCCAAAATACACACATTGGAGTGTTGGAAAAATAATTCTGAGATACATAGCAGGAACCAGAGATTATGGCATAATGTCTGCAAGTACAGAAAATAAAGAATTGATTGGATATACATATAGTGATTTTGCAGGAAGTTTGGATGATCGGAAGAGCACATCCGATTATGTTTTCCATCTCGGTTCAGGAGTGATCGCATGGGCATCTAAGAAGCAGCCTATTGTGACATTATCATCAGCAAAAGCAGAATATGTAGTAGCGACTTCAGCAGCATGTCAAGCAGTATGGTTAAGAAGATTATTGGATGGACTCAAGTAGAAACAGCAAGAATCAACAGCGATATACTGTGACAACACATCCGCAATTTCACTATCCAAGAATAGTGTGTTTCATCAAAAGAGCAAACATATTGATACAAGATATCATTTTATTCGAGAACTAGTGAGCAATGGAGAAGTTCACTTAAAGCCTTGTAGAACGAGTGATCAATTGGCTGATATCATTACAAAGCCATTAGCAGTAGATTTGTTTGAGTTTCACAAAAGAAACTTGGGTGTTGTACGCCTAGCTGAGACATAGACAAGCAGGCATGTTTGAGTTGTCATAAGTTATGTTTAGCAGTCGTAATTAAGGGGGAGTGTTAAAATATATAATTACTTCCTCATGCAGAAGTTAGAAAAATAGTTAAGTGGAGTTAGTTGAGTTGAGTTACAGTTAGATTTGGTGTGCGAGTTAGACAGTGAGTTAAGCGAGTTGATTAAGTCCAGTTATGTGTGAGAGTGTTTGCATGTCAATTACATTAAATACCCTTCATGGGTTCATTGTTTTCAAGAGATTTTTATGATTCAGAGTTCTATGATTAATAGAAGAGCAACAGCTCATTGTTCGTGTGTGAAATATTCGCGTTATTTGTGTGATTGAATCCTCTGCCTCACCAACAATTATACCTCTTGGAATCCTGTTATAGTGCTCTAAATCCTAGAATTTTTTTTATGAAGTCTGAGGGAGTTTGCTGCAGAAGCTTCGAGAATCTGGAGTTATGCCATTTGTGAATGCTTCAAGGCCTCTGATAATTATAAGCAGGTTTTAGTCAACAAAAATCTACTGGAAGTTTGGGCCTTATGTGGCCCTCACATTCCCCACCCAATAACCTCACATTCTGTCTGCTCGCACTATGTGAGTTTACATAAAATTTAACTCGGATTAGTTTGTTGCTAGAATCTTGAATATCCTGCAAGGAAATATTGTGTCTCAAGAGGTTTTCTTCTTTATATCCTACACACTAATTTATTATATTTCTCTCTGCATCTTGCCGCGTTTATTTTTGGATGTAAATATGGTTTTTTTGGCACCTTTTTGCTCCGTTTTCATGTTAGGCATCATTTTGATCGTTTGGCTTACACCCATATAGTTTTATGAGTAGTCGACTGCTGGGATTTTTGTTGAAAATTATTTGCTGATGTCTGAACTGGTCATTGTAAGTTCATATCTTAAATTCACAAATGGTAATCTTGGTTTTTTGAGTGGACATCAAATGGATATGAATGAAATTTAATAGTTGATTTTGATAAAAAATACAATAAGTGACTTTATTAATGAAACTAGGTAGCTCTCAGATGAGAGACTGCATCAGATAATATCACTAAAGAATGCTCTACCCCAATCACATTACGACTATGAATATATAGTATTCAACATACATGAAAGTTAAAATCACTTACGTAAGGAATAAGAACTAATTCCTAATCTAAGGTTCTGGTGAACCAACTCTCTCCTAAATTACATTCTCCATTATCTTCAACACTCCTACTTAATGGAGAAAGGGTTCATTAAAACTCGTAACATCTCCCTAAATGACTCAAACTTAACTCTTCCAAGAGACTTAGTGAAAATGTGAGCAACATTATCACAAGTATTACAATATTCAATATGAATTTCCTTTGACTGAACCTTCTCTGTAACAAAATGAAACTTTGTATCAATATGCTTTGTGTTTTTATGAAACACTGGATTATTTGCAATTTTGATGGAGCTGGTTGTTACATCTGATAAATGTTGCATCTTTATGTTCTTCTCCAACATCCTGGAGAAGTCTCTTCAACCAAAATGGCTCACATGTTGTTGCACACATTGCTTCATACTCAGATTCTGCTAAAGACAAGGATACAACGTTATGCTTCTTGTTTCTCCATATAATGACCTCGGACCCAGTGTTGAATGCATAACCTATTATGGATCGTCTGTCATCTAGATTTCAGGCCGAATCGGAGTCTGAAAAACCTTGCAATCTAACACCAAACGAATCAGTATATATAATACCAAAGTCTAAGGTTCCTTGAAGATACCTTAAGACACCTTTCGCTACAACCCAATGACTCTCAAGAGGATTTGACATGAATTGGATCAATACACTAACTTCATAATCCAAATCCGGTGTAGTTGTAGTCAAGTAAATTAGACTCCCAACCAGCTTTCTATACAATGTTGCATCTGCCTCCTTAGAATCGTCATCATTTTGAAGTTTGGTATTCTGTTGTAAAGGAACTGCTGCAGCTCTACACTGATACATCCTGAAATTTTTTAGTAAACTCCTGACATACTTACCCCATGACAGAAAATTTTGGCTTGATTCTCTCCAAGATCCAAACAGTAGCGTAGCTCACTAAGTTATTTCATCTCAAAAAACTGTGACATCTGCTCTTTCATTTCTTTAATGAGTTCATCAGCATTTCCTGTAATGAGAATATCATCTACATATAAATAAATAAAAACAATTCGCCCCTCTTTATCAAACATGGTATAAAGATTAGAACCTTTCTTACTTTTTTTATAACTGTGTTGCAGGAAAAATGAATTAATTTTATCATACCATGACCTGGGTGCCTGTTTTATTCCATACAATGTGTTTTTCAATCTATAGACAAAATGTTATTTCCCTGGTTTAACAAACCCCTCAGGTTTCTCTAAATACACTTCTTCTTTCAACTCCCCATTTAAAAATGCATATTCGACATCTAGTTGGCGTATCATCCAATGTTGTTTGGTAGCTAAAGAAATTAGCATTTTGATTGTGTTTAGTCAAGCTACAGGGGTGAAGGTTTACTCATATTCTATACCTTCTTTCTGCGAGTACCCCTTTGCAACCAACCTAGCTTTATATTTATCTATACTCCCATTTGCTTTAAATTTAGGCTTGTATAGCCATTTGCAACCTATGGTTTGTTTCCCTTCAGGTAAGTCAACTAAATCCCAAGTTTGTTTTTATGTATGGATTCATATTCCTCTTCCATGGCTACCCTCCATTCATGATATTGACTCGTTTCTTTATAACTAGAGGGTTCAACAACATTTAACATAATAGTTATAAAAGCATTTTGTCTATATCTTGATGGCAATTGAGTTTTTCTACCTAATTTCTTGATTGGCGGAGTGGCTTCAAACCTCTTTTGATCATCCCTTTGCGGACTTGGCTTGGCTACTACATCTGTACCATCTGCTTCTTCCTTTTTCTGTTGCTGCTACTCATGGTTGTACCCTGTTTCATTACTCCCTTCTTCCATCCACAAAGGAATATCTCATTCGTCATTGTTGTTATCATATTTTCCATCGTCAACATCCTCATGGAAAAATACATCTCTACTTTCGAAGAATTTATGAGTAGAGGGATCAAACAATTTATAAGCTTTAAAATCAATACAATACCCAACAAAATTGCATTTAATCACAAGTAGAAAATGGTGAAATTAGTGACTAGGTGACTAAAAATGTTAGTCACCGCAATTATTTCAAGTGAATTACTACTAAAGTTGAGCAATTTTAAGTGGCCGAACTAGAAATGACTAACTTAAATGACTTATTTATTCTAGGGATGAAATATACAACTAGATAATATATGACTAAACTAAAAACGACTAACTTAAATGACTAATTTTGTCTAGGACTAAAATATATGACTATATAATAAGTGACTAAATTAAATGACTAATTTAGTCTAGGACTAAAATATATGACTAGATATAAGTGAAAAAAATAATAATGATTAACGTAAATGACTATTATAGTCCAAGAATAAAAATATGACCAAATAACAAGTACAACAAGTGTTGGACATTGGGTTCAACACTCCCGTGTGTTTCACGACATGGAATAACTGCCTCTTGTGGATCCTAACTCTAGCGATTGTAACAGAGACTAATGACCGTGGGTTTTGGTCTAACGACAATCGTGATTCCAACAAGTGGTATCAGAGCGACAGGTCTCGAGTTCGAAACTCACCCGGCTCGCGTTAGGGGGGAGATTGTTGGACATTGGGTTCAATGCTCCCCGTGTGTTTCACGACATGGACTAACTGCCTCTCGTGGATCCTAACTCTGGAGATTGTAGCGAAGACTAATGCCTGTGGGTTTTGGTCTAACGGAAATTGTGATTCCAACAACAAGTATATGAATTAGTCATTTATGTTATTAATTTTTAATTGTGTCACTTCGGAAATGGAAAATTGCAATTTTGATACTGAAGTGTCACATTTCACTACAGGGTTCGTTGAATCCATCTGCAGTGTTAAAATTTAGAGACAAAGGGGTCTTTGAATCCATCTATAGTGTTAAAATTTTGAATACCATTTTGTCTCTAAAGTTTAACACGATTGTTTCTACTATTAGTAACTTAGCAACAAATCCTCTCACTTTGAATTACTTATTGAATCTTGGGGATATCCCAAAGCACAAATTTATGGGGTCTTTTGTGCAACTAGATGAATAGCACTGAAAACCATTTTCTCCCTCATATACATTATGATACGTATAAAATGTACCCTCAAACCTCGTTAAATGTGCTCTTTATACACTTGTAAGCATCATATGTGATTTGAAAGCCTCCTTATTGCATTAAGGTCTAATGACGAGGCTCTAAGAACCAAATTTTGTGTGAAAAAACTTTGAATGGTAGACACATCCCTCCTAGAGGCCATAGAATATCCCTTTGAGAATATAATTAATGCGGTGCTTTGAAATGTGGTTGTTATCACTTGAAAATTGGGCAAGCAAAGATGACATTATTAAATGTCAGGAAAAAGGATTTACAGGGCTGAGGCACATTAGAGAATTTGAAATTTTTTAAAAATCTCTAAGGTCGAGAGGAAAAATCAAATTGTGCACTCAAGACACTAGAAAAATGTGCCTTTGTGTGCATTTTATTTGATAGGCACGCCTATGCGTGGCTTTCCCTCAAAAAGCCGCGCGGACCTGAGAGTGGCAGAAGTCACTTTTCGGGACCACAATGCACACTCCAGGAACATGATCCCACGGTTGAGGTTGCCCAAGTACAGCCGCCTAAGCGTCCTTGGGACCTCAAGGGAGCACATAATGGAATCAAGTGGCACACAATGGAATCAACCCCATCTCTTGGGTCACCTTCCATCAATGTAAGAGAGGGAAGGAGAGTTTGAATTCATCTATAAAAGGCACCAAGAGATCAAAAAATGGAGAGCCCATTGTTATGCTGGGAAAAAAATCTTTGAAGCAATCCAACAGTGTGTAATCCAGAGGAGAAGTAAAGAGGGGATTCAATTGTTGGCCATCTAACAACTCTAATCATTTGGAGTAGAGAGAGAGACCTCGCACCAAGTAGGTAGGAGCTAAAAACGTCCTTGCAACAGGCCATAGAACTTCATAGTTCTAAGGGCCCCTTGGAAAGTATGTAAACATATTATATTTCTCCTTAATAGTAAACAATAAGAGGGGACATTGATTCCACTTTTAGTACTATTGTTTTCTCTAAATCTATATGAGATTTCATGTTTTTGTTTAGTTTTGTTTTCTCTCTACGTATGCATACTATATCATTATTTTCTTTGTTTTTTTTATAGCATGTTCACTAACCTTCTAACTCTTTTGTTTATCTGTCTTTGACTAGAAGCTTAAGAGGTAGCGAACACTCCTCCTAAGCAAGTGCGGACTGGTACACTTGTGCACCAAATCCACCAACACAGGATTGACGAATCCACTGATTTTACATTTTCTAGTTAATGTGGTTGCGCCTGTTTCAGGGACCTTTTCTTTGCTCTTGAGTTTGGCTTGGACAACCTCTCTTCTCTTTTTCTCTACCAGTTCACCCTTAGTGAGAGGCCGGAGTTTAGAAGCACCAAAAAATTTGTTGCAAAAAATTCGCGCGCATTTTACACAGACAGACGCACTCGACTGCGTGCGTTCAACACTAACCTGAGCGATAGATATCATACTTGTGTGAGGCATTTACATGCGGAAACTAGAGGAATTTTTTTTTCTATTTTTCGTCATTTCCTATTTGTAAAGTGACTGGAAGCCCATAAGAAAACTACCAACACTGTGTGAGTGTTAGGTCGCTATATTACTAGTATAGTCCCTTATTGTTGTTAGTGTGACCCCCTTATTTTTATTTTTGTACCCCTGTAACCCCCATATTGTTATTATTATGCCCTTGAATTATTATTGTTAGGTCGGCTAGAATTACATTGTGGCCCCATGGACTCCTATATATAGAAAGGAGGTTTTTTCATTTGTATCATCCAATAATTGTCATTTATGTAATGTATTGGAGGTTTCCCCCTCGAAGTGGCTTATTTATAAGGCATTTATCTCTCTTTTCTTCTAGTTTTGGAGCTGGTTTCATAACATTTGGTATCAGAGCTTTGGATTCTAGGGTTTCACTACTCCAAAAAGGTCATCGTGGAATTTTTGCTATAAATTTTTTTCTATGAAGGTTCAGAAGCTGAAATATTTAGATTGCGAAGCCGAAAGCCAGAGGAAAATCCTCGCAAAATTTCAAATCTTGGTTCGCAATATTTTCGGAGATATGGTCTTTGGAAGTTAGGGATTTTTCAGGCTCTCGAATATCATCTCAAAGAGGTGATCATGGGAAAATATTCATAACTCTCTCTCTGAGCATCAGATTTGAATTTTGTAAAAAGTGACCACAATTACACGAACTAGAGTTTCATATCTATAAATTTCAGAGCCAAAGGAGGAAACAGTGACATGTGGCAAGTCGTACAAGTTCGCTCCACTGAAACAATCCATAATTAGGTCATCGTAGGAGATTGGGCACAACTTTGTCTTCAAGAATCCAAATCAAGACAGACCTGTGGAATTCAAAAGAGGATTCAGAGGGCTACCTCGGGGCCAAATTTCAAATATTGAAGATCCTAAATCACAGAGATAATTCAGTTTCAATATCGAGCTCCTAAAAAGAAAGAAAAAGGTGTGTATTTTTTTTTTTTTTTCTGAATTGCATAAATCTTGTGTAAAAAAAAAATGTTTGAAGTGATTCCAAGGGCCTATTGAGCACATATTTCATTATTGGGTTCTGAAATGCCTCCTAAAAATAATTCAATACCCATTAAGCCCTCATAGTACTCTACTATGACTCATGAAGATGAAGAATTGCAACATGATCTATCAAAATTACAAGAGCAAGTGCACCAAATTTCGCTCTCGCCAAGAGCAACAAAAAATGAAATGGAAGTTTTGAAGAAAGGCATGGAAGCAAAGATGGATGGTTTGAAGAAAGGCATGGAAGATAATATGGATGGCATGGAAGCTGGCATGGAAGCTAAGATGGACGGCATGGAAGACAAAATGAAAGACAACATGGAAAACATGAAGAATGATCTAAAAGAAGACATGGAAGGTTTGATAAAGTTGATACAAGAAATGTTTCCTAATTGAAAAAAGGTAGTAGAGAAAACTCATGATGAGAACAAAATAATTTTTAATCATGATTTCATAAAATATAATGTTGGATGGAAGAACCACCATATTCTAAAGATGGATATGAGGAAGTTTGATGGCAAGGATCCCGTAACATGGATACTACAGATGGTGCAATATTTTGATCTAAAAAATGTGCAAAACACACAAAAGGTACGCATTGAAACTTTACATTTAGAACAAAATACATTTGTATGGTATCGATGGCTTTTCTCTCGTAAAAAAATTGTCACTTGGTCAATTTTTACGGAGGAAATGATAGCACATTATGAGGATACAAAGAGAAACACCGTCTTTAGCCAATTGATAAATCTCAAACAAAAGGGTTCAGTGTCGGAGCACATTGAGAACATCCAAAAATTGAATATAAGGGTAACTGATATTCCAGAGGAACACATGATTGATGTCTTCATAGTGACTTTAAAGGATAACATCCAACATGAAGTTCGCGTTTGGGAACCTGATTCATTGGAGAAGGCATTCAGGTTGGCAAGAAAAATTGAATGTAAAATTGTGGCAACAAGGAAACCTACCACTCACATCTATAAAGATGGAAGTGTTGCTACTCCTAGACTTCCGCAACCTACAAGGTTGACACCAAAACAATTGGAAGAAAAAATATCAAAAGGGATTTGCTATAGTTGTTATAGAAAATACAAATAAAGGTCATAAGTGCACTGAGAAGAAATTATTTTACATAGATTGTGAAGAGGAGGAAGAAAATGAAGAAGAAATTTCAAAAGTAGAGGATATACACTAGAAAGAAACCCTAGAAGAAGAAGAAATGAGTCCGACCATATCATGTAATGCATTGGCAGGAATTACCACTCCTCAAACTCTCAAGTTAGAAGGACATATCAAGAAGAAAAAGGTAATAGTGTTGATTGATTCGAGTAGTACCCATAATTTTATTCATTGTAAGGTAGCCAAGGAATTGAATTGTTTCTTATACCATGCACTAGAATGTCAAGTGGTGGTTGCAAATGGAGGAACTATAAATTGCTCTGGAGAATTCCATAATATCAAGCTAGCCATGGGGGAATATGTATTGAATAGTCCAATGCTTTCCATCCCAATGGGAGGTGCTAATGTTGTACTAGGAGTACAATGGTTACAATCTTTGGGGACGGTAGCTTTTAATTTTCAAGAACTTTTCTTGAAATTTTTTTCAGAAGGAAAGGAAATCGAATTATGGGGTATCGCAGGGAAGACAAGAAAGATAATAAGCTCTAATATCATGACAAAGCTTCTGAATAAAGAACAATGAGGCATAATTTCACAATTATGCTCACTGGAAGTTCCAACATCAAAATCATCTATTTCTCCAAATCTCCAAAAAGTCTTGGACAATCATTCCAAGGTGTTTGATACTCCCAAGGGAATCCCACCTATTCGTGATCATGATTATGCTATTCATTTGATTCCAGGAAGTATTCCTCCAAACATCAGGCCTTACAGATATCCTTATGTCCAAAAGAGCGAAATTGAACATATGATTGCAGAAATGTTAGAGGCTGGTATAATTCAACCTAGTCAAAGTTCTTTCTCTGCTCCAGTAGTATTGATGCACAAGAAAGATGGATCATGGCACATGTTTCCAGATTATAGGGAGCTCAATAAGCTCACTATTAGAGATTAATTTCCCATTCCTGTGATTGATGAATTGTTGGATGAATTACATGGAGCAATTTATTTTACCAAGTTGGATCTTCGATTGGGATATCATCAAATTAGAATGAAGACTAAAGATATTCCAAAAAAAACATTTCAAACTCATGAGGGTCATTATAAATTTTTGGTCATGCCTTTTGGCCTTACCAATGCACCTTCTACATTTCAAGGGTTGATGAATTCCATTTTCAAACCCTTCCTTAGAAAATTTGTGCTAGTATTTTTTGATGGTATACTAATCTACAGCAGGTCTTGGAAGGATCATGTTGAACATGTTGACAGGGTGCTCAAACTATTGCAGGAGAAACAATTATATGCAAAAACATCCAAATGTTTCTTTGGAGTACAAGAGGTGGAATATCTGGGTCATATTGTATCTCACGAGGGTGTTAAAGTAGACCCTAAAAAAATTAAAGACATTAAGGAATGGAAAGTCCCCACAACCATAAAGCAGTTGCGAGGATTTCTCGGGTTAACAGGGTATTATCGCAAGTTTGTTAAGAATTATGGGAGAATAGTAGCACCTCTAACAACATTATTGGAGAAAGATGCATTTTCATGGACTCCTGAAGCAACTAAGGCCTTTGAACATCTTAAAGAGGCAATGTGCCTAGCACCGGTCTTAGCTACGCCAGACTTCACAAAAACCTTTATTGTGGAATGTGATGCCTCAGGAAATGGAATTAGTGTTGTTTTAATGCAGGAAGGAAGACCCATTGCTTTTGAAAGTCGTCCAATCAAAGGAAAGTATTTACAGAAACCTATTTATGAGAAGGAAATGTTAGCAATACTGCATGCACTAAAGAAATGGCGAACTTACCTAATGGGAAGACACTTCAAGGTAAAAACTGATTATGATAGTCTTAAACACTTTTTGGAACAAAGACTATCTTCAGAAGAGCAGAAAAAATGGGTCACAAAGATGTTGGGTTATGACTTTGAAATCGTCTACAAAAAAGGGAAGCTAAATTTTGTTGCAGATGAACTCTCAAGAAAGGATGAATAGGTGGAAGCATTTCTTTGTGCCATTTCAATTATCCAACCAGATTGGATAACCAAAGCAAGGGATGAATGGAAGAAGGACGAAGAAATGTGGACTCTCATTCAAAAGTTGCAGCAAGATCCTAGTACATCTGATACATTTAGTTGGAAAAATGATTCCTTATGGTACAAAGATCACTTATATATTTGCAAGAATTCCCAACTAAAACAAAATATTCTTTTGGAATTGCACACTTCTCCTTTAGGAGGACACTCGGGATTTTTAGAAACTTACCACAGGGTGAAGAAATATTTTTTTTGGGATGACCTTAAATCTGATATTCAAAAGTTTGTGGCAGAATTTTTGTTTTTCCAGCAAAATAAAGTTGAGACAATTAACACCCCAGGTCTTCTACAACCTTTATCCATTCAAAGTCAACGTCGGGAGGAGATTTCAATGGATTTTATCACAGGTTTACCTAAGTCCAAAGGAAGGAGTGTCATCATGGTGGTAGTTGATAGACTTACCAAGTATGGACACTTTTGTTCATTATCTCATCCATTTAAAGTGAGTACAGTTGCTACTGCATATATGGAAACAATTCAAAAGCTACATGGAAACCCGAAGATTATTGTAAGTGACAGAGATCCCATTTTTACATGAAATTTTTGGACGGAATTATTTTCTTGTTTGGGTACTCAACTAGCTCATAGCTCATCTTATCATCCTCAATCCGATGGTCAAACATACATAGTGAATAAATGTTTGGAAGGATATCTTCATTGTTTTGTATCTGATAACCAAGCACAATGGGTCAAGTGTTTACCTCTCGCTGATTGGTGGTATAACACTTCCTTCCATACTGCAGTAAAAATGACCCCATTTATGGCACTTTAGGGATATCATCCACCATCCATCACATCTTATTTAAGGGAAAATACTAGGGTTCAAACAGTGGAGGATCACATCGAGCATCAACAAGAAGTTCTCCAACTCTTAAAGGATAACCTAAATTTGGCACAAATCGAATGAAAAAACAGGAAGATCAACATCGCAGTGAGAGAATTTTTGATGTGGGGTACTGGGTATTTTTACGGCTACAACCACACAAACAAATTTCCCTCGAGCAAGCTAAGAAGGATAATAAATTATAGCCAAAGTACTATGGTCCTTAGAAGGTTTTGCAAAAGATTGGTACTATGGCATACAAATTGGAGCTTCTTGCTTCTTCCCATGTGCATCCAGTTTTCCATGTTTCATGCTTAAAAAAGGTTATAGGGGACAAAATTCCAGTTCAAACAATATTTCCAGAACTTGATGAGGAAGGAAAATCCATATTGGAACCTGAAGCAATCACGAAAACAAGAACTCGACAACTACAAAATTGATTAATTTTAGAGTATCTCATCAAATGGAAGAACTTACCCACTGAAGATTCTACATGGGAGGATGATAATTTCATAAAAAAGCACCCAGAGCTACTCAAGCGTTGAGGACAACACTTTTTTGAAGGAGAGGAGCACGTTAGGTTCCTATATTACTAGTATAGTCCCTTATTTTTTTTAGTGTAACCCCCTTATTTTTATTGTTGTACCCATGTAACCCCCATATTGTTATTATTGTGCCCTTCAATTATTATTGTTAGGTCAGCTAGGATTACATTGTGGCCCCATGGACTCCTATATATAGAAAGGAGGTTTTGTCATTTGTATCATCCAAGAATTGTCATTTATGTAATGTATTGGAGGTTTCCCCCTTGAAGTGGCTTATTTCTAAGGCGTTGATCTCTCTTTTCTTCTATTTTTGGAGCTGGTTTCATAACAGTGAGGTGTCCCATGACTATTTAAAACTTACTCTTGGATGCATTTAAGTAGTGCTAGGTGCTAGTTTTAAAATTTCAAAGTTTAGTTTCGCAAAAAAACCACGTATTTTAAGTAGGGGGAAATTTATTTGAAATATGAAATAACTTATTTTTTGTGAACATAGAAACCAAAAACACATACGTAATTAGCTGGAGTAAGTGGCCCTAAATCCACACATGCTTAGCTAAATTTTTCATTTTTCCTAGTTTAAAGTTATTAATTTTATTTTAATTTGTTTTTGGCACTAGGAACTGAGACCAGGATTTAATTATCCTTAGAGAGAAAGTAACCTCTGCTACCTTTGCACCTTTTGGTGACCCTAGCCAAGCATATGAAAGATCTCTTATGATAATTTTCCATCTCCCTTTAGTTGATCTCTTAGATTAACTAGGAAACATTGTAAGTGACCCATATCCGCACATGATTTTCTTATAGCAAGGAACAACCAAACGTAGATTAATATGGGATTTGTAAAGGATCACCGCATATCGACATGTTAAAACTATGTGATTATTCACTTCTTGGTCACACACTTTCACACCATAAGTGAATCAAAGCCACCTTAAAACTAACCTAACTAAACTCATTAAATCTCCCCACAGGGGCCACAAGAGAAATTATAATTTAAGTTAGGACCAAGGGGGTAGGCATCCAATAATCCGCCTTGGTCAGTTTACATCTTGAAACATAGAAGTTGAAATTTTAGGGAGCTTTAAAATTTTTCTATCCGCCCGTGGAGAAGAAAACCTGAGCGCCATAGAGACCCGATTCAAAGGGGGTTAAGTTTAGGCCCAGTGCGTGGGATATTATTCGGGGCTACTTGACCCATATAATAGTCGATACTGGTAGATGATTTACCAAGAAGCTCAAGACTCAAATGCTCATGTGGGACGATGGTACTTAGTGGCCAAATCTATCACATCCTTTCCTATAGGTGATGGTGCAGGGGGCACTAGATCCTCTACCCATTGCCTTGGTCGATTCTTCAGCTACTGGAAGGCGTCGCTTGTTCTTTTGAGACATTAGCCCCAGTACCCATCAGATGATATCTTCGCAAGGCCCAGCTACTATTGAGAGTGTGAAGACGTATAGGTCTCTAGGATTTTGAGTATCACACGTAAAAACAACCAAAACCATTTTTTGATTGTTTGATCCCATAGAGATAATTTAAAGGGAAATTGAATTTTATTTTTTCTTTTCTTTTATGTATGTGATCACCATTTTTTCTTTGATACTTCACCTCTCATAGAACTTTTTTTTTTCCAAAACCATACCTAGTCGACACCATAATGGACCCAATGGGACCTCGTCGATCTAGACGTATTTTGGACCTCCCCCATTATCGAGAGGAGTTCCAGGTCTTTCACCATTTAGGCGTCAAAGACGAAACACTGCCACCCTTATCGGTTCATCCTTTATTGGGGCATCTTTAGTTGGGAACTTGGGTCATTGACCGAAAATCACCTAAGCAACAATTTTCAGTACCTCGGTTATGCATATGATTCTAACCAGAACATCCTACAACTCGACTACTAGAGTCACCATGCACCTTCGCAAAACATGACTTATAGGGCGTGGTCGTACCACCATCAGTAAGGAGGTCCATATCCTCCAGCTCAGGGGACCCAATACGCCGTTAGAAATGCTGACGAAAGAGCTCCCCCCCAATAGCCATTCAGAAACTAGGGACAAGGACCACAATATGCCCAGTCCCCAGCACAAAACCCACCCATGCAGAATAATGCACAGGTGAACTTTGCACAACGTTACCAAGAACAACCGCACCAATCATACAATCAGAAGAATCATAACTATCCTCCTAACGTGGAAAGGAAGAAAGGAAAAAATAAACCGAAGAGAAATCTTGGACAGGGGGGAAACAATCAACAATTCCCTCCGCGATCTTAGGCTAGAGGAAACTCTAACCAAAATCAAAATTAAGAGCCAAACAACTCCCAAGGGTAGAAAAAGAGGGCAAATTTTTAGACCAAGCACTCTTGTTCAATTTGTGGTGAATACGACCATTACATTCACCACTGTATCGATCTCCCTAAGGTTAAGAAGCTTCACGGTAACCGTGGACAAGGGGGATCCTCATAGCAGACAATCGTCATGGAGGAGCCTTTCCCCCACCAAGGGACAATTAGCACCCAACAATAGAAAATAACTTCTGATGATTTCGGGAAAAAAAATCCATGAAATCTACATGAATAGTGAAGAAATGTTTTTTCAGACATGAAACCAAAATTATGATACCCCACCAAACACCAATTCGTCAGGGGCTAGCATGAGTGCACCAAAAACACCATTGACCATATCAAAGATACCTATTGGACCTTTGCTAAAGATGGCTAAGGGATGAACTGGTTGAGCATGAAACCATTCCAAAGTGGCCCATAAATATAGAATTGTGGATGATTTAGCCCAATCTCCTACCGCCATCTCATCTTTGGATGTATTACAATCATGCCCAAAGAAAAGGAAAGCCTTAATTTCTGCATTAGGCACCATTGACCCTACCGATTCGTGCCTAATGGCTTTCGATTTAGATAAAACCATCCCTAGGCTTCCTTCAATGGTCGCATTCCAGATACCGGTGTTAGTTCAGAACATCGCCAGTCACCGATGTATCATTGACGAGGGTGCATTCACATGCATCATGTCAAATAATATCTGGCAGAAGTTAGGGTCTCCCGAGCTAAAGCCATCAGACATCACACTCAGAGCATACAATCAGCGCCCATAAGTCCCTGTCGGTCTCTACCAAAGCATCCCAGTTAGCTTAGCTGACAAGAAAATCCTTATAGACATTGAAGTATTGGATGCCCAACTGGGTTAAAATATAATCCTTGGCTAAATTTATATGTATGCCATGTCAACCATATCCTCCTTCGTCTTCCGAACTATGATGTTCCCCCATGAGGATCGCATCATTACTATCAAAAAATTGAAATATCACGAAAAGAGACCCATAAAAAATATTTATGTCGTCCTACCATATGTATACACATCTACCGAGACACTTACACGGTACCAAGAATACAGCCCTGGCCAGTTCAAACCGTCGTCCATCCTTGGTTCATTCCTAGGAGATCAACTTGTTATACCAGAATCATCATCTGATGTCACAGAGGCTCCGATGTGCATGATGTCCACATCAAGCATTGAAGCCAACCAAGAGACAGATATGAGCAGTAACGACACCGAGTCATTAGCCACAACAACCTCTCTAGCCTACGTCGCTTCCAAAAATCCTTTCCTCTATCCCCCAACTGGTTTCGTGTCCCAGCAAGTCTTGGCCACTGTGGTGTTACCAAACATATCATTTGCAATCCCAGTTTGGTACCTATTCCCACCTACTGGGACGGGAGCCATGCACATCACCTCTACAGGGTTAATTCCCCTCAGTCCTAAGGAAGCCCCACCCATTCAAGAGACTATCGCAAACATCCCTTCGAAGGAAATTCCCATCGCAAAACTGATGGTTACGACCAAGAACACCACTAAAAAATGGAAGAAGTTATAAAATCCCACCATGCAACGGGAATTACAACCTTGCACCATATGTGACATAGTAGGTCACCCTACCCATATCTGTCGAGAGTAAAAAGGAACCAGCCACCAAAAATCAAGGCAAAGCATTGTGTACTAATCATGCATGCACTATCTGTAGACATTATGGGAATTATACTGATCATTGCCTAGAAATTCCACGATAAAGGGATGCCTTACACACAATAAAGCGATCCTATCAAGAATATTTCTCCATCCAGTCAACTGGAGATGAACCTCACATCATTTTATACCTACAAGAGGAACGACAGTCACCTGAAAGACTCCCAGCCATTCCCCTTCCCCCTATCAAGCGTTTTTCACTCTGTAGCGAACGCTATCATTTCATCGTTGAGTTCCCAAACCTATAAATGCTTCAGTGATGGTACCCAATCCATGTAGTATACCGTAATGACCTAGCCACCCAGTATTCACGTCAAATATGCAATGGAAATCACCCATTACACCACTGTCAGTATGTCCCTAGATTCCCTGCGGCGCTAGCTAGTTTATGCTCAGCCATAGTTTGCCTCTCTTGAGAAGATGGCTCTGACTCTAAATCCATGGATAGCTTGACGAGTCAAGAGCATGTGACAAGTAGATCTATCCTATTCCTATTAGCTGAAAAGCGGCCAGTCGGGGAACCCTTGGTCACCCCCAAATTCCCTCCATGGAGAAGACCAACATGTGCGTTATGTAACACACACAATCATGTGGTCACCACTTGCCCGGACTTAGAATCACTACGTCGCTGGTACTCGGTCACATCATTAAATGAATTGGATGAGAACCCCCATGTTAGTATGTTTTTCCTAGTGTGTCAAGGAAATCCCCATGAGCAGCGTTGTACCTATATCCTGCAAGTATGCCCTGTAATCGACATGATACATATATTAGAGATGAAACGTCAGGATCTTATCAATTCTGAACCTACCAACCACCATGGAAGGCATATTTCCCATAGGTAGCCTACTCTAGACCCATTTTGTCATATTAGGCAAGTCAGGAAGGTGCGCTACCCAAGAACAACCCAGGTTCAACCTAGGATAACATCCGTGCTATGTGACAGAATTGGCCACCAAGTCAATCAATGCAAATAACTAAAGCTCCTCGCAAACATTTTTCACATAGTCTCTTCCCTCCCGCAAAGACATCTCTCTAACCAAGAGAAAATCACACACTGCTATTGCTGGATTTTCTCACACTTTCATCATATAATAAAATGTGATCATCTCCCAAAGCTTAGGGCGGCAAGAGTGGCGTTAAGTCTACACTCCCGAAGAGAGTTATACATACCCAAGCCAAAAAATTGGAAATGGGAGCAGAGGACCCTCTCCTCTATGCTTGATCGCTTCCGAGCGTCCACTTCAGGGACGAAGAGTAGTGTTGATTCCCATACAATATACTCAATTGGCACAATGGTACCATGCACCATTTGCACCGGCCATAACCACGAACCATGGGTGTGCCCACTAATAGAAACATTTAGGCACCTCTGTACCAGGCACAACTTCCATCTCCTGGGAAGTGCCTAGCCTAACGAGGAATCTAGAATTGCGCTCACGGAAGCCCCCATGATGGAGATTCCTCCCCCACCAAACACCAATGACACGATACACCATATATGATTCATATCATCATGTATCGAAACCACGACCCGAGCCTCCTCCTCATCTGTCATAAGTGTCGAGTCAGCTATAACTACGAGAGTATTTGTACTAGTGACAATCCAAACCCAATCCGTATGCACTCTATCAACCGAGTCTACTTCCACCACATCCACAAAGGAATAATTTTCGTGCCTGTCAACCAGCTCCGTTTGGACTGAACCTTGTATGCACAACCTTGTGTAGAATCAATCCCCCGTAGGATCCCTATTTCATTCAGATGAGGACATCCTTGAAGCCATGATGGAGCTAAATTATCCATGGGATGCAACGCATCGCAGCTCGATTTTTCTCCCAAGAAAAATATTCAGTCGTGACAAGACAGGGGGACAAGATATTTATGCGATTGAATCAAAATATTTCCTCCCATCAGGAAAATTTGATTGGTTCAAAGCGAAAATTATGTGCCTGTGCCTTGATCACCTGTGCAGTCAAGGAAAAAACTGACCAGGGTTCCATACAAACCAATTTTGTATGGACCCTAGTCTTGACATACTGAAAAAATTTAAATTTAGGACGTCATGGGGTCTATATGGCTCAAGAATCACAAGTCCCGGCTACTGAGGCTGACTACAACGACAATAACAGCTCCACAAAATCCTCTGACCTCTCAAAACCTCAAACAGTCAAATGTCGCAAATGAACTGAAATGAGCCATATTGGCCTATATGTCGCCCTTTTCAAATTGTTTGGAGGACCATAATGAGAGCTCAGAAGGCCAAGTTGTAGAACCAAAAGTAACATTGTGATTAGCAGCTCATAACGCCCAAAGGAGGCGCCACACATTCACACCTTCGAAAAAATAATTTTTCAGTGCCGGTAGGTATGCCCTCTCTCATCTTCTTTTCATTTAGCACATGTATTTCAATAATATTTGAATGAAGAAGATGATTTCACTTGGGGTATTTGTTGCAGGTATTGTGCAAACCATCCATCGCTCCATCCACTGAAAGTACAAGATCAGGTATCATTCTACCCTCAGCATGATGAAGTTCGAGAAAAAATTTGCATATCGTGACATCATTTATCCATAAGAAATTAAACATAGGTTCTAGGCACCCGACCGTGTTTATCATTTCTCCACCTTGCACATGATAAACATCCTTTTTGGTTGATAGAGCCTCCCCTCCATGGCGCCCGTCAGTCAAAGTAGACCATATATTAGAAAAATCATGATGCCATGGGATACCACTTTATTCTGGGAAGCACTTCATGCCCATCCACTGACCATGCATCAAGTCAAGTTTGACCATATCAAAATAAAACCCCTTTCTCGGACTACCAAGTTTTTCAAGCAGATCGAAAGCGTAGCACCCTGTCTTGCATTTGGCCTACCATACCTCCATAATCATAGCCCATCTGCAATACTTTCCATTTGCTTCATCACCCCCACACAAGTGACCAACCAATGGGGCCCCCACCCTAAAAAAAAACACCCTCCTCACATCATCAGTGAGCGATAAATTTCATGTTTTGGGCACCCATATTTGTTTTTTGTACAATCCAATTCCCATTGTTTCATTCTTTCAGTAAGTGTACAAACACTGCAAATGGTGAACAACGTCCCCCACTCATTCATCCATTTTTTCTCCCATGGCAGCAGTCCCTGGTCACCCTTGGTCGGAGTATCACACCTTCCATGCATAAGCCACTATGACATTCATAGCCAACATATACCCACCCTGTATGTCCTACTGACTCCAGGGATTTCCCCATCAGAAATAGTTATGGCTACTGCCAATTTTCTTTTTATACACCGACCTTGGGCCACTGAATCCCCATCATCAACTTTCAGTACCCCTCTCCATCATGGCTATGTTAAACCTATCACATCCAATATCATGATCCCTTGCATCAGTGACTCTCTCGTTTGGTTGAGGCTTCCTTTTTGTCGACTTCAAGTCCTATTTTCCAAAAAGGAAGGGGTACCTTGGATTACCGTTCACCACAATAGGGACATCCTCAGGTGGCACTGTGGCAATCATCATTTCCCACATATTTTATCAGTCCTACTGACATTCAACTACGACATAAGCTTTCATTTCAAGATGGCATCGTACCTTACAACCATTTCACTTTGATCAAATTCGTCAAAGACCCGTGCCATCATAAGCATCTCTTTCAACAATGCTTACATGGGAAGGTCCCAATCATACACCTATGCACACAATGGGCATTTATTTGCCATACCAGGCTTACGCATGTGGGTACCACATTCCACCTATTTTCAATGAAAAAACTCCCCTGAGGGCGTCAAAAATGGTCCTCATCAACCAAACCAGCAGATCACTACCATACTAGTGACACAGACATAATCTGTATATGTCAAATAGATTTTTTTAGCTAGCTAAAGCATCACGAGCATGGGACATGCCCGCCTCATAGAAAATTTTTATTTATTGTATCATACCATTTCTTGTAGGGTTCCCACAGGGCATGGTCGCTCTTCAACCCGTTTTAAGGCGTTTCCAACCTTTTTCTACACGCAGGTCTCTCTCTCTCTCCAAACAGTACACATAAAAGAAACTATAATGTATTTCATCTATACAGTTCTTCCTACACCTCACACATTTGGGGGCAAATATTATCACTAGAAAATAGGACAAGAAAAGATGAAATTATCAAACATCAGGCATAAGGATTTACAGGGCTGAGGCACATTAGAGAATATAAAAAATTTAAAAAATATCTAAGGTCTAGAGTTAAAATAAAATTGCACACTCAAGACACTAGCAGAATGCACCTTCATGTGCATTTTTCTTCGATAGGCACACCTTTGCGCGAATTTCCCTCAAAAATCTATTGGGACCTGATATTGGAAGAAGTTAGTTTTCGGGACCACAAGGCACACTCGAGGAAAATAATCCCACACTGGAGGCCGCCCAAGGACAAACGCCTTAGCCTCCTTGGGACCTCAAGGGAGCACACAATGGAATCAAGTGGCACACAATGTAATCAACTCCCTCTCTTGGGTCACCATCCATCAATGTACGAAGAGAGGGAAGGAGAGTTTGAATTCATCTATAAAATGGCACCAAGAGATGAAAAAATGGAGAGCAGATTGTTATGCTGGCCAAAATTTCTTTGAAGCAATCCAGCAGTGTGTAATCCAGAGCAGAAGTAGAGAGGGGATTCAATTTTTGGCCATCCAAAAACTCCAATCCTTTGGAGTAGAGAGAGATACCTTGCACCAAGCATCTAGGAGCTAAAAAATTCCTTGCATCGGGTATTAGAACTCCATAGTTCTAAGGGACCCTTGGCAAGTGTCTAAACATACTATCTTTCTCCTTAATAACAGACAATAAGAGGGGGCATTGATGCCACTGTTAGTATTATTATTTTGTCTAACTATATATGAGCTTTGGTGTTTTTTTTTAGTTAAGTTTTGTTTTCTCTCTACGTATGCATACTATATCATTATTTAGTGCGTTTTGTTTTATAGCATGTTCACTAACCTGCTACATCTTTCGTTTATCTGCTTGTGACCAAAAGCTTAAGAGGAAACGACCACTCCTCTTAAGAAAGTGTGGATTGGTACACTTGTGCACCAAATCCAACAACACAGTGGTCACTGATTATTTAGGACTTAAGTCCTTTTTTTTTCCTTCCTTGGCCATATTAAAGGCCATGAGACCCATTCTTATCATGCAAAACATACTAAATGACCATATTCCTAGCTAGAGGTATTGTTCATGGAAATTGAGCATGAGAAAGATTAATTTAGGGACTAAGGCCCTTGTTTTCCTCTCTTAACCATAACATAGATACTAACTCCCACATGTGATGATAAATACCTCCTATGGTGGCCATACCTTGACTTAAGACTAAATATCCATTAAAGAAGACCTATGTGGTTTTTAAGGTCGATTTCTCATGTTACACTCTGATTTGTGATCTTTTCCTCCTCTTGTAATTGTCCAAGAATTTATTTCCATGCCTTTATATCAATATCTATTAATATTTTTTTTAATAATTTTAGTTTAGACAGATTTATTTTAACTATTTACTTACATTTTTCTAATAACATAGAAAAAAAAAACATAAAAATAAGAAAAAAGACAGAAAGAAATTGAATAAAAAATAGAAAGACTATTTAAAAGAAATATGATCTATAATTTCTTCCTTCTAACAACCTATTCCACCCTCTTCAAGACAAAATACAAGAAAAATGAATAAAGAAAAGAAAGACTATTTAAAGGTATCTTCCTTATTATAACCTCCAACATTCTCTCTTCATTATCCATTTGCCACTGAATTAAGATCCCTCGTTTCCCTCTTCAATTTTTTTCAAAGTGATCTCAACTTTTATTTTTTCTTTTATATTTCCATCTTCCCATTTATTAAATTGGCAAGAGTTTAGCATTTCATGGTTTCAAAGTCTACACATTTATTAATTTGGTGGGAATTTAAAATTTCATGGGTTAAAATTCTTTTTCGACTGTGAGGTAATCATCCTATCAGACTCTGTTCTGCCCGATAATAAGGTAATAATCTGAAATGTTGAATGCATTTTCTATATTTCGATTAGGGTCTTTATTTTGAATGTGTTGTGTTCTAATAAAGTTGCATGAGGTGTTACTGGAGGATTTAATCCATCGTTGGTAATCGTTTTCAATGGGGTTACTATATGATCGAGTTTTTGAAATAAGTTTGTAACTATGCGCATGATTTTTCATTTTGGTAAAGTAGGGTTGTGAAGTGGAGCAGTATGGAAAACTAGGAGAATTGAAGAGTGGAATGGGTCCAGCTATGACAGGGATAGAACCTCAATACACTTAGTCTCAGACAATGAATGCTAGAAGAGGGTGGGGATGTCACAGGCAATAATGTGCACTCACAGAGGCCATTACCTTCTAATGCGGATGGAGAAGTGAGCTAGTCTCCTCAGTTTCAGATAGTGAATGTTGGAAGAGAGTGGGGATGTTGCAGGAAAAAATGAGCACTCACAGAGGCCATTACCTTCGAATGTCGATGAGGCAGTGATTCATTATTTAGTGATCAATCCTTCAATGAGCAGAACTTCTATTACCATCCTTACTCCTACTTCTTCTCTTCTTCCTCTCCTCCCCTTCGTCCTCATCGCTAAGAAGGTTTTAAGGGAAGGATGCATTGCCATATGTTAATATAATGTAATATAGGAATAAGTTTGTAGATGCACTTGGTCTCTATGAATATTCTCTGGAAATAGAACCTATCACCGTGGAGGCTCACATTGGAAATGGAATTTGTCTCTAAATACAAGGTCTCATTCCAAAGGCATTTGAATTCTTTGCAGAAGCTCTTGCGCTTGATACCTAGAATGATTTTGTCCTAAATTACTATTGAGTTTTGTACAAAGATGAAGGGCACTTGCTAGATGCAGTACATGTTTTTTCTCACATCTAACACTATTTGTGGTTTTTTTCTTTTCTGTACTTATTTTTTTGTGTTACTTGTCTGTTCTAGCTTCTTTATAGTAGTAGGTTTTTTATATTGTATTTTGAAACCGAATGCATTCGAATATTACTAGAATAACCAAAATATATTTACAGTAACCATGAAATCAATATACAAATGTGAAAATTACATGATCTGAGTTACCAATATAGAAATGTGAAAATTACATGATCTAAGTTTTGAAAAAAAACAACAACAACAACAATGTCAGTAATGACACAATTTCTAGGATGGCATTGTTAGATGATGCAGGAGCATTTTCCAAAACTTATGAGACCCATGAGTCTTATTTCACATTTACTAAAGGGAGTGGGTTCCCTTAATCATTTTATTTATTTTCCTAAGTTTAGTTGAGATTGAGAAAATTCTAATTTCTAAATTAAAATTGTGGAGAATATATCGTGAATGAAGATATCTTAGAGACAGTTGAGTAATCTTAGGAAAAGTGAGGATTTGAGGGATTTGAAAGTTTAAATTGGGATTTTTTTTGAGGAAGGAGTGGAGCTGAAGAGATACTTTAGGAAAGAATGAGAAATTTTTGGATCTGAACCAAATTTGTTCATGAATCCATATTTGTATAAATTGTGATTTATTTTTAAGAGAAAAATAAGTGTGATAAAGAGCTAGAGGTTAGAGAGTAGAGGAGCGTGTGAGATGGATATGATGAAGGCCATTTAATTGCATATCAAGCCTATGAATTTTGCAAATGTATGCGAAATTAACAATTCCTGAAGGTTGTAATTATTCTTCGAAATTTCTGAGTTTGTTTTGGTTCCAGTTGAGCTTTGAATTAATTGATTTCTCTATGCGTTAATTTATATTGAGCAGCGTATTATAAACTGGGTTTGTTTTGGGAATAAAGGTATGTGTAAGACTCCCTTCGACTGAAATTCGAGTGAATTTATGTGGCCATTGAAACTCTATAAGCCATCACAACAACCTTGGTTACCTGCGATATTCAAAACTCTGTTAATCACTTGTTCATCAAGTTGTTTTATGCAATTAGTAAGGGAAACTTTCCAGGAGTGTTTAATCCAGCGGAGTTCAAAAATTGGAATTAATGTAGTGCTTAAGGATTCAAGGGAGATCACAATCATTGAAGTTGAAATCCGACGGTAATCACAATCTAAACTGCAGGTGAGATAACATTTTAATCGGACCCGATGATTTATAAATTGGATTTAATGATTTGAGTTGACCATCCAACATGTGTTTAATCCAACGACTATCACATACATCTTGGAAATCCAAGGACTATCGCAAAGTTAGATGTAGGTTGTTTAAGTGAAGTTTTGGATGCGATATTTTATTAGGATGAGTATTAATTTTGTATTGAAATCCGTTGGTAAGGTAAGTTAAGAGAAAAAATTACAGTAATGGGTTTTGATTGGTAGTTCTGCCAAGTATGAAAAGGTTTTGAATTAAGTTAATATATTTTTGAGTAACTGTTGGATTGGAGTCATGAAGGTCACGATAGAGATTTGAAGTGTAAAGACCGGATGCAGAAGATCCGCAAATTGCGAATATCAATTTCTCATATTTAGATCTTGCCACCAATTGTAAATTGAAAAAAAAACCCATCGATTACAATTTGCTGCAAATTTAAATGATTTTTATTGTGATCAGAGAAGAAAGATGCAGTTTTGCCACGGAATTTGGAATTGGTGTAGTTTTCGGCATCATTGGTGGTATGGGAGCTGAAGATGACTCCTTGACAAGGTGAGTGGATGATGAAGAATTAATTATTATTATTTTTTCTTGGTAAAGGGAGTTTCGAGAATCCACAATAAATTGGAAAGAACAAGCTACATTACTTTAGAGAAGATTCAAAATTTTGAGTCAGAATTTCTTGCATGGAGCTATCTATGTGGGAAGGAGCCAAAATAAATTTGATATGGAACATCACTTGGTAAAGTTTTCTGCGTAGCCGTAAGGAGATATTTTGCGTGTGAGAAGAAAAATGTGAGGATGTTTTCTGCGTATGAGAGCAGGTGGAAATGGCGAGTAAGAGGATCATGTGCAGATCCTAGAACATTGATTGAAGCTCCAATGACATTCTTTTGAAAAACATGATCGATTACCCTATTGTTTACATAATTCTGTAGACATACAAGTTGTAAGGTTCCAGCGTTGTATGCAACATAAAAGTCTGATTTTAAACAATATTGAAGTAACATGTACAGTACTATGAGAAATTTGTGGTATGGATATATTGTTGAGCCCATCTTGTGTGACTGCACAGTTCGCTACTGAAGAGGTGTTGCCCGAAAAAGAACTGAAGAATGATTGAGGATTGCTTAAGTATTGTAAAGACATTGATGGTTGAAGGAACAGTTAGACTGAAGACTGGATTCAATAGATCTGAAAGCAAAGCCACTACAAGAATTGAAATTTGAAATTTGCAGAAGCAAGACAAGATTTTCTTACTAAAACATTTCCAGAAGAAAATTGTAGTGTCTGTTGTGAATTTTGTAAATAGTGTTGAAAGATCAGATTGAATCTTAACTGATCTTAAGAGATGAAGTGTTCATTATGTAGAGTAAGATGAGAAATAATTGCTTATTGTATGAAGTCTTTTGAATGAAGAATGAAATAGTGGACACATGAGTCATTTGGAAAATATTTAATTGATGGAATGAGAATTATCTTTAAGACATCTTTGAAGAAATTTGGCAGGTTTGAAGCAAAAATTTGATAAATCTTGAGGTAAGATTACACAGATGAATGGTTAAACAAGATCACATAGAGATATTGAAGGGAAGAGGTAAGTGTTATTTTAAATATGGTTTGAATATTATGTTGCAGATATCGATATGCAGACAAGGAGGAAGCATCTCAGCAAAAAGAGGTCAGTAGAAGTAGTGAAATTGCTGAAAGATAGAATGAGTTACAGTAGCATCATAACTCATGAGCTATGTTAAAGAAGATGAAGTAAGAATAACTCTTAGATGGATAAAAGTTGGCAGTACCCAATAGTAAAATGAAATTATGGGAGGTAAAAGGAAGTGAGCAATTAAAGATGCAGCAACCAACATCTTTGGAAGTTGAGCCAGAGTGCTCAAGAAGAAGAAAGGGTTCTAGTACAGATAGCCTGGAAAATAAAAGATACCAAAAGGATGATTTGGTATGGGTAACAAGTAAAAAACTTGTTACAGAAGAAAGAAGGGTTAGCTGCAACTCACCAGTGAACAATGAAAGTTCACCAAAGGAAGAAATGAATTTGACTATTGTTAGTCATAACAGGGGTACAGAGGAAAGTCACAGACAGAGAGGGAAAAGTGTCAAAGAAGTTGGAATCAAAAGAATGAGTAAGGAAGAAATTGAAAAAGAGATAGCTGATATGAAGACAGAACTCGGTCATTTGAAGAAGCTGGTACATAAAGGAATCAGAGATAAATGGAAACAAGGATTTTATGCAGGGAAAAGAGTTAAGTGGCCTGTCAGGGAATTATTTGTTGAGAAATTAATATTCCAAAATGTTAAGAATGGAAAAAGAGAATCCATTTGTAAGCCATAGAAAGGACATATGCTCGGGGAAAGAGACAACGATGATAATGATGAAGAGATGATCTATACAGATCATCATGAGAGAAAGGTGCTGGTAGCATCTACATAGACAAGAGAGTCTCATATTTTTGGGAATAATTATTTGTGTGAATGTACATTTGCAGGCATGAAATTTAATGGAATTGAGCCTGAGCATGAACAAGTGAAAAAGGAAGAAGCAAGAAAAACACAAAAGGAGATTCATAAAGAAGTTCAAGACTTCAATTGGTGGAGAAAAATAAAAGGTATGCGTGAATGGTTGTGTCTTCTATTATTAAAAAATTATTGCATCATTTTTGAAGGAATTTTAACATGGATATAAAACCAATGGAAAGTGGACAGAGAAAATAAAATAAGTACATTGTAGATTTGTGAAGAGAAGAGAAGAGAAGCTGACACAGAGAACTCAGTTAAAGAAGTTAAGTTAAGAAAGATTTTGAAGGATCAAAGTCTTGTCATTGAAGAGAGAAAGACATCAATATCTTACTTGGATAAATTGAGTTATGGAGAGAATTGTGTAGAACAGGAAGGTATTATACAAACCTATGATAAAGTTTCCAAGCATAGTCAAGAAACTGTAGTCCAACAAGAATTATTTGATGAAAAAGAAGTCAGAGATGTTGAGGAATAATTTCTCAATAACTTAGTGAACTATCAGAATAGTTCAAAGAACCATAAAGATCTGATCACTAAGGCTTCAAATGAAGAGCCTTGTATTTTTAAAATTTATGTGTTGTGTATGTTTTTAGGTTCGACAAGTAATGGACAACAATTGGACAATGCACTTATGCATGTTGATGAAGAAGTGAGATTACTGGAAGAAATGGCTGGATTTTAAAAATATTTTGAGCATGTATTTAATAACTTTGAGAATAATTAAATTTGCAAGGAAATTTTCATAATTCCATAAGCTGAAGACAAGAAAATGAGATTTTGTGATGATAACCAGAATGAGGCATTTTCAGTAGAGGACCAAGATAGAATTATTATGGAAAATGTGAAGGAATGTATGATGATGTTGACAAATACAGAAGTTCAAGAAATATGTGATTTTAAAATTGATTATTTTTATGAGTCTGTAAACCATGAAGAAGCTTTAGAAAAACTGAATTTTGTTTATGTTATATATGAATATGAAACAAAATCATTTTGTTGCAGTGATATCAGTACATAAGATGAAGGGATATTTCACAATGATATGCCTTAGGAGATTCTAGCTATTGAATTGTTGAATGATAGCCTTGTGTAAGAACAAGGAACACTGTGTAATGCAGAGGAAAGTGCTGAAATGAAATTTGTTGATAGTTTTATGAATTTTGCAGAGAATCAGCAGAAAGACTGGATGGTAGAATCATCTGTGGAGAAAGAAAAGCATAGTAATTTTAAATCTGGCAATTATGATGGAAATTTTGTTTTATACAGGGAAGAGAAGCCATATGTAAATTGCATGCTTATTAAAGATGAGGGACGATTTAATTTGCTGGAAAATTTATTAAGTGAGCCCGATGATACAGAGGAAAATATTGAATTTCATAGCAATGAAGGGGAAGCTGTAAAGTGCAACCAACAGGTTATAAATGAGAAAGGTAAGGTAAATTTGGATAGAAGTTTCATAATTTCTATGAAAAAAGAGAATGAAAAACAATTAGTTGTCAGTGGAGTTCAACTATGGGAAAAGTGTAAAGAGGAAATCGAGAAATTATGGATGAAAAAGTCAGGCAAGAAGAGAACCAGCAAAGAAGAGATATTAACAAAGGAAATTTGCATCAACAAAGAGAGGGGACAGCAATAACATAACATTTGGAAACCTAGAAGGACTAAAGCAACAATGACATAAGAAATGAAGCAGCAGCATGATGAAAGAGATGACAAGTTACAAAGTAAGGTTTGGGATTCTGGATGATTTGACAGAATAACACATGACTAGGAGGTCATGAAAATTTTCAACTCAGGGAGTCTGATGCAAGAGTATTCGCCAAAACTTATGAGACCCATGAGTCTTATTTCACATTTACTAAAGGGAGTGGGTTCCCTTAATCATTTTATTTATTTTACTTAGTTTAGTTGAGTTTGAGAAAATTCTAAATTCTAAATTAAAATTGTGGACAATATGTCGTGAATGAAGAGATCTTAAAGATAGTTGAGTAATCTTAGGAAAAGTGAGGATTTGAGGGATTTGAAAGTTTAAATTAAGATTTTGTTTGAGGAAGGAGTGGAGTTGAGGAGATACTTTAGGAAAGAAAGAGAAATTTCTAGATCTGAACCAAATTGGTTCATGAATCCATATTTGTATAAATTGTGATTTATTTTTAAGAAAAAAAGAAGTGTGATAGAGAGATAGAAGTTAGAGAGTGGAGGAGCGTGTGAGACAGATATGATGAAGCCCATTTAATTTCATATCAAGCCCGTGAATTTTGTTAATGTATGCGAAATTGACAATTCCTGAAGGTTGTAATTATTCTTCGAAATTTCTGAGTTTGTTTTGGTTCTAGTTGAGCTTTGAATTAATTGATTTCTCTATGCATTATTTTATATTGAGCAGTGTATTATAAATTGGGTTTGTTTTAGGAATAAAGGTATGTGTAAGACTCCCTTCTACTAAAATTTGAGCGAATTGGTGTGGCCATTGAAACTCTATAAGTCATCACAACAACCTTGGTTACCTGCGATATTCAAAACTCTGTTAATCACTTGTTCATCAGGTTGTTTTCTGCAATTAGTAAGGGAAACTTTCCAAGAGTGTTAAATCTGTTGGAGTTCAAGAATTGGAATTACTGTAGCACTTAAGGAGTCAAGGGAGATCAGAATCATTGGAGTTGAAATCCGACAGTAATCGCAATCTAAACTACAGGTGAGATAACATTTCAATCGGTCCCAATGATTTATAAATCGGATTTAATGATTTGAGTTGACCATCCAGCATGTGTTTAATCCAACGGCTGTCGCATACAGCTTGGAAATCCAAGGACTATCGCAAATTTAGATGCGTGTTGTTTAAGTGAAGTTTTGGATGCAATATTTTATTAGGATGAGTACTAATTTTGTATTGAAATCCGTTGGTAAGGTAAGTTAAGAGAACACATTACAATAATTGGTTTTGATTGGTAGTTTTGCCAAGTATGAAAGGGTTGTGAATTAAGTTAATGTATTTTTGAGTAATTGTTGGATTGGAGTCGTGAAGGTCATGACAGAGATTTAAAGTTTAAAGACCGAATGTAGGAGATCTGCGAATTTCGATTAGCAATTTCGCAGATTTAGATCTTGCCACCAATTGTAAATCGAAAAAAAAAACCATCGATTACAATTTGCTGCAAATTTAAATGATTTCTATTATGATCAGAGGATAAAGATGTAGTTTTGTTGTGGAATTTGGAATTGGTGCAGTTTTTTGCGTCATTAGACCTGTGAAGTTTCACCAAAGTCAAATTTTCAAAAATTTATTGTTAATGTATCAAGCCTTTTTAAGGAATCCCTACATGTTATCATATCAAGCAATGGTGATGACATGACACATGGAAATATACTAACTCATGGGGTCATACTTCTACAAACGTATGCTACAAAGAAACCTAGAACATAATTTATAGGATTTTGAACTTGCTTCCCTTTCATAAAATAGGCACTCTTGAGTCTTTGGAATGACATCCTGACAACATTCACACTCTGGGTTATTTTAGATGAAGATATTTATTGTAAAGTAATGGTATTTGATATGATACTATGAGCAATCTGAAGACAAATTTTCTTTTCACACAGACAAAAAATTTCTCTACAAAATAACAATGGAGTAGAACATAAATAATTTCACAAAATTTACACAATAAAACACACGGTTTTTATAGGGAACCCAACAAGGAAACCCTCGCTTTCTTCATAATTTTATTAAAGAAAATTGACAAAAAAGATGATACAAATACAAGATGGTTCTAATACGAAAATACAAGAATTTTCCTGTCCTTCCTAGGCATAAAAATTCTTCTTGATAGCTGACCTTCTTCCTTCTCCTATACGGACTAGAGGCTTTGATGTTCCAACACAAAACCTTAGGAAATAATCTCCCTTTTCCTATCGTTGGATAAGCTTCTATTAAATAGGGATTTCCCCTATTTATATGCGCACTACAAAGAGAAAATTTCCTTCCTCAATAATTCACACAAGGAACACTTGCCTCGTTCCTCCACAAGATCTCTTGCTCACAAATTCGTGCTCAAGAATTGATTCATTAATTGTGTGCCTTAGATCTCCTTATAAGCTTTTCGATTAGGCTATTGTTAGTGAGTTTTCTAAATTAGCAGTTGAAATGGAGCTTTTCTAGTTAACAAAAGTCAACACTCTTACTTAACTAAATCCTCCTAAAATTTAGGAGGCTAACTTAACTTATTCACTCATTTCCCAGTTTAAATCACACTAGAGGATAGATAACTCATCCTCCACAAACTCGCACTAGTAAAAATACCTATGGAAATCATACCCATCATTGGAACTCATAGATGTCTACGAATATCTCCAAATTGATTCCTTGAAACAAGACACAGATCAAGGAATCCATTCCTTCACTACTTTTCAACACTTCCTCTTAGCGAGGAAGGGATTTTGTACAACTCCCAACTTATCTCTGTGATGAAAAAAACTACCTATTTCCATTGCCTTGGTCATGATGTATGTCTTCTTCTCCCATATTGGAATGTACTATAGCTTGACTACCCCCTTTTACACACAATCTCTAAGATGGTGACACGAGATCTTGATGATATGCTTTGACCTATCACGAAACATTGGACTCTTAGATAGTTTAATGAAACTCTGATTATCACAACGTATCATAGTATGCTCCATCCTCTGTCTAAAAAGTCCCACAAGTAACTTCCTTATCCAAATAGCCTTGCAAGCTGTCTGACTAGCAACCATGTACTCGACCTCTGTTCAACTGAGTGCAACTGATCTATTCTTCATGTTGTACAAAGAAACTGTAGCTGACCCAATATCGAAGATGCCACCTGAATTACTTTTCCTGTTGTTGGAGCTCCCTCCCAATCTACATCAATGAAGTCTTCAAGCCTCAGTCAACCTATTTTTACTACAATCCATAGTCTGTTGAGCCTCTGAGATATCCCAACACATGCTTTGCAACAACCTAATGTACTCTAGTTGGTTCAACCATGAATTGACTTAGCTGGTTGACAAAAAAATAAGTATCAAGTCATGTGCTGACCAAGTACATCAATGATCCACTGAGTTTCCTATAAACTCTAATATCTACTCACTCTGTTGTAGTAGTACCCATCTTCCTCCAGTTTGTGACTAGAGTTGTGGCCATGGGCTTGCAATCTTGCATATGAAATATCTGGAGAATATTTTTCATGTCCTTGCCCTATCCCACAAAGATCTCACCATCACCCTGCCAAACCTCCAAGCCAATGAAATAGTCAAGAAGTCCCATATGCTTGATCTCAAACTCCTTTGCAAGGTCCTACTTGTAGTCCTATATCAAGCTCTCATCTCCAGTAAATATACGGTCGTCGACATAGAGAACTAGAATAAGTGGCAACCCTCCAACCATGATGTAGTACAGGTTGCAATCTGCCTCATTCTTAGTGAAGCCCAACCCTCAAAGGTAGTTTCCAATCCGAGTGTACCTGCTCTCAGAGCTTACTTGAGCCCATAAATAGATCTCTTTAGCCTGCACACATGTGCGCCTCTGTTGAACTGCTCGAACCCCTTTGGCTAATTTATATAGATCTCCTCCTCAACAACTCCATTGAGGAATTTTCTATTCACATCCATCTGGTGGATTTTCCACCCCATCTATGTTGCAAGTGCTAGAATAGTCTTAATGGATGAATACTGTGCTACTAGGGAAAATGGCTCCTAATAGTCTATGCCCTTAATTTGTGAGAAGCCTTTGGCCACAAACTTGGCCTTGAAATTCTCCACACTCCCATCTTCTCCATGCTTCATCTTGTACACCCATCTAGATCCAACTGTGGTTTTCCTGTCAGGTCATGGAACAACCTCCCAGGCATCATTTTTCATGATAGATGAATACTCCACTACCAAACCTGTTGAGAAGCTGCCTCCTCATAAGAAGAAGGCTCAGTTTCCACCAACTCTGTCATCAATGCCATATAACCTATGTACCTATGTGGTTGTTTAAAATTTTATCTGCCTAAACATAGTGTTGGGAGCCTCAACATGCTCTTGAGCCTTTTGGGTCAGCCTCTAGACCCACCTGGCATTCTTTCTCCCTGTGGTGGCTGGCTCTGTCTGATCTGTTTTCTCTTGGATTGGTTTGTCCTCCTCATCTTGTCGCACTACCCTCTTGCCACTAGAATGTGGCTGTGGATGACTTTGAGGTGTTGGTTGTGCCTCTTGTTTGAGAGTGAGTAGCTCCTCCTCAGGTACTACAATATGATCACGCTTGAAGGAAACTCTTAGAGCCCGACCATCCTGGAATCTCACATCTCTCTTGAGAATTGTTGTCCTCAATCCTGGAAGATACACCCTATATGCCTTATATGTCTCGTTAAACCCTACAAAGATACCCTTCTTTGTTGTGGCATATGAATTCTTCTTGTTATATTTGGACACATGACCGTAGACCTTTGTGCCAAAAATTCAGAAGTGTGAAACATTAGGATTATTTCCTGTGAAGACTTCCTCTGTGTAGCTCATCCAAGCACCCTGTGTGGAATCCTATTATGTAGAAATACTGCAGTTTTGAATGCTTCTGCCCATAAGAACCTAGGAAAATCTTGATCATGCAACATAGATCTAGCTGTTCCAAAAATAATCATGATCTTCCTCTCAGCCACCCCATTATCTTGAGGGTTATGAGGCGTTATCAACTCTATCCTTATACCTTCCTTGGCACAAAAACCCTTGAAGGCATTGGAGATATATTCTCCACCATTGTAACTTCTCACTGCCTTGATTTTCTTCCTAATTTTCTTCTCTACCAAGGCCTTAAACTCCACGAACTTGTCTAATACATCATCTTTCATTTTCATAAAATATATCCAATTTTTTGAAGAAAAATCATCAATGAAAGTAACATAATAGTCGTGTCTGATTAGTGATGGCGAAGAGAAGGGCCCATACACATTTGAATGCACCAACTCTAAAATATGTTTGGCCTTTTTTTCCTGACCATGGAAGGAAGAGTTGGCATACTTGACAAGCTTGCTCCCTTGCACACTCCACTCTTGTCAAGGCCCCATGTTGGTAATCCTGTGGAATTTTTTTGAAGAATGTAAGTGTCACATGCGTCTGTGAAAAAATTCACATACATCTTCACATCTTGCCTTGATAATCAAGGTTGCACCAGTATCTACATGCAACTTTTAGAGAATTTTCACCCTTACACCTATCGACTTCTTACATTGAGAAGCCAAGTGCTGGAGGTAAGCATTACCTCTGCTGAAGGTGACATCATATCCTTTATCCTTAGGGATAAATACTAAAACCAAGTTCTTCTTCAACCCTAGAACATAGAGAACATCTTTGAGATGAAGAGTATTACCTAACTCCCTTTCAAAGTTGAGAATGTTGGGAAAAATACTGAGAAGGGGGGGGGGGGGGTGAATCAATATTTAGAGCTTATAACATAAATTCAAATTTTTCTTTAAGCAGATTTCCATACGCAGTTTTTATGAATGGAACTAGCGTATGCACGCAAAAATGCAGAAGGAAACTAGCGTATACTGATTTAACTTTCCAGATTTAGAGAAATTCTCAGAAGCAGTCTTATAAGCAGATTTATCAGTTATGTATCAGGATAGAAGTTATGAATAGTAATCAACATAATAAATCATCACACACATGAACACCAATATTTAAGGTGGAAACCCAATTCTAGAGAAAACCACCGCTGCTGTTGTTACACAGAGATTTGTCACCGTCCCTACCATTCCCCGTCCCGCACAATGAAGGACCCATTATGTGACCTGTGAGAATTGTCATGACTTGAAATTATCATCAATGCATCCCTCTAAACATGAGCTTTAATTGCCCTAAAGACATCTCCTTACAAAAAATCATGAAAACATCTCCTTTTGCATTGGCGCGAGAAGCCAGTTCATAACTCGCGCCAATGAGGAAAATCCTTCAAAGAGGCCGCGCCAACTGGCTCTCTGTACCAGGAGCAGCAGTCGTGCCAGCCAATCTAAGGAGTGTTTTTTAAATAAATATTGCGGAAGTTGTGTTCTAACCAACTCAGAAACCATTTCCTATCTTGAGTTGGGAGGTTTGGCCACGGGAGTTCTATGGAAGGGAAGTGGTTTTCCACCTTTCATGGAACCTTCCTTCATGATAGGGCCAATCCCACAATAATAGGGATCCCAAAATCCCTCCTTCCCCATCTATAAAAGCTTGCCTCTTGCCATTGCAAGCTAGTCTTGAAGTGCCTAAGCTTTGAATCTCCAAATTCCCAAGAGCCTTTGTGTTGTAAGAGCCCTCTTTCTTCCCTTAAGGCCGACTCAAGTAAGGAGACTATCGTCGAGAGACTCAAGAGAGGTTTGCCCTTTCCCTGGCGAGCTTTGCGAGATGTGAACGACTGGGGACCCTTCCGAAGGAGATCACGGCGTCAGAACATTGGTTGTACTCTCTTTCGATTGTTATTTAATGAATGATTATGGTTATGGTTCCACTCTGTTTTCACTTATGTTAATATGAGTTATATCCTTTCTGACTGATATCTAGTTGCGTATTCTGGATTTTATGCTTGTATTCGTGTTGTTTCTTACATGTGCAGGTGTCCATTTGTGGAGATCGTGGAGGGATTGTGATCTTCTGAGGCTGAAGAACGGGAACGCTTTCTTCTACGGATCATAGCATTGGACTCCAGGTAGGCCTCCATCTTTGGTCTTTTATTCGTAACTAGGAACCTGCGCTATAAAATTTTGTGATTGTTGCTAGACCCCTGCTGGGCTAGTAGGGATCGCCTCTGTCCGTAGAGGGGATTTACCTCCTCAAAAATTTGGCAACTCTGCTAGGGACGTCTAGTTTTAATTGTCTCGTTTTGATTGTTTCGTGGTTTTCCTTGCTTGGTTGGCCTTCTGGGCTGGGTTCTTTTGTGTTTTGGCTTTTGGTTCAGCCCCAGAGGATCAGATCTGACCTCTGCTTTTCTGAATTTTCACCTTTTCATAGTTGGCTTGATTGGCGCGAGTTTAGCCCTGACAGTCGCGCCAGTTGGCGCAGTTTTCTAGTTCATCACTCATGCCATCCCCTATCTGGCGCAGATTACAGCCAGACAGTCGTGCCATTTCTTGTAGGTGGTAGGGTTACCGTTGTTCGGAAGCTTCTTTTGGTCAGTACTTTTCTTCTAGGTTTGTTTTGTATTCTGCCTGAAGTGGTGAGTCTGGTCTTGGTTGGGAGAAATTCTTTGTTTTTTCATTTTCAGGCGTTGGCGCTTGTTGTCAGTTAGCAACCCGCACCAATTGGCCATTGGCGCTAGTTGTCAATGTGAAAGTCGCACCAATTGTTGCCAATTGGCGCTAGTTGTCAATGGACAAGTCGTGCCAATTTCAGGGTGTATGAAAATTGAGATTTTTTCCCTAAATCCTTCACCAGTGTGTCTTTCCCTTCCGGTCTTTTCCTTGTATGAGCATAGATTACATTTCTCATTGTTTGGGATGTCTTCTTTCCATGATTGCTTGATGTAAAAGGGAATGAATGCCTTGTTTTGATCTCATTCTTTGCAAGTCCTCTTTGTGTTTTGTCAACTTTTGAGGAATTTTGTTACAAAGTGTTTTGAAACAACGATTGCATTCTTAGTGTTTATTTACATCTCTTTTACAGTCATCCTTCATTAAGAAGCTTTGCGTCTATTTAGTTTTCGTCTCAAAGTGTCCTTTTTGTTAAAATGCATTAGGTCACATCGCATTGAAAAGTATTTTGAGATTTATCATTGAACTTAGATCACATTGTTTAATGATTGAGAGCTAAAAATCGCTTTGTGTGCATTCTATTTCATTGAAAGCATGCATTAAGTAGATTCTCGTTTCATCGAAAAATGCATTGAGTGCATTCTTATTATTTGAAAAGAAAAAGGAAATTGTGCATAGATTACAATTGCATAGTTTTCGGAAAAAGAATTTTGCATAGATTACATTGCATAATTCACTTCGTTGAATGTTTTAGAATACTTTTGGATAGTGAAAGTCATCTAGTTTGGAAAAGTTTCGTTTTCAGTTTTGTTGTTTGTTGCATCATTGTTTGAAGCTCTTCCCTTAACTAGATAGCATTCATCGAATTGAAAAGTTTTCTTTTCTCATATAGCTGCATACAGGAGATTGTCATATGACATACGGTAGGGCCTTGAAACCGAAACATAATTGAAGATCAACCATAAAATTTACTCAATTTACCTAATGAAGCATTGAAACATTAACGAAACATTTAGAAGTCTAGGTTAGAGACGTGTTCCGGTGTCGTTAAACCTAGTAGCTATCGTTCGCCTCTTGGCTTTAGACAACACTAGTACGGACTTCTGCTCCCCGTACCGTCGTGTATATAAAGGGAGACCCCACTAGGTTTCTATCATTTATCCATAGGAAGCCGAGTTTGCCACCTTATACCCGTGATACACTAGACACAACATTCGGGGAGATTGCCTGCACGTACGTTAAGTCCTTGGTTGATTTCTCTTTCATTTTGAAACCAAGGTGTATCTTGCAGTTCACAGTTATTTGGTACACCCTTTGCCTAGAATTCCTGAGCAGTCATTTCGATCTTTTCTGACTCTTTAAATTTGAAAAGGTCATCAAGAGCTTGTCCTTTCACGCTTGTTTCCAATCTGAAAGTGATAGAGTCACCTTTTTCCTGTTTCTCGACTCTTAAAAGATGAAACGGTAGAGTTTTGTTTCAATGTTTTAAAAAATTAACTGCCCACGAAATATTCCTGGTTAAAGTTAGTTTCCTTAGGGTGTTGTTCTCAAGATTGTTTCTAATGGAAACTTTTCCGGAGTTCACCAACCAAGGAATCCCCTCCGATGGGAATCCTGGTCCTTTTCCTCCTTTTGGAAATGTTGGTGCTCCTTATATGGCAACGTTGTCCCTTCCTGGGTTAACTGTTGGGTTTCCTGTTTGGTTGTTCTCAACCTCTGTGGTCCCGAATGTCTCGGCTTCTGTTCAATCAGTTCCTCCACCTGAACAACATCATGTTGATTCCAAGGTGGACCTCTCCCCTTCTTCGCCTGTTTCTGTGTCCTCCTCTTCTACTTCGCCTGGTGAAAGTCTGGATTCAAGTAACCAGGTGGCTAAGAAGAAGAAGAAGAAGACAAAGAAGAAGAAGTCTGATAAGAGAGAGGCTAAGGCTGCAGCTGCTGCTTCTAATGCAGCTCCTCTTGATAAAACTTCCAACCCTCCATGGAAAGTCAAGTTCCCTTGCATGTTGTGCACGGGAGACCATCTTCTTCGAGACTGCCCTGGCATTCCCAAGGTTCTTGAAGAATGGTCCAGCGGTCGTCCACCGTTGCCTTTGGCTTCTGGGAGTCAGGTTGGGGGCACGTCTTCAGCTAGTGTTGGTAAAACTCCTAAGAAGCAGGATAAGATTACCAATCCCTGTAGGTTGTGTGAAGGGCACCATTCCATTCACCTTTGTCCTTATATGGATGAAGCCAAGTGAGTGTTGGACAACTCAACTGTTTCTACACCATGCCTCCCGGCTGGTTACAAACAGCTTTCTTTGAGTCCTCCACTAGTTGATCCTACGATTGGTCAAGAATCATCCTTGGTCAATCCCGCTCACTCGGAAATTCGAATTCAGGAATCCGTTCCCGACCAACCATTGGTCGTGGGATCGGTTGAACTGGCCCCGTCTGCGGTGCACCAGGTCTTTTCCGTTGAGAGTGGACCTCACATCCCTCAGGTTCTTCTTGTTTCTTCAGATTCCTCGGACTTGGAGAAAGATTCTCTTGTCCCTATACCTCAAGAAGTTGCTCCTCCACCTCTCGTGATGGAGATCCTGGAGGATACCCCTCCCACCTTCGAGATGGAGGTCGTGGAGGATTCTCCTTCTTCTTCCGTAACACCAGGGGAAGACCATCTCGGTTCGATGGTAGCCCCTCCAAGTAGTTTGGTCGCTTCCTTTGATTGGAGTCGATTTTCCAGATACCGCCTTCCATCTTATGTGCCTTTCGAGATCACAGTACAGGCTTTTGGTCTGGTCGTACCCAGCACCATTATAGACGAAGGTGCGTCTGTTAGTATTCTATCCTCAACTACTTGGCAAGCATTCGTTTCACCACCGCTTGCACCTGTTACGCAGAATCTGTTGGCATTTAACAGAAGAATGAGTCAACCCTTAGGGATCCTTCCAAGGTTACCTGTTACTTTGGGAGGTAAAACTGTCCATATGGACGTGATGGTTGTTCCAGGCCCCTTGGATTTCAATCTGCTCTTGGGGCGCAATTACACCTATGCCATGGGAGCACTTGTCTCCTCCCTTTTCCGTGTGATGTGTTTTCCACATGAAGGACCAATCGTGACCATTGATCAGCTTTCGTTCTTTGGTCCCGATGTGGCAACTGGTCCGCCATCACCCCCTCCTGGTTTTTATTCACCCGTTGTATCTGCTGCACCGTAGGTCAACTATGTGTCTACCGACCCTGTGCCCGCACTCAGTGAAGACGCCGTCGTGCATAGTGTACTGGGGGCATTGGGTCCTGACTTCCAGGATTTTTTCCTTCCATCAGGAGTGGAAATCTTGGAAGCACTGCCTTCTTGTTCATTTTGATGTAAGTCGGTTAGAGCACGGTTTCCTCCCTGTGTCAAGCTCCTTAAAAAATGAAATAAGGTTCTCGGAGCAGAGTTCCTTGTCTTGTGTCAAGCTCCTTAAACCATGAAACAAGGTGTCCTGAGGATAGTTCTTTTAATGTGTCAACCTCGTTAAAACAATGAAACACGTTCCTGTTCAATTAGAGTCTTGGATCAAATCTCGTAAAATCCCAGTCGAGTCTTTCTTAGATCTCGTAATTTGAACCTTCACTCCATCTGCCTTACATATGGACTGAAGCTTGGGGGGCATGTACCTCGAATTGAGTCACCATGCTGGGGGCATGCTTACTTTTTCAAGCATAGTTTATTTCCATTTCAAGCTTGTGTAAAAATGAAACTGGTTTCAAGCATAGTTTATCTTTGTTTCAAGCTTGTGTAAAAATGAAACCAACTTCAAGCAGAGTTTCCTGATTTCAAGCTTGTGTAAAAATGAAACCATGCCCATTTTACCCCTTGTGATTGCCATTTTATCAGCCTGTTTTTGCCAGATGAGCCTTGGTTTTCTCACTCCATCGTCACTATCTGCTTGGCCGATCATATGCCTTCACTTGGTTGTTTTACCCGTTCCTGAGGAACCGCTGTGATGAGTGGTCTTGTTAGCTAGCTTATTGACCTTTATCTTGTTTTGAGCAGTTCCACCATTATCGGAACCAGTAGCTACCCTTTATACCACTCGTTCCTCCAGGAGGAGTAAAATTTCAGCTCTTTTCTGACTCTCTGAACATTAAAAGATTGTCGAGGCCCTTGTCGTTTCGATCTCGTTAAAGTGGCCCCGAAACGACATCTACCCAGTATACGTTTACCCATTTTTCGGGCTGGGATAGATTATTTACGAAAAAGGAATACCCTAGCCTATTGCGACTAGGAGGTTTTCTCGGATATTGTTTTCTACCTTTTCAGATCTGAGAAACTATTTACGAAAAGGGACTGCTGGAGTTTAATTTTCTGCTGTCTTTTCAAACTCTCTAAACATGAAAAGACACTGAGTTCTCCCTTTGTCAGACTCGTTAAACCCTGATGACATCGGATCTAGTCGAAATGACGTTCTCTGAGTTTCTCCTTCCTAGGACTCATTAAATGCACTAGGATGGATTCGCCCGAAGGGCGGACTTATATTACAAGCATATGCTATCCCCTTCAAGCTTGTTATCAAAAATAATTGGGGTACTCGCCAGAAATGGTGGGGGAAAAATGGAACCGTAATCATTGTCGTGTCGGCAGTATGTCGCTCTTGAACATGGCACTTGTCTGCATTCGTGTCGGGTTGGGGACATCTCATCTCATTTTTTCACTTGCTTCCGTGGGTTTGGATAATCCTTTTTGACCTCTCCTCTGCTCATTGTCTTGTCACCATGACCTCTGATTCGTTGATGTCAAATACTGCCAAAACCACTATAGTGTCGTTACATGTTCAAGAGAAGTTGACCTCTGCGAATATCAACCTTCCTCTGATTCTCATACGATCCCGATTCACAACAAAAACATCATGTTCCTCTGTCTCGTGTCGATGATGTGGGAAACATTATGGCCCACCTTCGATCAAGGTCACTTCCTGTCGACTTCAGCTCATTATCCGAGAAGCTGATCTAGAGACTCCCTTATGGTACCTTGGAGCCTGCATGCCTCAATGGCAGGTTCGTCGCATTCGACGTGAGGTTTTCATCATTGGCCTCCGATCGAGTGATTCTATGGGTGTTCGATGCCAGCTCATTGATTCACATGTCGTAGATTGTACCTATAGTACCTTAAGGGCCATTGTCATTATTGGTGGTTCCTCTTGCATCTGTTAACAGCTTTCATCATTGGCTGGTAATCAGATGATGTTCTTGCATGTTCGACTTCATCTCACATATTCGCATGCTTGAACTTGTACTTTGTTCGGGTCGAGATGGAGCGCAAGACCCTGGATTGTGTCTGTTGTAATCCAGGCTGCGATTTTGTGGATTATTATTTACATGACTTATTCACTGGATGGCTGCGACCATACCTGAGTCTATTTATCGATCCTCACTGGATGGCTGCGACCATACCTTGGATCCGGATTATAGTGTACTCTGTTTCGGATGGCTGCGCCTATACCACATATACACTGCGTTCGAGAAATCGCCTGTATTTCTCCACGGAAGTTTTCGACGCAGATTTCTCAGCTTG
This sequence comes from Pinus albicaulis, assembly GCA_034641835.2. Classification (NCBI taxonomy): domain Eukaryota; kingdom Viridiplantae; phylum Streptophyta; class Pinopsida; order Pinales; family Pinaceae; genus Pinus; species Pinus albicaulis. Next base: position 758,126,188 of record CM076583.1, on the reverse strand, counting down.
AACATGTTCTCGTAAAGCATTTCTCTCTCTCTCGCCTCATACTTTAGGGGGCATCTGTTACACAGTAATTTGTCACCGTCCCTACCATTCCCCGTCCCGCACAATGGAGGACCCATTATGTGACCTGTGAGCATTGTCATGCCTTGAAATTATCATCAATGCATCCCTCTAAACATGAGCTTTAATTTCCCTAAAGACATCTCCTTACAAAAAATCATGAAAACATCTCATTTTGCATTGGCGCGGGAAGCCAGTTCATAACTCGCGCCAACGAGGAAAATCCTTCAAAGAGGCCGCGCCAACTGGCGCTCTGTCCCAGAGCAGCAGTCGCGCCAGCCAATTTAAGGAGTGTTTTTTAAATAAAGATTGCAGAAGTTGTGCTCTAACCAACTCAGAAACCATTGCCTATCTTGAGTTGGGAGGTTTGGCCACGGGAGTTCTATGGAAGGGAAGTGGTTTGCCACCTTTCATGGAACCTTCCTTCATGATAGGGCCAATCCCACAATAATAGGGATCCCAAACTCCCTCCTTCCCCATCTATAAAAGCTTGCCTCTTGCCCTTGCAAGCTAGTCTTGAAGTGCCTAAGCTTTGAATCTCCTAATTCCCAAGAGCCTTTGTGCTGTAAGAGCCCTCTTTCTTCCCTTAAGGCCGAATCAAGTAAGGAGACTATCGTCGAGAGACTCAAGAGAGGTTTTTCCTTTCCCTGGCGAGCTTTGCAAGATGTGAACGACTGGGGACCCTTCCGAAGGAGATCACGGCGTCAGAACATTGGTTGTACTCTCTTTCCATTGTTATTTAATGAATGATTATGGTTATGGTTCCACTCTGTTTTCACTTATGTTAATATGAGTTATATCCTTTCTGACTGATATCTAGTTGCGTATTCTGGATTTTATGCTTGTATTCGTGTTGTTTCTTACATGTGCAGGTCTCCATCCGCGGAGATCATGGAGGGATTGTGATCTACCAAGGCTGAAGAACGGGAACGCTTTCTTCTACGGATCATAGCATTGGACTCCAGGTAGGCCTCCATCTTTGGTCTTTTATTCGTAACTAGGAACCAGCGCTATAACATTTTGTGATTGTTGCTAGACCCCTGCTGGGCTAGTAGGGATCGCCTCTGTCCACAGAGGGGATTTACCTCCTCAACAACTGTCGTCGCTGTCTTCAATCTTTATTATATAGAAAACCTCTTACAACATAGTACTGATGCAGACTCATACCAGTACGTAGGCTTCTACCTACAGAAGGCTGCAACCTTCTCTCATTTTCCAGCTGCAACTGGAAGGGAGCTCCAACTCCCTGATCTCGTTTACCAGCCTCTCCTGGAAGGGAGCTTCTACCCCCTGATTACAATACCAACTTCTACTAGCAGAAAGCTTCCACTTTCATACTGAAGGCTTCAACCCTCAGATCCACTGCAGACCACGTTTCATCAATTTTCATACTGGATCCAACAGCTTCAACACAACCCCTTAACTTCAACAACCATACTTTGCCCAAAACTTCAAACAGAACAGTGAGACCACTGTAACCAGAATGTCATAAATAACCCAGACTTGAGAATAGATATGTAGATACAAACTCAACCCTGAACATTCATTAATTCAAATAGCATACGCTACTTTGATTCACTGAATCCACGTACATACGCGCTTTCCTGTACACCAACCCGCGTATACTTCTGTGTATATTATTCTTCAGAAAACCCTAACTTCCATACGTGCTTTTAATGAAGCTAACCCGCATATATACACGCTTTTCATGAAGCGAACTAGCGTATAGATCTGTAAAAAATATATTTTGCAGAGCAGGCCAGATCTATAAAACTTACCCAGATTTATTCATGTTCTTCAGCAGAGTTGCGCCAGGTCTTCATCATTTATTTTGCAGATCATCCTAGAGATTCATCATTTCTCGATCTAGAGATCTTGAGCCTTCATCATATCCATAGGTGCATCATAGATTCAAATATATCAAAAACAGAGTTCAACCATGCAGATATCTCTTAAAGAGATTTATTTATTAACAACCCTTACACATGCACACTTACCCTATGATCTTCTTCTCCTTAAACAGATTTAGCTTTTACCAATACCATGAGCCAAAACCACACAACTTCCGATGGTATTCTTGGACGGAATCAAATAAACCATACAACGCTCAATACTGTGTGCCAAAACCATGGTAATGCCCCTTGGTATTATAATTTTGGAGCGCAAAAGGGCATACGTGACTTGGGACGTACTTATCCACGTGCATACGCGACCTGGACTTTACAAACTTGCATGTAGATTGTGACATATTATATTTATCATTTCTTTGGCACTTACTGAAATTATTTTCTCTGTTTCTTCTGAGCTGCTCTATAGATACATCATATTTACATCATTAACAAATAGGTTGCTATCCAAAGACATCTCATCAAATCAGTTTCCATCAAGGACAACTTCATCAAGTAGGTTGCCATCAAGGACAACACATTGCATCATATTGCCAACAATCTCCCCCTTTGGACTTGATGGCAACCATGATGGTGTTTGATCACCACAACAGATAGACACATTGATTATAACCATTATTCAAACACCATGATACTCTCCCCCTTTGACATCAAGGACAAAGGGCGTATCAAAACCAAAACAAGGTTTTTCTTCTCTTGTAGAAAGAAGAGCTCTGTAGATCTGATGTGCACTAAAGTTACCATGCTCCCCCTGAGTTCATGCTGAATCTTCAAACATATTTTTCAATGAAGTACATGACTCTATGACCTTTCCTATCACCAAAGACTCATACTTACATCAATGATCCAACCAAGTGGATTTACATATGTGACTCAAGTACCCAACCAAGTGGGTTTACACATTTTGACTCAACTACCCAACCAAGTGGGTTTACAAATTTGAAGAAGTCCTTACATGACTGAATATAACACTTTACATCATATGTCTCAACATGACCTTTTCATCAAATTATAGAAATAACTTATACAATCAAGACCAAATAATCTCAAGCATGAGATCAGACTACAACAAATAATTAGAATGCCAACAATGCATCCTTTCCACATGACCAATGCTCCCCCTTAGCTTGTGCATCCTGAACACTTTCAACAGCAAATCATCAAGGCATATTCATCAAACATTAGAGAATGAAATAGAAATATGAGAGTTGAAACATCACCAGAGATACCAATCATCACCACAGCTGTGCTGAAGAATGCTGACCCAGGAAAAATTTGTCAGCAAACACCCATACGCGGTTTTCTATGTATAAACTCGCGTATATACGCGACTGTCTTTCAGGAAATCCGCGTATCCAATTTAATCTTCTGTTTTCAAGTAGATATGATCTTCTTCATGGCAGAGACTACTCCCAGCTTCTGTCTGAGGTATTCGAACGCTTCCCTGGGTAAAGGTTTGGTAAATATATCAGCAACTTGTTCTTTGGAGGGAACATACTCCAACTTCACCTTTTGTTCAAGCACTTGTTCACGTAAGAAGTGATACTTGATGGGAATGTGCTTGGTCTTGGAATGCATAACGGGATTCTTTGAGATACTGATGGAACTTTTATTATCACACATAATGGATATAGGAGGTGAACATTTGATTTGAATGTCTTGTAAGGTTTGCATCATCCAAAGAAGTTGAGTGCAACATGATGCGACAACCACATATTCTGCTTCTGCTGTAGATAAGGAAATAGAGCTTTGCTTCTTGCTGAACCAAGATACTAACCGGGGCCCCATATAGAATGCACCACCACTAGTGCTTTTTCGATCATCAACATTTCCAGCCCAATCTACATCAGTGTAAGCATGAAGAGTAAGATCAACATTCTTTGGATACCATAGTCCAAAGTATTGAGTTCCTTGTAGATATTTGAATATTCTTTTGACAGCCTGGAGGTGATCTCTTTTGGATTAGCTTGGAATCGTCCAAAAATCCCAACTGCATGCATAATGTCTGGTCTAGTCTCAGTGAGATAAAGTAGACTTCCTATCATAGATATATATTCAGGTTGATTCACCGTGGGAGAATCATCATGAGAACTGAGATTACATCCGGTTATCATTGGTGTACTTACAGGTTTGCACTCTTCCATGCCATACTTCTTCAGATTTTTCTTAAGATATTTTTCTTGTGATAAGAATATGCCATCTGTTGCTTGTTGCACTTGCAAGCCAAGAAAGAATGTTAGTTCCCCAAGTAAAGACATTTGAAATTATTGCTGCATAACAGAAGCAAATTTCTGACTCATAGATTCTTCATTACTTCCAAAAATGATATCATCAACATATACAACCACAATTAATAGTTTATCATTGTCAGTTTTTGTGTATAATTTGCTATCAGCAGACCCCTTTGAAAATCCTTGTTGATGAAGATATTTGTCAAGACGATAATACCATGCCCTTGGAGCTTGTTTGAGACCATATAGAGCCTTTTTAAGTCTACAAACAAGTTTTTCATCATTTACCAAAATGAATCCTTTTGGTTGTTCTATATAAACTTCTTCTTCTAGATCACCATTGAGAAAAGAAGATTTAACATCCATTTGATAAACTTTGATTTGTTGGAAGCTTGAAAAATCGAGAAACATTCTTATGGCTTCAAGTCTCGCTACAGGAGCAAAAGTTTCTTCAAAGTCTATACCTTCTTGTTGAGCATACCCTTTGCAAACAAGTCTAGCTTTATTTCTTATAACATCCCCATTTTCATTTAACTTGTTTTTGAATATCCATTTAGTTCCAATGACATTTTTGTCATGAGGTCTTGGTACTAATTCCCAAGTGTGATTCTTTTCAATTTGATCAAGCTCTTCATTCATGGCTTGAATCCAACATTCATCTTTGCTAGCTTGATTGACATTATGTGGTTCAATAGTGGATAGAAATTCCAGATAGCTAGAAGATCCCACAAGAGTACTTCTTGTTTGTACACCTGATCCCCTTTCTCCCAAAATTTGAGATTCTGGATGATTCTTTTGAACATATCTGGATGGAGTTTTTTCAGATAAATCATCTTCGGGTTCTTCATTGGGTTCATAGTCCATATCATTTCTATTTGAAGTAGAAGGATATATGTCATCATCATCTTCATCTGTTGTTTGTTTTTCTTCTTTTGGAGCTGCAGGAGACTCATCAATAACATCATCAATACATTCAACAATCTTCCGAAGTCTTTTATTGTAAAATTTATTGCTCTACTCCTAGAGGAGTAACCAAGAAGTATTCCTTCATCTGCTTTGGGTTAAAACTTGCCAAGTTTTTCATCATTGTTTTTTATAAAGCATTTGCTTCCAAAAACTATAAAATTCTTCACAGTGGGAGGATTACCATACCAGAGTTCATATGGAGTTTTATCACTATTTACACGGACATGTGCCTTGTTAAGAATATTTACCGTTGTATGTGTTACTTCTCCCAAAAACGTGTCAGGTGTTCTGGAATCATCAAGCATAGCTCTAGCCATTTGTTGAACTGTTCTATTCATTCTTTCTGCTACGCCATTTTGTTGTGGAGTTCCAGCTACAGAAAACTGTCTTTTTATGCCATGTTGTTCACAAAATTCAAGGAATTCATCTGATGTATATTCTCCTCCTCGATCAGATCTAAGACACTTGATTTTTAGATCTAATTCATTTTCAACCATTGCTTTGAAGATCTGAAATTTCTCAAATGCTTCATCTTTGTGTTTAATCAACCCAATCCAACACATTCTAGAGAAATCATCAATAAATGAGATATAGTATTGTTCACCACGTGGTGAATTTTTCCTCACAGGTCCACATATGTCAGTATGAATGAGTTCAAGAGGCTTGCTTGATGATCCTTCCTTGGCATTAAATTGCACTCTGGTTTGCTTACCGAATTGGCAAGATTTGCATATGATACTTTCAGGTAGAGTAATATTGGGAAGATCACGAATAGCTTTAAGTCTGCTTGATTTGTTGATTTGAGAGAAGCTCAGATGCCCCAACCTTCTATGCCATAGCCAGTTTTCTGAAGATTTACTCAAGTAACATTGTTCTTTGCAGTTCTTCAATACATACAGGTTGCTTGGAGTTCTGTTTCCTTTTATAATTGTTTTACCTGTATCAAGATCACGTACAACACATTCTTTTGAGCTAAAGACAACTTCCATTCCTTGATCACACATTTGACTTACGCTTAACAGGTTATGCTTTAATCCATCCACATACATGACATTATTAGCTTTCACCTTTTCTTTTAGAAAAACAAACCCTTTTCCCTTAATGACAACAGGAGTATCATTTCCAAATGTAACATTCTTTTCTTTTTCTAGAGCACTATATGCAAGAAGTTTGTTTTTGTCACCTATCATGTGTTTTGAGCATCCACTATCAATGTACCATTGATTTTCTTCACCTTCTGCAAATAAATATATGCCACAATTTTCAACCTGTAATTCCTTCTTTTTCCACACTTTGGAGCTTGAAGGAAAATGCTCTTTTGGCTGGACTTTGCTCTTGCATTCAGATTCTTCATGGCCAAATTTATTGCAATAAGCACATTCAACTTCATTTTGAAGAGGAGAAAAGTTGTTATAGGTATTCTTCTTTGTTCCAATATCAACCCTTTTCTTTCTTTCTTCTCTTGTCATGATGGTTTTATATGCAACACATTGAGCAGCTTTATGACCAAAATTATGACATGAGAAACATTGTCCATTGAAGAAGAAATTTCTGTGATCATGAAATATTCTGCTTGAATTTACCTATTGGTTGGTGTTTCTTTGAAAGGTATTATTGTTAGTGTTCTTTGAATTGAGATGGTCATGCTTTACCTGCAAAGATTCTTTATTCCCTTGCTGAGTGGCAGAATGTTGTATACTGGTTGTAGCTGCTTTCAGATAATTTGGTGTTGAAGTCTGAGAAGATTCTCCGATATATCCAAGACCTGTCTTTATAAAAGGAGAACGTTGTACCTTGATAATCTCATCTAAGGTTTCAAATCCTTTAGCAAATCTAAGATTCAAAGTCTTTGCTTTCTTAATTTCTTTTCTTAGAGTTACTATTTCACATTCTAGTTTCTCATTGTGTTTCTCCTTTTCTTAAAGCTGATTTTTCAGAGTTTCTATGGATATTTTAATTTCTTCTAAGCATCTTTCACTTTATTCTAAGCATATTTTGAGTTTATTAAATTCATCAAGAAAATCATTGTCCTCTAAAGCATCCATAAAAGTATATTTTTCTTCTCTAGATTCTTTTTCAAATGCCATGAGAAGTCTAAGATCTTGTTCACATTCTTCCTCACTGTCAGATAACCCATCACTGTCTTCATGTGTATAGTAACTTTTTCTAGTTCTAAACCGATTCTTATTCCTTCTTGCTACTTCCTTCCCTTTTTCATGTGTTTCTTTGTAAGGACACTTGGCAGCATAATGACCAACTCTTCCACAAGAAAAAAATTTGAAAGGAAGCTTACCTCTGAATCGTCCTGTGCCAAGTTGGAGTTTCTTTACAAAATTTACCTCATCTTCTTCTAAGATATACCCTGATCCTTCTGTCTCTTGTACTTATTTCCCTTTTGTAGAAGCTCTAAAGACAGCTTCTTTGACTTCAGATGGTCCTCCTTTTCTCATTTCACATGCAGTTAGTATGCCATGAAGTTGCACCACAGTAAGATTTTGGAGATCCTGCTTTTCTTCAAGAGCAGAAACTTTTGATTCAAATTTTGCTGTTAATGATCTTAAAACTTTCTCAACCAAATTAGATTCGGTTATTGTTTCTCCCAAATTTCTCATACAATTTACAATATCATCAAGATGTAAAAAGAAATTTTCAATTCTCTCCTCATTATGCATTTTTAGATTCTCATATTGAATTCTGAGAGTTTGGAGTTTAACACTTTTTACCTTTGCATCACGTTCATAACTTAGAATGATTTTGTCCCATATTTCCTTTGTTGTATCCAGCTGCATGAATTTGACAAATTATGATTCAGTTAGACTTCCCAAAAGAGCATTGACCACCTTTGCATTTGTTTCATTATTCTTTCTTTCCGTTTGATCTATTGGTGTAGTGGCTGGATATTGATATCCTCCTTCAACAATAGCCCATAAATCAGCTCCTAGAGACTGAAGATAGGATCTCATCCTTGTTTTCCATAATATTAAATTGTTTCCGTTGAAGAGCGGAGGCCTGATAGATGCTGTTCCTTCTTGATTGCTCATCTTGATTGATCTTCCTTCTAGCGGCTAAGCTTTTTCAGAAGGACCTGATCTGATACCAATTGTTGGGAAAAATACTGAGAGGGGGGGGGGGTGAATAATTATTTATAGCTTATAACATAAATTCAAATTTTTCTTTAAGAATATTTCCATACACGGTTTTTATGAATGGAACTAGCGTATGCACGCGGAAATGCAGAAGGAAACTAGCGTATACTGATTTAACTTTCCAGATTTAGAGAAATTCTCAGAAGTAGTCTTATAAGCATATTTATCAGTTATGTATCAGGTTAGAAGTTATGAACAGTAATCAACAGAATAAAGCATCACACACATGAACACCAATATTTAAGGTGGAAACCCAATTCGGGAGAGAACCACTGCTGCTGTCGTCGTTGTCTTCAATATTTATTATATAGAAAACCTTTTACAACATAGTATTGATGTAGATTCATACCAGTACACAGGCTTCTACCTGCAGAAGGCTGCAACCTTCTCTCATTTTCTAGCTGCAACTGGAAGGGAGCTCCAACCCCCTGATCTCGTTTACTAGCCTCTCCTGGAAGGGAGCTTCTACCCCCTGATTTCAATACCAGCTTCTACTGGCAGAAAGCTTCCACTTTCATAATGAAGGCTTCAACCCTCAGATCCACTGCAGACCACGTTTCATCAATTTTCATACTGGATCCAATAGCTTCAACACAACCCCTTAACTTCAACAACCATACTTTGCCCAAAACTTCAAACAGAACAGTGAGACCACTGTAACCAGAATGTCAGAAATAACCTAGACTTCAGAATAGATATGTAGATACAAACTCAACCCTGAACATTCATTAATTCAAATAGCATACGCTACTTTGATTCACTGAATCTGCGTACATACGCACTTTCCTGTACACCAACCTGCGTATACTTCTGTGTATATTATTCTTCAGAAAACCATAACTTCCATACGCGCTTTTAATGAAGATAACCCACGTATATACGCGCTTTTCAGGAAGCGAACTAGCGTATAGATATGTAAAAAATATATTTTGCAGAGCAGGCCAGATCTATAAAACTTACCCAGATTTATTCATGTTCTTCAGCAGAGTTGCGCCAGGTCTCCATCATTTCTTTTGCAGATCATCCTAGAGATTCATCATTTCTCGATCTAGAGATCTTGAGCCTTCATCATATCCATAGGTGCATCATAAAATCAGATATATCAAAAAACAGAGTTCAACCATGCAGATATCTCTTAAAGAGATTTATTTATTAACAACCCTTACACATGCACACTTGCACTATGATCTTCTTCTCCTTAAATAGATTTAGCTTTTACCAATACCATGAGCCAAAACCACACAACTTCCGATGGTATTCTTGGATGAAATCAAATAAACCATACAACGCTCAATACAGTGTGCCAAAACCATGGTAATGCCCCTTGGTATTATAATTTTGGAGCGCAAAAGGGCATACACGACTTGGGACGTACTTATTCGCATGCATACGCGACTTGGAATTTACAAACTCACGTATACATTGTGACATATTATATTTATCATTTATTTGTCACTTACTAGAATTATTTTCTCTGTTACTTCTGAGCTGCTCTGTAGATACATCAGATTTACATCATTAACAAATAGGTTGCTATCCAAAGACATCTCATCAAATCAGTTTCCATCAAGGACAACTTCATCAAGTAGGTTGCCATCAAGGACAACACATTGCATCATATTGCCAACAGAGAATACCAGTTCCCTTAGTAGCATAATTTCCATTATCTCCAAGCTCGATATTTACCTGCATATCCTTCTCATCCAACTGGCTGAAACACTCTCGATTTCTAGTGATATGGAAAGAGGCTCCTGAATCAATATACTAGGTACTACTACCTGCTAAGATTTCCATGAAATATATCAATGATAAGTCCTCAAAATTAGAGGCAAAATCATCTATCTTAGTTGATGCAAATACATGTTCCTTATTCAATCCCTTATTCTTCCCATTAGGATACTTGGAAGCATAGTGTCCAAAAGTATGGCAATGTAAGAATTTGATATTAATTGGATCTATCTTCTTCTTGTCACCCTTTTGACTGTTTTCACTCTTCCCTTTGCCTTTCTTGCCTTTGAATTTACTTACAAGAACAAGATTATCTTCCTCCTTCTTGACCTTGGAACTGATCCAGATTTTATGTAGGAACGCAACAGAATATAGATATAACCATAAACACAGAGATGTAGTGGAAATAATGTTTCATTTTATTAATAAAATAATGATTGAAATAAGCTTACAAACATAATGGAAACAAGATAAGGCGCTGGTAGCGTATCTCTGAGAAGAGATGTGGCGTACGCAGGCCTGTGAACTGTGTTACATTCAGGCTTGAAGGCCTATTACAGACATAATGGAAATATATTAGCTAAGGTACTGGCATCATATCCCTGAGAAGAGATGTGACGGCTACCAACCACTTAACTTTGTTGCAACGAGGCTCGAAGGCCTATTTATTGTTGAGCAACAATGTAAAACTAGAAACGTCCAAAAACCCAACCCTAGGAGATGAAGCGCCAAAACTATGGGTCCTGTTTGGGTAAATTTGTGTTTCAACTTCTAGGGATGTAAATTTGGCGTCCGATATCCATTTGACGTGCTCGATTTTCCATGTCACTCTTGGTTTTCCAAAAAAACATCGTTTAGGGCGTCAAAACGGCTCTAGAATTTCAGGACCTGAAAAATTGCTAAAAATGGTAAGTTGTGCTGAAACTTAAAAACAGAAAGAACTGATGGCGGGGGTTCAAATGAAATTGGTGGGTGGCCACTAATATCCACTTGGATCATTAATGCGCCAAAATGGCTTTGAGCATGCAGGACCCAAAAACCTGCTAAAAATAGTAAGCTGTTGCAAGAGAAAAGCTACAAGAATTGATGTTGCGAGTCCAAATGGAATATGTGGGCAGCCACCGATATCCACCTAGATTAGGATCCCTTGCCATTATTATTAGAAGTCTCAACTAGCTCGAGCCTTAGCTCTTCCTGGATGAAGTCACTTCATAGGCGTTCCCATTTCGACAACTTATCTCATCCAGTAATACTTTGAAAAAAATTATGCCAATATTTGGTAAACTCATTAAGAGCCACACACACTAGCTCGATGTCTATAGGATTATCTCCAATAGCTACTAGCTCATCATATACTTCTAGAACTCTGGTGTTATAGGAAGTGACACTCTCACCCTTATGCATCTTGATTGTCCTCAGATTCTCTTTGAGGACCATATTTCGATTCTCAGAAGAATTCTGGTAGAGGTAGACCAAGGCATCCCAAATTCCCTTAGCTATATTTTTTACTGCAACATGAGGGACAACATGATCCTGAATTCCATCCAGGATCATCCTCTTGGCCTTGGCCATTTGCTTTTGGAAGAGCCTCAAATCGTCTAGATCTAAAGGTTCTCTAACACCTTTCTCAGTGAATTCCTTTAGCCCATACTGACCCAACAAGAAAAATATGCGAGCCTTCCAAACACCAAAATTTGAGGAGCCATGCAATCTATCCGACTCTCTCAATCCCAATCCTATGTGAGTTTTCCTCTTGTAAACTTGAAGACTCTTATGCTACTTGATTCATGTTCAGAACTCTGATACCATGTAGATTTTCAACGAAATTATGATCTGATGTTATGAAAAATTTGAAATCAAATTTTATTTTCACACAGACACAGGATCTCTTTACCAAATAGCAACGGAATAGAACATAAATAATTTCAAAAAATTCACACAACAAAACACATGATTTTTATAGGGAAACCAATAGGGAAAACCCTCACTTCCTTCAAAAGTTTATTAAGGAAAATTGAGCAAAAAATATGATATGCATACAAGCTAGTTAAAATCTAGAAATACAAGATTTTTCTTGGCTTTCCTAGCGCTGAAACCTCTTCCTGATAGCTGACCTACTTCCTCCTCCTATACACACTAGAGGCTCTATTTTTTCACCGACAAAACCTTAGGAAATAATCTCATATTTCCTAGCACTGGTTGAGCTCCTATTAAATAGGGATTTTCCCTTTTTCTATATGCACTCCAAAGAGAAAATTTCCTTAATAATTCACACAAGGAACACTTGGTTCATTCCTCGAAAAGCTCTCTTTCTCACAAAATCCTGCTCAAGAATTGTTTGATTAGTTGTTTTCCTTCAATCTCCTTACAAGCTTTTCGATTAGGCTATTGTTAGTGGGTTTTCCAAATTAGGAGTTTAACTGGAACTTTTACAGTTAACAAAAGTCAACACACTTTAACTGGATCCTCATAAAAATTTAGGAGGCTAACTCCACTTGTTCACTCAGTCCCCAATTTAACTCACCCTATAGGACATATAAACATACTTACATGGGTATCGCTCCCAAGCATTGGAGAGCACGTACCCTAAGCTACACTACTCCTTGGATCTTGGGAGCCAGGAGGAAACTTTCCGAAACAACTGGGAGCTTCAACGAGTACTTTGGAGCTTTTTGGGAGCTTCATTGCAATATATTTTTTAAGCTTTTGGAGCTTCATTGCAATTAATAAGTGCAATCTAAGGTATATTTAACATTTCTAGCTTGGGTGCTGCTTAAACTGATGGAACCGTGCGAAGGGAAGGGTATGTTGATGTGTCTAGATGTGGATATGGGTCTAGAACTAAGTGAAATAAACTATTTATGGAAAGCCCTTCTATCAAAATGAAGATGAGGGGCCTGTCCAATCCTGATTGGCAAGATTTGGATGGAAATAAATAAATAATTTTATTTTTGTTTTTAATAAATATTAAATTTTAATATATTATATTATTGTCGCTCCCCACTTGATGTTTCCTGTAAATTTGGGCAAAACTTCTAGCCGCGCTAGATACTCATTCCTGCATACTTGAAGTACCTGCATATTGGAAACTCGTGCAACATAGCATATAACTCATCCTTCACAAAATTTCCCTAGTCAAACTGCTTCTTGAACTCGTCCTGATAACTGGAACTCGCACATGACTAAGAAGATATCCAAATCAATTCCTTGAATCAAGGAACAGATCAAGGAATCCATTCGTTCGATACTTTTCAACATTCACAGTACCATAAATTTTGTGGAATCCATGTTAGTATCCTCTTTCCAAAAGGAAACATTGCAAAAGAAAATCATGTAGATTTGGATATTCCTACTCCGATGTTCTGGTAACTACAACATGCATCAATGCATAAGCAACTTCAACAAGTGGATTTGCAAAAAAAAAGAAGATAAATCACATGGAAAACTTATTGTTTAATGGAATTTGTGTCATGGCAGTAATAATCAAGGAAATAAAAAATAAGAACATGGTTTTGAATTTTGAAAAACATATAAATCTCAAAATACTTTCTTTTTGTTGATTTAAAAACATATAAAGCTCAAAATTATTCCTTTTTGTCCAATCAAATTGTTCACTATTTCCCCTATCCAAAACAGTTATAAGGTAAACTCTTGCTACTTACAGTGATTTGGCTTTTTTGTCCATATTCAAAACCTCTAGGACATCATTTAAAATTTCAACCCTAGCAATTCAGATGTAATACAATAATATATTCATGGGAGTATTATTGGATATTTATCATATGTTTTTCTTTAATCCCTTTGGAGAAAGCGTGAAAGTCGGCTTTTGAAGCTCAATTTCATTGGAGCCTCCAAGAACAATTTGTCAGGGGAAAAATGTGGAGGGCCTTGTAGAGACCTATATTACATGGGAGTTCACTTGCTCCACTCGTTCTTGTGCTGGATATGGTGTTGTAGGACTGTGTGATTGACTTGGGAAGCTACACTTCCAAGTGCTCCCAATAATGTTTCTAGCACTCATGGGAACACTCCCCATATGGTTGAAAGATGAATAATTATTTTCATTTTTCTAAAAATATTGTGGACTATGTGAAGGCCCTAGTAGGCCCCAAACACTATGGAGGATGGTTTAGAGATTATAAGAAATCCAATCCATATTCTTTTCTTATTCAAATTTTCATTGACTCATTTCATTCATTGCTTATTAGAGTTTTGAGAATTGCTCATGGAAAGAAAAATCAAGAATAGGTAGTAGAATTGTTTCTGTTTTAATTTTTAATTTTTATTTCATTACTTGTCATAGAATTCAACTCTATTTAGTTTTTCAGTTTCCAATATATATTTTATAAATTAGGCACATGGCATATCTTGTAAACATTATTCTATATGTTGTGGCTCATTTGAATTTACCTTTGAAATATTTTTCAAAACACCAAAAACTATATATGATAGAAAATGTAAAATTTTGTGTGTCATAAAATAATTTTGATTTATATATTGGTAAATTAACATTACGTGATGAGATGTGAAGGTGGGTTGAGTCGGGTTCATTCACATACAAAATAGTTCAAGAGTTGGATTGATGGGCACGTTCAGAACATTGCACACCGAATAGGGTCAAGTTAGGCTCATTTGCAAGCTCAAGAGGGACCAGTACAGAAGAACACCGGATAAGCTTAGGAGGGTTACACTGTCAAGAAAAAAAAATAATTTCCCAAAGGTGGAGAAATGGTGCATTTCCCTTAAGAAATTAAGAGTTTTGGAGGAGGCGCAAAGGGAAAAACGGATGGTTGGGATCAAAGTGCAGAACTGGATGGAGAGATAGACGGAGGAGATTAAATTGAAAACCATAAATCTGAAGTTTAAAAGGATAGCCATGGGAGGTAAGTGATAAAGTCACCAAAGTGCGACATGTGATGCCAGGTGGGACCTGATTGCATAGTGCACATTGAAGGTTTTAAAAGATAAGTGTTAAGAAAAAGGTTAAAGTCAGCAAAATGTGAAGTGCGGCATTGCAAGATGACATGGTAGACAACGTGGCCCTGGCCCACATAATGCACAGCACAAGTTTTAAAATTTAAGGGGCGATGGGTAAGTGTTATAATCACCGAAGTGCGATGTGCAATGTGGTGGGGCCCAATCGCAAATCATGAATCACAAGTTTTAAAGGATCACTGCGGGAGCTAAGTGATAAGGTTTTTGAAGTGCGATGTGTGATTCCAGGTGGGACCTGATCGCATAGCGCACATCGCAAGTTTTAAAAGATAAACGTTAAGGAAAATTTAAAGGTGACGAAATGCGACGTACGAAGTTGGCACGGATGCGATGTGGCTCCAAGATGAAATATAAAGGATTTCAAGTCCAGGCTTATGTGGTAATGTGCCATTTTATGAAGAAATAAGAAAAACATAGTAGAAAAACTCGGGTAGGTGACCCGACGCAGATCAAAGGAGAAGAGGCAGAGACAGGTAGCAGGTGATATGATTGACAGTGTTTGAAGCATAGTGGCATAGGCAGAGTCGAGTAGAAGAGCATATAACGGCCCTATTGGGAGCATGACAGCTGGGTCAAGTTGGGCACTGAGGCATCATTATAGAGATGCGCAGACGCTGAATCATAACCAGAAAGGACACCTCAACACTTCGGGAGGGCGCATCAGCAACATCAGATTCAACAAAACAAAAAATATTTCCAATTTTAATTTGTTTTCTCAAGTATGATTGTAGAAATAATATTAACAGTTTAGGTAGTTGAATAGTTTCAAGAAGTTCAGAAGTTACGAGCCACTTTGATGTATTTAAGTAGATAGAAATAAAGAAAATAGGTTCTGAGTTTTTGGACCTTTGGAGGATTGTTAATTTGGTACTGAATTTTTAGAGAAATAAATGAAAGAAGATCAAGTTTCCTGCAACTGTTGATGTTGATATGTGTTTCCAGTTTCGGTCTATGTTTATTCCTCTATGATTGAAGTGAAGTAATGTAGTATTCGGTCTCTTAATTACATCTATGAGTAAAAGTTAAACAAACTTAATTTGTGCTCCTTCACCTCATCTCTTCTTTCTTCACAAAATCCCGATGAAACTTTAAAGTAATAGATTCTATGTTTGCAGCATATTATTTCGAGTTCCTTTCTCTCCATGAATTTCCTTTGAAAATTAAAAGTGATATATTCTTTTTCTCAGCATATCACTTCAAGTTTCCTTTACAATTCTTCTTTTCATTTCATTCGTATATCAGCAGTTTATGGCATTGTGAAGGCTTTCATTATATTAGATTATTGAGTGTATTAAATAATTAGATTCCAAAGGTGTTAAGAAGAAGCCATTTGATATTGTAATTGTGAAATACATTTAAAAAATGTCTTAAGCACTGATTCCTTACCACAACCAAGGGATTTTTTCTTGAGATATAACATTTTCTAGTGCCGTTGCCGCGGACAAAGAAACGAAGTTTATTTTCCCTGGGGTTCTCACATTATTTCCTCTAGTTGTTCAGTGAGGAGGAAATATTTGGCTGTGTTTGTTATTTTCAAAATTATGGCTTTCAAAAGGCCTCACATGAGGTTAGATACCTCACAGTAGATAGTCCCTACTTTTCCAGATCCAGAAAGATTGGTTTCTAAAAAGGCTCAGAAACCCGAAACTCCTTCAATACCAGATCTTGCATTACCTGCTCCTGGCAGTAGTTCTCATAACCATTTGTTTGAAGATATTTACAAGGAACTCCCTTTATTGGAACAAGATACTCCTTCCACACCCATTTATTTTCAATAACCTCAGTTAGAAGAACATTCTTTCGAGTCTGTTCTTCTAACTAGGAAAGGTGAAAGGAAAAAAACCAGTCCAAGAGAAGGTGAAGCCAAAAGATGAATCATCACAAGATCTAAGAATTGAAGATATGACAAAGGTGATAAAAAATCTGACAAATAAGCTAGCTAAGATGGAATTGGAAAATAAAAATTCCCAAAGACAAGTACAACAGAACCGAGGGGGGTTTAACCCTCAATTCAAAAGACATCCCCTACAAATATTGCAGAGGGAAAGAAGAGATCAAAACCAGGTTCAAGATCCATTTTATATAGAAGCAACATCTGGAGAGCCAACATAAGATCACCAAAGGGAGGCCGAGGATCAGGTATATACTATGTATGCAATAGAAGAGGATGAAGAGGAAGATTTCGAGGGAGAATATGCTGAAGTTGAATTTTCTTTTGATCAAGATGAAATGGATGAATACTATAGGCAATTCACATATTTCATGCAAGATGAGTTACATAAAAAGTATGGTTTGAGGTCTAGAAATAAATTTAGAGTGCAGGAAAAAGAAGGTGAAAAAAAAGGTTACATTCCTCCTCCAATGGCGACTCCACTACAAAAGGACCCTATGAAACAGGTTAATAATAAGAAATAATCTATAAATTCACTTAATAGAACAAATGTGCAGCATGGTGAATATTCGTAGAACAAATAAATTGGCACTAATATCTTGGAGAGAGTTGTTCTTGTACCCAAACAAGAAGAAAATTCTAGAAAGAGTGAAGAAGAACCCGAAAAGAATGTTAAGCAAACTCGTGCTTTCAATTTGACAAAAGAGTTGGAGAAGGTCAAAATTTAGGTACCTCTTCTAGAATTACCCAAAATACCAGCTTACAAGAAATAAATTTTAGAATTTATTAATCTCACACAGGTGGAACACATAAGTGACACAATTAACTTACAAGAAGAAAAGCCAGTGGTCACCTTTGGTCCTCATGTAGAAGAAATAGATCCCTCTGTTCCACCCTTATATATTTCTCTATTGCTTCATGATTATACTCTACATAATTGCATGCTGGACTCAGGAGCGTCCCATAATCTCATGCCATTGTATGTTATGAAGGAACTTAACTTGCAGATTACCAAACCTTATAGGGATCTATATTCATTTGATTTCAAAAGGGTGAAATGTGTTGGGTTAATTAAATATGTAGCAGTTTCGTTGGCACAAATATCAAAAAAGAGTATAGTCATGGATGTAGTGGTTGTTGACATCCCAGCCAGGTTTGGAATCCTCCTATCAAGATATTGGGGAGCAAATTTTGGAGGTGTACTAAAATTAGATTTCAAGTATGCTATCATTGCGGTTTTTAATGGGGAAGAAAAGGGGTTGTACAGGGAAACAAGGTTTGTGAAGACTACCTCCAAGAAAGATGCTGGAAATTCCCCATTTATAGTCAAGAAACATAAGACCTTTCTTGTTTCATGCTGCATGAAGATGCAAAATTTGCTGAATACATAGCGAAGCATCTCTCTTTAGCAGTTTTAAGTAATGAGATGCACTCAAGGAAGATTTGGAAGCGCTACTTTGATGGTTCCTACTCCAAGGAGGGTGTAGGTGCTGGATTCTTGCTGATGTGACTAGAAGGTAACCTCATTCCTTTCTCTTTTAAAATAGAATTTAATTCAACAAGAAATGTGGGTGAGTATGAGGACTTAATCTCAAGCCTTCAAGTTGCTAAACAGATGGGAGTTCAATGTATTTCAATTTTTGGTGACTCTGAATTGATAATAAGGCAGATTAAAAATCATTGTCAAACCAAGCATCCGAGATTGAGATCATATAGGAATGAAGTGTGGGACCTGGTAGAAAAATATTTTGAAGCATTCAATCTTCAGTATATTCCGAGGGAGGAAAATAGATTTGTTTATTCTTTAGCAGTTGAAGCCAACACCTTCAAACCTCCAATAAATCCAAGGTTAAGGTATGAGATTGAATTTAGGAATAGAAATTCTATCCCTAATAATGTGAAACATTGATAGGTGTTTGACGATGATGAATAGATAATTGAGTTCCTGTCCATGATTGGAAACTTTGAAGATGCTGAGATAGACCAAGAGGAAGAACAAACAGAGCAGAAATCATAAATAAGAAACCTTAAGCAGTCAATAGGTGAACAGAAGATTATCCAATTGAAAGATAATGTGCTCCCCAAAGGGTTAGTTCCCCTAATATTATTCGATGCTAATGATGTTGCTGTTGATTCAAAGAAAACACATCAAGGAGAAGAGATGGAATATTGTAATTTGGGAACTCAGTAGGAACCCAAAATAGTGAAATTGTTCAAAGGTGTTCCCAAAAAATACAAATAAAGATACATTGATCTTTTTAAGAAATATATGGATCTGTTTTCCTAGTCGTATGAAGATTTGAAAACATATGAAAAAATAATTATTTGGCATAAGATTCCATTGAAGGAAGGACTCAAACCACACAGACAAAAGTTCAAAAAGATCAATCCATTGTTGTTAGCTCTAATCGAAAAAGAAGTGAAGAAAATGTTGCAGGCAAAAATTATAGTCCCTCTCAGATATTTAGACTGGGTTTCTAATATGGTCCATATAAGAAATAAGAATGGAGAGATAAGACTGTGTGTATACTTCAGGAAGTTGAATCGAGCATCTCTAAAAGATAATTATCCTTTGCCAAAAATGGATTATGTCTTACAGAAGGTGAGAGGAGATCACAGGTTGTCTATGGTTGACGGATTTTCTGGATATAATCAGGTAGAAGTAGAAAAAGAAGATCAGAAGAAGATTGCTTTCACTATGCCCTGGGGCAACTTCATGTACACAAGGATTCCATTTGGCCTTATGAACGCAGGTGCAAAATTTTAGAGGGACATGGACATAGCCTTCATTGGTGACAGGTTTGTAGTTATATATTTGGATGATTTAAGTGTTTTCTCACGGTCAAATGATGAACACTTGGAGCATTTGCAAAAAGCCTTTCAAAAGTGCAGAAATTTGTGTCTGTCATTAAATCCCAAGAAATATTTATTTTCCTTAGAAGAAGGTAAATTATTGGGTCACATAGTTTCTAAACAAGGAGTAAAGATTGACCCAACAATGGTGGAAGCCATTCAAACTATTCCTTTACCTAGAAGAAAGAAGGATATCCAAATATTCCTAGGAAAAATAAACTTTCTGAGGAGGTTTGTGCCCAATTATGCTGAGATCGTGAGAAGTATAAAAGACATGTTGAAGAAAAATGCAGAAGTGAAATAGGATAAGGAAGAAAGAGATGCATTTGCTAGAATAAAGGAAGCACTGCAGGAAGCCCCAATTTTGATTAGCCCAGACTATAAAAAATCCTCTCAGGTATTCTCATTTGCATCCCCCACTACTATTGCTATTGTGTTGTTGCAGAAAAATGAAGATAATAAGGAGTAGCCAGTTGCATTTTTTAGAAAATTTCTTATAGATGTTGAGCTCAAATACAATACTCTGGAGAAACAAGTATATGCTTTGGTCAAAGCACTGAAAGCCTTTAGGGCTTATATGTTGCAGTCCCAAATAACTACTTATGTTCCTAATTCCGCTGTGAAGGACGTGCTGGTCCAAAGTGATGTTGAAGGAAAAATGGCGAAGTGGATAGCAAAAATCCAAGAGTATGATTTGGACATTAAACCCACCAAGCTGGTCAAGGGACAATGATTAGTGAAGTTGTTGATAGAGACAAATTTTCAAGCCTTGGGAATTAATCTGCTGGCAGCAGTGGATGGAGCTATAAATGAAGAGGATCAAAGCAAGTTCAAAACAGGTTTACAATACAATTTTTTGTGCTCTGATTGGTATAAATATATTGTGCATTACCTTTCTTTCTTTTCCTATCCAACTTCGTTGAATAGAAAAAAAGACAGGGCTCTCAGGATCAAGTCTCAACCATATGTTATCGTAGAAGTGAAGCTATACTGGAAATATCTTGCTGGTATTTTGTTGTTATGTTTGACCGAAGGAGAATCTATTGAAGTCACTAAACAATATTATGAAAGTATGTGTGGAGGAAATTATAGCTGGAAGGTCACTACTCATAAAATCCTTAAGTAAGGCTTCTATTGGCCAACCCTGTTTGCAGATGTTTATAAACTGGTCAGAAGTTGTTACAAGTGTCAACTTTTTGCTGAAAAGAAAAAACTTGCTCCATTACCTCTCATCCCAGTATTTATTGAAGAACCTTTCAGACAATGGGGATTGGATTTTATTATAGAGATAAATCCGCCATCACGCGGAAAGTTCAAGTGGATTCTGACTGCCACTAATTATTTTACAAAATGGGTTGAAGAAATACCCACTAAGAAGGAAAATTACCAAGTGGTGATGAAGTTTCTGGAGGAAACTTTTTTAAGCAGATTCGGATGTCCAGTCAAAATTGTGACTGATAATGCTCAGGTATTCGAATATGCTCATTTCATTACTTTATGTCAAACATATAATTTGATTTTATCACATTCCAGAGCATATCATCCCCAAGGGAATGGATTTGTAGAGTCTTAAAATAAGACATTGGTCAGAATATTGAAGAAAAGAATTGCTGGAAATAAGAAGGATTGGGATATGATGTTGAAGTTTTCCCTCTGGGTAGTTCGAGTCACTATCAAGAGATCTACTGGGAATTCTCCTTATGAACTGGTTTATGGAACTCAAGCGCTATTTCCTAATCATCTAGCCAAACCAGTGAAATATTTCCTTCAAGAAGCTCAGGAAGAACCGTATGCTCTGGTAAGAATATTGAACAAAATAATTGAATCAAGTGAAAACAGAAACAAAGTTAGGGATAACTTGATTACTTATCAGGAAGAGAGGAAGTCTATATTTGACAGAAAAGCAAAAGAAGTTCTCTTTCAAGCAGGAGATTTGGTACTAAAATGGGACACCAGACGAGAAGAAAAGAGGAAGCATGGTAAATTTGACCCTCTCTAGTATGGTCCATACAAGATCTCTGAGGCAAGGTCAAATAACACATTCATTTTGAAAGATCTAGATGGAGAGACATTACAACTTCTTGTGAACGGGAAATATCTGAAGCATTATTTCCAGCATTAAAAGTTAAGATTCCACCATTGTAAGTACCAGATTGTTCATTGCTCATATGTCACCAAGAAATATTTGACTCCATGCCCAATGGATAAGTCACTAATTTGCGGTTCTTAGCGCTTCCGTGAAAAAAAGCACTATCCCCAGTTGGAGCCAGCTGTTGTGGCTCATTTGCATTTACCTTTGAAATACTTTTCAAAACACCAAAAAAGACTGTATGATAGAAAATGTAAACTTTTGTGTTATAAAAGAATTTTGATTTATATATTGGTACATTAACATTACGTGATGAGATGTGAAGGTGGGTCGAGTCGGGCTCATTCACGTACAAAACATTTCAAGAGCTAGACCGATGGGCACATTCAGAACATTGCACGTTGAACAGGGTCTAGTTGGGCTCATAACTACACCTTCCAATATGGCTCATAACTACACCTCCCAATCTGGCTCATAACTTTTGTAATTGCTAAATGGCTGATGCTATTTTGTTCAATTTCATTTCCTATTCTACTTCATGCTATTTCTTTTGAATTTGTAACTTCTAAATATTTTACCACTGGTTACAAATTCGTGAGACTTATAATAAATCCTTGATGTTCATAATCTACTATGAATCACATTTCTTTTTTTTAGACAGAAACGGATAAATTTTATTAGAAGGCGCCAAGACAGTGGCGTTGTGCTATTACAATGCTGCTCTGGCTGAGAGCGCAGAGCCAAGTATTCCTCCTAAGGCAGAAAACATTATAGCAGAGATTGCCAATACCCCACTGCAGATTTCGAAATTCTATGCTGTCGTGGTCAGTTGGAACGATGGAGATGGCATCGAAATAAGAGGCGCTGAGATTGCCGACAGATCCGCAGTTGAGCGCTGGCTGATTGGGGTCGGTGGCTTGAAATCCCTCCGGATCAACGAACAGGCCCTTCGTTTGGCAATCCAGGGTATCGTAAGATAATCCCTTCTCTCTATAACCTTTGGATGCGCTAAGGATAGAGTAAAGAGCATTTTTGCTCCTGCCCAAAGTGCAGAAGTTGCTCACACAACCTCCTCGCATCCAGAAGCTTACGACAGAAAAAACAGGAAGAATCACATTTCTAAGCTCTTAATAATATCGTATTTCATATTATTAGCATTAAAGTCTACATTCTCCACAACTAATTTCGCATTCTATACATTTTTTTAAGGTGCTAGAACTAATGCTAGGAACTCTATTTATCATAATATTCATTCCATTTGCACAACCATGGTGGATTATAAGGGGATAAAATGTTTTTTTTCTCGGTAATTAGAGTGGGTGGGGTGGGGGAAATATCACCACCCTTTCTTTACCAATGAGTTAGGTCCTATTGGAAAAGCTCATTTTAATTGAAAATATATGCATTATAATATATAAAATGTAAATATATGTGTATAGAATGTCTCTGGGAATGATTTTCTCCCAAGTATTTTTTGTAAAATATTGCTTTAAGAATCTTGCAAATTTTGAAGGCCTTGTCGCTTTGCACAATATGTAGATTTGAAAGTAAAGGTTGCTAAAGTAAGTATAGAGTTAATAGTCAAGAAATTGTGTTTCTTTGTCAATTCATTGAGATTGATTACTATTGGTGGTTGTTGTGCATGTGTCTCGATAGACTTGTTACCATTTGGTTCTAGTCATATATATTTTTTCTTAATTTTGATTATTTGGGCCCAAGGTAGAATAATTGAGATACATTGTCTTTATTCATATATATTTTTTCTTCATTTTGATTATCGGGACCCAAGGTAGAATAATTGACATACATTGACCTTATTATTCTATGCTATGGTCTTCCTTCATTTTTCATGCATAGATTTGAATCACGATAGTGAGAAACTCTCTTTTGTTGCTACCTCATGCTATTTTCTTAGTTTGAATTCTGTATTGTTTCTTAAATGAATTGTTTCCACAATTGTTAATTCTTGACCTCTTTGGATGTTTTGAGTGCAAGAGTCTTGGAAGAACCTTTGACAACACACTCTTGTGACAAATGTTTAAGAGCACTCTTTAGGGAAGGAGTGTTCCATGCCTCCATGGGAGTCACTCTCTGAAGTGAACTTATCTAGTGCTTTTGGAATGAACACGAGGAACTTAAAGCACTCCCTAGGTGAGCTTAGAGGTTTTCTTGGGTGAATAAGAGTGCTCTCACCGTTAAAAAAATTCTCATGAAGCATTCTTATGCTTAGTGAAATTGCTTTTACAAAAGTTCACATTTGTAAGGTTTTTTACATGATAGGCCTAAGGGAGGGTCTTAATAGCCCTACAAATCATGGCTATGGTTTATGGAGAACTTGAAGGGGAGTTTAAAGGATACCATAATCACTATTGTTGAATATATGAGAGGAAAGGCCCATGTATGCTCTTGCTTGTATTTTTTACCCTTTGTGTTGAATACTCTATTTTCATACTCTTCTCATTCATTTTCCTTCATTTTTTTGCATGTTTATCATGACATGACTGATAGCTTCATGACTGATATCAAGGATTGGAGACCTAGGAGCGAGGCAATCTACCTAGATCAAAGGGATAACAACAATAGCTTTTCCACTAGTTTATGAATCATTGCAAGAATGTTAAAAATGTTTGGAAAATGCCAAAGGAAGATGGCATGATCATTTTCTTCCATGACAATGCTCAGGGCACTGATCATTTCACACATTTATGAAGAATAGAAAAGGATGACTATTGTATAAGTGGTGCAAATGATGACACTTTTTGCCCAATTTTGTTAATTTACTTGGGATTGTTTTATTAAGTGAGTCAAGACAAAGTCTCTGTTTGTCATGATAGAAGCTGTTTAAACTTTGTATATCATTGATAAAAAAAATTTCGTCTTCAAAGCAGGTTTGGGCATGGGAAAAACAACTATGTTGAGCTCCTTAGATTAAAGTTCCTACTAAAATTGGCAGCAAACAAAGGGATCCCTAAGATGGAGGTCTATGAGTATTCTGAGATGATACAAAAATGTATAAAAGGAAGCTACAAAAGGACAAGAACCTGAAACTAGAACCAATTCCGGAACAATTCAAGCTCATGGAACATAGTTTCTCTAGCATATCATTCCTTCCCATTGATAGGGGAACTTAATATATATGCATATGGGCTTTCAAAGGGGGGTCTGTAGCTGGTATTCAACATTGAATATATATTTGAGTATCAAAGAGATATATTACAGGTTGAATCTGAGCTGGTAATTGAGGCCTAATTTTTTATTTTATTTTTATTTTATTTTATTTCTTCTGAAAGCATCTATAGGAGACACATATTTACCTTTCATAAGGAGGACTCTGGGGGATGTTGCATCAAATCAGTGACAATTAGGGTTATAGAGGACCTTCAGGATATGTTATTGAAGTTTCTATGGACATTTTTGCTGAGGACTCAATGAAGGGTTTATCAAAGAAATGAAAGGACTATTTCAAATAATTATATTAATTTATAACAAGAATTAAAGTATTTTGTTTCCATAAGAATTTTTCTATGGTGGGATTGGGCTCAGTAAAGTTGTAGGGTTGGCCAAATTGTGTTTTAAGGACTCAAAAAATATTTAGGAATATTTTGGGATCTACTTTGACATGAATTCTTGCATGCTTCAAAGTGAGTTTCTAAAATTATTATTGGCATAAGTGTTGGAGGTCTTAGAGCTACAAGGCAGTGCCATGGCTTTGAATTTTTTTCGACTAGATATGTTGGTGGCATACTTTTGAGAGTTGGAGGGCAACTGCTTACTGTTTCTTTAGATTCCTTTGGGAATATTACTAGTGTGGGCCTAGGTTCACCTAATATGCAAAGATAAAGTGCTTGGATGTGTATTTGAAGACTTAGTGAACAACTAAGATTATATTATGGGAATTGTTGGAATTTTGGTATGTGGGATTGAGCCTGAGTGGAATAAAGTCTAAAAACCTGGTGCACAAAGTTGTCTATTAAAAGATAAACCCTCTTCCTTTCTTAGTGGCATGGGAAGTCAAGTTTTCTTGAAAAGCTCAATAGTTTTATGAGAGGTGCATATTTCCCTTCAACATGTAGTGTAGGGTTTGGTGATCCTTGATATTAGTCATGAAGCTATTATAAAATTTTCCATAATATTACTGTTTCTTTAGTTGCTTTGATATAATTCTTTTACCTGTCACCAAATCTTTTAGTCCCTGGCACTTACTTTTCAAAATTTATATACTTCCTCTATTTCTATGTGGCATATGCTGATTTTGCAGCTTATAATCAATACCATATTAATGTTGCACATGCACATATGCAGAATGCTTGTAATGAGAGGAGGCAAATTTGATATAGTATTCAAAGTTTAATTATCAATATACAATGATATCTCCATGAGAGAGATGTGTAAGGTAGACGAGTGCCACTGAACAATGTAGCCATAAAGAAAATAAATGTGAATTAAATGCTTAAATCACTTCATAAATGCTTGTAACTCAAAAGTACTCAGTATTTGGCAGTGCAGTTTTGGTAGGTCATGTTGGTGGTTGGTACTAGACTTACATTATATGCTTCTTTAAGGACAACTTCATTAGTTTGAAACTCTTCTTGGTGACTTGGGGTCCTTGTTTTTACTTCAATTCTTAGTTAGGGATTTGACCTACTAGATGCTAGCTGTGTAGCTTCACATCATTTCCATATCAAACTTGCACTTGCACATATGTATAACACTTGTAGAGAGAGGGGAGACATATGATGTATTATTCAAAGTGTGTAATTTATCCATACATTATGATATATCTATGAGAGAGAGATGTATCTTAGATAAGCAACACTACATAATGCAGCCATGAAAAAAGGAAATCTAAGGATTTATGAGAGCCTCAGATTCTAAGCCTATAGGAAGTATGGTATAATTATGTTAAGGAACCATAATGTATCCTGGTACTTATTGAGTTAATAGCTCAATTTAAGAATCCCTAGAGGTTAGATTGAGGGTTATTGACCTGCAAGCCATCTTATCTTCCACTATCTTAACTATGCCACCTTAATTCATTGAGTAGCAGATAAAATGGAGTTATCATAACCTTCTCCTTGGTAGGTTCCGAGTTGAAGTTTGGGTTGGTATATTCCCAGTGTTGAATTCTAGACATATTTGTTAGTTTCTGCTGCACACAAACAAAAAAATATTGAAATAAATTAATTAATGTACTCATGGTTGGCTTCCTCTATATGCAAACAACAATTTGTAAATAGTCTTTATGGATTCCATTTGTACTTCTTGCATACTTACAAGGTGTCACCTTGCTCGATATAAGGTGCTATTATGACATCATTTATTTTACTATAATTCTGTTTCATATAATGATTGCTCATGCCAAGTATAGTAAAAAAAACAATTTTATTGCTTTGTTGTCACTCCAAAAGCCTCACGCAAAAGGTGTTGTTACGAAAATATTTATTCTACTATAATTCTTATTTATGTAAAGATTGTTGATGCCAAGAACACTCAATGAAATGATGTTGTTTCATATTATAAGTTTGTGAGTTAGATTCGTTGTATTTTCACTCCATAAATCTAACGCCGAATCCTTTGTTTGAGGACCTAAAGACTCTACAAGTTTCAGGCCAACCCTTGATTGAAGGGCATGCACATAATACATTCTATGCATCCAAGATTTACTTCATCTAGGAATAATTTTTTTTTTGAAAATCTATTTATTCCATTACCTACCCAACTATCAGTGAGGTCGCTAAGGCTTCCCAAAAATCATACAATCTATGGCTGACAATAACAATTCAAACCAAGCCAAAATGCAGAGAGTATTTTCCTCACACTATCAAAAATGTAGGTGTATGTTTTTGGGTGCCTCCCTATGTGTAGAATAGACCTCCTTGGGGCTAATCATGTCTGAAGTTTGGTTTCTTTGGCATCTCTTTCTATACTTTTGAGTTTCCACCTTATTCTTAACAAGAAAAGCAGAAAAAATTGTAAGACTAGTCACCACATATCAGCTTTCTTGTTTAAGATTTTCCTATAACTGAAAGAAAATGTACTTCTTATCTCGCAATTAATGAGTCACTTTTGTGGAACCTGATTACATTTCTCTGTCATATGCAGAGGAATCCCATTGTATTAGCTACCATGCTTCCCATACCTAATATGATGCATGATTTATTTATCCATCATAATAGTTTACATTATAATTGACACCTTTGTAATGCCCATACATTGGTGTTGAATGACTAGTTTACCTGATAGTTCTATTTGTGTCAAATTTGAGTCATCAAGACTATTTTCTACCTAGAGTAATATAAGCCCACAAAGAAATGAGGAATTTGGAGAGCTAACTCATTTGAGTTCACTATTTTGGCATTAAATAATAACATGGAGTACAAAATCATATCATAATTGGAGATTGAATATGCAAATGGATCTTCCGCTTTTCATGGATCTAGCCAAAACACAATGACTTATAAAGGATAACTCTTCCCACACAAGCTTCACTAAATGTAACTTAGTGCTAATAAAGCCTATTGAGTATAGAAAAATAATATCAGATAAGGTAATAGTTTCTAGTTAATGTCCACAAATACCCATGTAAGGGTAAATTATCTCCATTGTTTTATGGAGATAAGGGAACTAATCAAAGGCCAATTCCCTATTTTAAAATAATTATATAATAGTATGTTTGCTTCATGTAGTTCTGTCTTTAGCATAAAGTAGTGCATATGTTGGGTGTGGCACCTAAAGTTAAATACTATTTGAGGGTCCTAAAAAATAAATCCAACCTCAAAATCCTAAGAAGACCAGGGCAAGGATGGAGGTTGAGCGTAAAGCGAAAAAAATGGTTCATAGGGCCCGTGGGTCAATCCTAAGGTTTCCTAGGCCAATGGAGTCTCAAATAAGTTCTTGGACACACCAATATTTTAAAGAGTCAGTTCCTTCACAATATTATTTAATTGAATGCTTGCTGATAGAAAACTTAACAACTAGTTGAATTAGCATTCTTACATGCTTATATTTACTCCCTTCCTTTCTTGAGCTATCAGTAGTTTTCATATGAAGGACATTATTTCTTCCAAATAAAAAAAATCATAGATGAATGCCATTTTCATCTAGGATCACCAATAATATCTGCAACAACACTGCCCATCCTTAAAATGATAAAAATAATTTGCATCTCTCAAAAAAATCTCTCTCCTGGCAATCTTCGAGATAACTTGACAGTGGTGTGACAGTCAACACAAACATATAGATTCTTCAAGAGTCTTAGTTGTTCAAGGTGATGTGATTATGAGTCCAAAATAAATGGCCAACTTCTCACAATGCTTCCAAATAATTTGCTACTTTTTCTCCTCCTCCACATAATGCAACACATTCTTGATATTCATGGTTTGATATGTGTCCTTCTGCCTTCATCAACCTAGCCAATTTGTTCAGCTCTAAATAAATCTCTTATTTTTGTGGATGCGTTCTATCTCTTACAACAAATATGGGCATTTGGTTTTTGTATTGAACCCAACTACATTTTGGTGACTTTTTGAAGCCCCTGTCTTTCATCATCGTCCTCATATATGCTGCTTCATCCCACATGCTACTGGCAGAAAAAACATCTGATATGAGGACATACGTTCCATGGTTCTGTAGTTGCAATTCTAGAAGGCCATTTCCTAGATGTCTACCTATTTCCATATTATCATGAATTATGCACCCACCTAGCAATGCTCCCGACACAAGAGGATAATTTTCAACTGGAATTTTGTTGATAAATTCTTCCACCTCATCCAAGCACCCAACATGGCCAAGAAGGTGGACAATGCAACCAAAGTTCTCTACTCCAGTAAAGACACCATACTCTCCACTTATGAAATCGAAATATTTACAACCTTTGTCCACTAGAACAACATGGATGCAAGCACAGAGCACACCTATAAAGGTTACAAAATTGGGACATATTCCTACTTGCATCATCTAACCAAACAATTTGAGAACCCCTATACCTCAGCCATCCTAAGCACATCTGACAATTATGGAATTTCACGAAACCACATTTATTTCAAGAATTTTCTCAAAATCCTTCAATGAATCCTCTACACGCCCATATTTTGCATACATGTCAACAAGGGCACTCCCCATGATAACACCTAAGCCAAATCTAGGTATCAAGTGGGCATGGACCTCTTTTACTTGTTCTAGAGTTGCATGTTCAACACACACAGCCGATTTGTCTTGCTTTATCCTGATACATGTTAACATTTCCTGGTACATACTAGAAGAATTACATTATTTTGGAGTAGGGCTGCTACACCTTTTCATCTGCAAAATCATGAAACCGTTGTACTTGAAGAAGGCGAAGAGCAAAGAGGAGCCAAGATGTAGACAAGGGAGGAAAGGAAATAAAAAGGGGAGTAAGAGGGGGAATCCTCTACTTCCCATTTCAATTCCAGGATATTACTTGGTAATATATCAACTCGCAGCATTAATGTAAGGACGTTGATTGTGGGACGTAAACGGAGACAGAGACGGAACATAGTTGGTGGAAGGGTTAGGATGGTAATGGTTTCGAGGGTGTAAGATTGCAAGTCTGTTTTTTTAGCATTTCAAGGGTAGATCTGTAGGTTTATCATGGATTCCTCCCTTATGTTGGAGGATAGCTAGCCTTATGCGAGAAGGATGATCAGTAAGGTGAAAATGGGTGATCTTCTCAAGTAACTTTGGGGTTTATAGTTGATAATTGAATCTATATTTTGAAGCACAAATTTTAGAGGTAGCAATGAAGTGATTTTCTCCTTGGATTGATGGAATGAGTTTGTCCCCACAACTTTTCAAATGCTAAATTTCTATTTTTCCTTATATCATTTTTAAATTCCTTTCTCTTTCAAGACAATACTAGTCAGCAACCCTGAGGGCTATGTTTGAGAATATTCTAAATCCTTGCAAACCAACATCCCTGTGGAAGTGTTAATGGTTTAGTTTTTGGATCTCTTTATAAAGATATTATAAACCACCACATGTTATTTATTTTTAATAAATAACATGAGAATCTGCATAAATAAGATAGAAATAATAACCCTTTTATAATGTAAATGATACTATGTAAAGACCAAATTAATTGTGCATCCAAGTTACTCGTTTGACAACATGCATTGTTTATGGTCTTTGGATAAGGTTTCATCCTCTTCAAGAGTTTGATGATGAAAACATAAGTTGTTGAGGATGCCTAGTCAGTCATAATCAGGGAAAATTTGAAGGATGGAAGTTTATCTTAAAGTTTAGAAACCTTGGCGAATCTTACTAGTCCCCAATATGTCAATTGTAAAAATTTTGATGATATTTTTGTAAAAATATTTAGGTTTCTAATTATTTTATATTAGTATATTTAAAATTTGGTGATCTTTAGGGTAAAATAATTTTATACTATAAAATTTGGGCAAATCAATTTAAAAAAAAAATGGAAATTAGTGAATCTTTGTTTTGGAAAAATCATTGAAAATTAGCCCACCTCTAAATATTGGCCCCTAAAATGATCCCTGGTCATAATAGGCGGTGGTGGAAAACTCATTCCAATGAAATTATGGTTGAGAATTTTTTGAATGATGATCATGGAAGTTACTCTTGAATCATAAATTTGTTGAAGGTTCTAGCTCGATTACAGAGTAAATTTATGCTCTTCTCCTTTTTTCTTCATTGAAGAAAAACAAAAAATAGTGGTTTTGAGTCCTTTATGTAATATTATTCTAAGAGTTGAATTTGTTTTATGAATGTATTGCGTTGGTTTCGGAAATTTATTTTGATTGGCAATGATTCATGCATTTATAGCTTCTTTCTAAATTGCATTTTCAACAATTCTTGGTACTTTTGAGGGCATTCATCCAAAGAGTGGTGTTCTATGTGAGTGAGGAGGATATGAATCATGATACATAAGACATTCATTTGGTTAAAGTTACTACGTTTAGGAAGTATTGGCCATATTTATGAGGATTTGGTTGGTGAAATGTTGTGAGTTAATGAGATTTTCTTAATCGGTTACACCAGAAAGTTGTTTATAAGACATTTGAGAAACCCTGAGGGGTATAGAGATTCAGAGCTTTCTATTCTTATTTACTCGAGTAGAGGACCTGTAATTATTTTGGTGGTTCATATTAGAATAGATGATAAGAAACATACTATGATATTCACTAATATTTTTTTAGATAATATATGGGTGGAAATAATTTGGCATCTTTTAGAAGCCTTTCTCTGAATCACTTCACTTGATTGGCTAGTTTGAAAGGGTTTCTAGCATCCAACATTTTTGTCTATCTCACCATATTGGGTGAAATCGACCAAGCCATAAATACCCTCTCCAATGGGAACATTCTTTGTTCCAATTTAAAATGAGAATGTATCACTAATTTGAGACATATAATTGACTTATAAATCTCTAGATTCAGTGCCAACAATTTCCAATTTATAATCCCCTCATTGGAAATAAAAGACATTTTTACAAACTGATCAAGATCAATATTTTAGTAGAAGACCTATCAACATGAAGACTATTATGGTGAATGCAACTATGAAGTGGAAAATACATACAATATGATAAATATTTAGATATATCCCTAGCTCCTTCGGCATAAAATAAGTGCACTTATCAAGAATACCTTAAGGACCCACCACCCATATTTCCCTCCAAGTCCCAATTGGTTATGAAACTAATTTTAATTTTACTCAACATATCAAGCATAAACAACAGAAGAAACTGGAGCTACAACTGGGGATGATTGTTCCACAGATATGCACTTGCCTCTAACATATATAAAATACATTCCATTTTTTGTTAAGATTACCATCAATGACAAAATAAAAGACAAAATCAAATGCCAGAGATACAAAGCCACCCATTTCAATTGATCCAGATGCAATCCAAAAGGAAGAGGAAATAAATCTTCTTCTTGTGCCTTCCTCCCCTAGTGTTTCTCCTAATGTATTGAATCCATTTCTTTCTCCTTCTCCCTTACACCCATTATTTCAAAATTCAACTGTCCTAGTCTTATCAAGGCTTCATGCTTTCAATTTTTTTTAAGCAGCAACATAGATAGTAAGTGGAATGGTAGTTAAGTGTTGGAGCTCACTAAAACCATACCTGGGAAATGTGATTTGTTGTCCACAACTAGAGACAATGTTTCATATCCTTATTAGGAAGTCCAAAAAAATCAATCTGTGGCTTATTTGAATAAAACCATTGCAAATTATTGATTTTTAGACATTCAAAATACCTTGACAAGTGAGGGTGAAAATGAGATTCTTCCTTTGATTTTTTCTGCTCAAACATGAAATCTCACTGAATGCTCTAGTCCTATTAAGAGCATAAAATAGGTTTAACAACAAATTAATGGGAGTAAACTTTTGACTGGTTGCAAAACAATGGATCTAGTGAAAGAATGTTGCAACCCTAATTATCAACATGCCATCTCAAAAGTTGCAAGAATACTTTCTTTGAAGGTGCCTAGGTTATTTATTCCAGATGATGTTTGAGTGTCACCTATTAAACAACCTATAGTGAATCATTTTGAGAGTTTTTTATTTCAATGGATGGCAAGCCATATGATCTCTAAAAAAATCCAAATTAGTTCTCAAAGTTATTTTCAATTGCAATGTGAATAGAGTATGTCATATATTTTTCATAAACCCTTCAAAGGTTGCAAGAAAATGCGCTATTGTTATTAAAAATGTGAAAAAATGTTCCATTACATTGAAATTTTTTTTTTTTGGAGTTCAACAACAAAACCTCATAAAAAATTTCCTTCGATGGCTGGCAACCATATTACCTCAGAAAAATCCAAATTAGTTGTCAGACTCCTTTTCAATTGCAATGTGAACAGAGTGTTTTACTTCGATGGCTAGCAAGCCATATTGCCTCGGAAAAATTCAAATTAGTTCTCAGAGTGCCTTTCAATTGTAATGTGAATAGAGTACGTCATTTATTTTCCATAACCCTTCAAAGGTGGAAAGGAATTCTGCTATTACTATCAAAAACGTGAAAAAATGTTGCATGTCATTGCACAATTATATTTCTTGAGTTTAACAACAAAGGCTCATAAAAAAATTTCTTCGATGGTTGGCAAGCCATATTACCTCAAAAAATTCCAAATTAGTTCTTAGGGTGCTTTCTGATCCTGTGCTACAAACACATGTCATGAATTCAAGCCATCCTATTCCTTAAGGTATTCCTTTTACTCAAGGTCATCGATTAGAAATTTCATCACTAATAATGGCTTCATATTTAAATCAAACCCATCAGAAATAATATTTATGTCGTTCCAAGATCAATAAGAATGGGTTATGGAAAAAGTCAAACTATTCTTCAGGTCAATATAATTTTCTGGACTGTAAGGGGATAAATTTGAAAAAGAGAGTGAAGAGAATCTATATGAATAGGCTTCTCTTAATTCTCATATTAATGAGAGGTTAGATGATACATATATGGTTTTTCAGAAGAAAACATTAAACCAGGATGATAAAATTTACCTTGTTATGATGACATCAGTAAATCAATTCGAAGGGAATGATGTTGAGAAAATCACTGAGTTTTTAGGGAGTTGCAATACTAACTTGGGTGGAAGCTTTGGTGGCATAGAATTCTGAGTGAATATGAATACATTTTTCCATTATAGTTTGTGTGATTCATATCAAGATTACCATAAAACTGAAAATCCTAAAAATTTTGTTGCAACACAATGTCAGCTCAACTTGCCTATTATTGTAGGGGATAAGGGAGCCACATGCATTCTTATTGATTTCATGCAAGTGTTACAAAAATATGGTAGAACGCTTGGCTCCTTTTCTTTATTATTTCCAGCACATTCTGTAATTTATGGTTTTTACTTAAGTTTCCAGCATACAGGTACTGGTATGGGCACATGTATAGGTACAAAATTTTTTCAAACAGGGGATGCGTGTACATCAGGGGTACATATGGATCCTAATTGGGGATAAATTCCCTTCAAAGGGAAATTTAGAACCCCAAAACCTCATCAACATAAAATAATTCAAGCGAAGTCTACTAGCCAATGCAACCATTTCATCATTTTTTCTATATAGTGTCCCATTTCTCTGTGCTTCAAAAGAATCCAAAACATATATATGTCAAAATTTGCATGATGATAGGTTGGGATCTCAGCTAGTTCAAAATACTATATAAGGATATTCAACATATAGTTATCCTAGCTATTGGACAATCTCTCCGTTTTGAAATATGTTGGTTTGTCCTCATAGAATAGTATCTTATGCTTGTAAACACTTTATGTTGGCACTCTACTATAGATAACTGTGTTGGCTTGCAATATTGGAGAGATGTACTTGAAACAACCTTATCTATCAAAGTTTCTACTTCCAATACTTCAAATATTTGAATGGATTTATGTGGCATATGACCATGCAAAGCTTTTGTTGGAGATGAATCTTGAGTCTGAATTCACAGAAACCCATTCAGTAGTTTTGGATGTAGGTTTTCTTTGAGACATCATGCAAAAATCCAAGGTTTACAAGATCAATTTCCTTGTACCTATAACATCATGATACTGACGGTGCACATGAGTATTTCCATAAAGATGAGCTAAATCATTCCCATAGAACTTGAGATTTACCAGTTCACCAAACCTAAAAATTTATGTATGAACATCTTCAGAAAATTCACCATAATGAAGGGTAACTCCTTCACTAAATAATCAAACCCTTCTTTATCCAATTGGTCATAATTATCACAAATATGAGGGGTTTTAAACATCACCATTTTATGACTGATTCATCCAACTTACATCGGTAGATAACTATGGCTCTTAGTATGAGAGGTATGTTTATCACTTCCACCAACATCCAGGAAAAGAAAATACTCTTACGGGTTTTCATACAAAATGTTGAGTAACAGTCTGTATCTCGGTTTTGGGTTCACAAAATCAAGCGTCACTGAATATGACATCCATATTCTTAATCATAAAAACATCCTAATAGTTCATGGATGTGCA
The DNA here is from genome assembly GCA_034641835.2 of Pinus albicaulis. Lineage (NCBI taxonomy): Eukaryota > Viridiplantae > Streptophyta > Pinopsida > Pinales > Pinaceae > Pinus > Pinus albicaulis. Next base: position 758,090,334 of record CM076583.1, on the reverse strand, counting down.
GTGATGACAATGAAATAGGTAAATTTTCAAAACCAACCCTATGTCAACACAAGGGATACATCTGGCTCCTAAGTGGGGATAACTTCCCTTCGAAGGGAACTTGAGAACCCTTGAACATCATCAACATAAAATAAAATCCAAGCGAATTTTGCCAGCCAATGCAACCACTTCATCTTTTTTTCTATACAGTGAACTTTTCTCCATGCTTCAACAATATGTAAAACAGAGATATGTTAAAATTTCCATGTTGATAGGTTGGGATCTCATCTAGTTCAAAATACAGTATAAGGATATTAAACATATAGCGATCATAGCTATTACACAATATCTCCCTTCCGAAATATGTTTTTTTTCCTCATTGAAGAGCATATTATGATTGAAAAAAATCTCTTTTGGCATCTACCTTAGATAATTGTGTTGGCCTACAGTATTAGAGAGATGTACTTGAAACAAACATATCTATCAAAGTTTCTGCTTCCAATACTTCAAATATTTGAATGGATTTATGTGGCATATAACCATGCAAATATTTTGTTAGAGATGAATCTTGCTATGAATTCACAGAAACACATTCACATTTTTGGATGTATGTTTTCTTTGAGACATCATGAAAAAATACAAGGTTTAGATGATAAATTTCATTGTACTTGTAGCTTCATGAGTCTGACGATGAAATCAGTATTTCCATAAAGATGAGCTGAAGCATTCCCATAGAACTTCAGATTTACAATTTCACCGAAGTCAATTTTTTTTGTATGAGCATCTTCAAAAAATTCACCATAATGAAGGGTAACTCCACTAAATACTCAAACCATTTTTTATCGAACTGTTCATAAGTATCACAAATAGGAGGGGTTTTAAACATTACCATTTTATGACTGCTTCGTCCAACTTGCTGTGGTATATAAATATGGCTCTTAGTATTGGAGGTATGTTTATCACTTCCACCAGCATCTAGGAAAACAAACATACCCTCACGGGTTTTCATACAAAATGTTGTGTAACAGCCTGTATCTTGGTTTTGGGTTCACAAAATCAAGCTTCACTGAATATGACATCCATACTTTTAGCAATACAAACATCCTCATGGCTCATGGATGTGCAGTAATGACAGTGAAATAGGTCAAGTTTCAAAACCAACCCTATGTCAACACAGCAGGTACATCTGGATCCTAATTGGGATAATTTACCTTTAAAGGGCACTTTAAAACCCCATAACATCATCAATATAAAATAAATGCCAAGCTAAGTCTGCCAGCCAATGTAGCTACCTCATCATTTTGTCTATACAATGTCCCTTTTCTTTGTGCTTCAACAATATCCAAAACAAAGATATGTCAAAATTTTCATGCTGATAGGTTGGGATCTCAGTTGGTTAAAAATACAGTATAAGGATATTCAAGATATAGTGATCATATAAATTGGACAAGATCTCCCTTATGAAATCCATTGTTTTGTCCTCATAGAAGAGCATCTTATGCTTGCAAACACCTTTTGTTTTTTTTGTGATTAATTGTTTTATTGTTTGATGCTAAGTTTTTTCTTGTTATCAATAGATATCTTGACTAACAAAATCCGTATAGGTTGTTGCTGCTTTGACAATAGAACATGATGGTTAAATAAGAAAGGCTCCTCTAAACACATTGGCAAATTCTTACAAGATTCTTGGTATTTTGTTTTGGGCACAAGATCTTTTTTAATGGTCTAACAATATTTACTTATAATATATCTCAACATAGATTCATTACTTATATTCTACATAAGCCACATATTATTTGAAAAATTAATTTGCATGGCTGAAATTTTCAGCATACATTTCAAGTTATGAGCCAACATATTCCTTTCAATTTATAATTGGGAACTGCTTATTTGGTGTATGTTTTTTTCTTTTGTACTTATACTCATTTTATCTTTCATGGCTTTGAGAAATGGTGAAGGTGTTATACTTGATTTTATATCGTTGAAAATCATAGTAATTCAACCTGGAAAAGAAAAATTTTCAAATCTCAAACTTAGAAATTAGAATATGTTTATCACCTTTTAAAATAAATCAATAATAAGATCAACATGGCATAGTCTTATTCTATCACCTTTTCAAAGTGGAACAATGGCCCTTTGTATTTGACGTGTTATTTACCTCCAACTACTTTTCATCGACATGTTCTTTACTTCCATTTTCTTTTCATCCACCATATAAATGTTCTAATCTTATAATTATTTTTCAAAGAAACTCTATTTGCACAAGGACACATCATGATCCTTGTGCAAATATTTCAGAAACTCTATTTGTTACTTGACTCTAGTGTGCGCAGGTTACATGAAATGTGATTGGAAAAAGGATGGAGAGACAATGCAAAGAATTACTTGGATATGAATCATTTTTTATTGGAGATCCTTCAGGCACCTAGGCCATCTACATTGAAAATGTTTCTAGTAGGGATTCCCATGGTTTTTAATGTTTTGATTCTTTCACTTCATGGTTTTTTTGGGCAAGCAAATGTTTTAGGAATTCCAAACAAACATCAGTGGAAAGGTTATATATATATATATATATATATATATATATATATATATATATATATATAATTACAACGTCTGTTCCATGACATCCTCTCTTAATTGTTTGATTATATTTTGAACGTTTCTTTTCATTTTTTTTTTTTTTTAAACTATGAAATTGAAAATACTTGGTATCATGTCCATTTAAACAAGAAACCAAATTTTTAATATGAAATTATTATTGCACGATATTGATTGAAATCCTTTTAGCTATTTTGTGTTAAAATATTTTCATGACTATTAAAAAAGTTTACTTTCATGTTGTTATTGGTGAGGCATGGTATTGCACCAAGAGTGCTGCAACTCCCACGACCTACCCTACTTTACTTTATCAACCTGGGGTTCATACAAACTTGGAGGTGATAATGCTATATACACAACGTATGAAATCTTCTCATGTCATCCTTTTCTGCTTTACGAAAGGGTGTTATTTATTAAGCTATGATAAGAACTGGAAAGTAAATTGACGGAAGGAAATGATAGAAAGGAAAAATGAATGGATGAAAAGAAATGACAGGAATGAAAATAATTTAATTTTTAGAAAAGGAAATGACTGGAAACAAACTAAACTATATTTCTGAAAATAAATGGTAGAAAGGAAACTAATTCTAAACCACACTTAACTTGGCCAAACAACTAAATGCACTCTACTTATCCTATGGTCTATCTACCATGCTTCTACCCATGCAACTAAGCTATCCATGACTTAATTCTAATTGAAAAAGTGTTTATTTATAGCTTGGATGAAAGAAAAGGGATAAAGTGGCTAATGGAATGCTAAACGCATGAAACAAGGCTTAGAAGTGGAAAGAGAGGGGTTAAACCTTATAAACCCTTATTATAGCGCAAAAAGGGCTTTGGAGGAGAATGAATTGAAAAGTGTGACGGCGGAGATGCGATGGAGGAAAAAGTTGTGATATGCGATATCGCAATCGCAATATCGCAAAATTAAAGGGATAGCGGAAATGTTGTTCAAGAGTGGAAGCGAAATTCGAAGTGCGATGAGGTAAGAATTGCGAAGTGCGAAGTGCGATGGGGAAAAAGAAGCGACATGTGAAATGCGATATCGCAATCGGCGGAAAGAGTGGTAAGTATTAGCGAAAATCAAATGAATGGTGTGAAGTGAGAAATGCGATGGGTGATGTGGCAGTGGGACTGGCGGCAGAGTGCAATTGTAATTTCGCGATTCTGTGCATCGGAGTGGTAAGTCTTAATGAAAAAAGGGAAAATATTGCGAAGTGCGATTTTGTGAAAAGGTGAAGTAAGGTAGCAAGATTTTCGAGGAAGAAAAGGGCGGAGGTAAACCTATGAGGTTTTGAAGTGTTTTTTTGTTAAAATAGTTGTGATAGCTTTAAAACGTGAAAACAAAGGATTAGAAGGCAGATTTAGTTATTTTGAAGTGTTTTTGGGAATAAAAGGGTGCGACAACTGAAATAAGTGAAATAGAAGGTATTAGAAACTTAAAAAAGGTGTTTGGAAGCGAATGCAGAGATGGATAGGGATTGGAAAATGTAGCTGAATGGCTTAATAATATCTCTGGAGATTTTGATGCCTATTCCTACAAAAAAACCTATGGTTTCATGCACGGGAAAACATAAAGGAATGCGTCATAAAACGGTGAACAAAAAGAAGTTTTTGGGTATGTGGGAAGGTTCGCCCTCCTCAAGCTCTATTGACAGAGATGAGAAGGGAGTCTTGATCCACAATTTTATGGTTTTTTTTTTCTCTATTCTATTACTCACAAGAAAATGAGAAACCACAACAACATAATGAAAGAAAAACTAAACAACGATGAAACTATGAGAAGAAGAACTAATTGAATGACAAAAAGAAAACTAGCTAAAAGGCAGAAAGGAAATAATGGTAACAGCAGAGAAGCCGAGGCACATGGATTGGGCCCTAATCTCTAGAACTAGATCAGTAGAAAGTCATCTGAATACTCATTGCATTAAAAATACAGTATTATTACATCCTAAAGGTCTTAAACAACAAAATCCTAATAGCTTGCAGCCAAAAGTTCTGAATGGAATTGAATCGTCTGGAATTGACTAACTCTTCCTAGCTCTAGCTCTGCTCTATTTATTTTACATGGAAGCTACCAAAGACTCCCTATAAAATAGTGATTGAGTCCACTTGAATCCCAATAAACAAAGATTGAGTGCTCTCCTCTTTGAGTTGCTTGGCTGCCTCTAGAACGCGAACTGCTGGAGAGAATCTTTGGGGTGACTGAGTCCACTTGACTCCAAGTAAACAAAGATTGAGTGAACTCCTCTTTGAGTTGCTTTGCTGCCGCTGGAACTCGAATTTCTGGAGAGAATATTTGGGGTGATTGAGTCCACTTGACTCCAAGTAAACAAGGATTGAGTTGCTTGGATGCCTTTGAGAGTTAAAGGGGTGGACAACCCCCTTGAACAGAGTTCACCCTTGGTTATCCCTTGGCACTCGTTGTATTCTATTACAATGAACTTCTTACTGCCCACTTCCTTGAGTCCTTGTTACTTTTTTCTTGTTTCTTTTCTTGGTGGAAAAAGTGAGGCTAGTTGCTAGATAAGGTTGAGGTTGCTCTCCTATTTATTTTGGCATTATAAAAAGAACTTTCCTTCTCACACTTTTTAATGTTTTATTAAGCTAAAATAGATTCGAATAAAGGGTTAGATGATTGCATACTTGAGCCTTACCATTTATTTGTTTTTGCAGGTGATATTGACGCTGCTGATATGGCTTTTGAAACTGTCTTCGGTGGTTCTGAAGCTGCATGTGATAATCTGCTTGAGGTCCTTTTGGAGCTTCTGAGCATAGGAGGAGGAAGTCCAAGTTTGAATACCTTTAACCTGGGTGTTGAACGAATTTTCTTTTTGTGCCAACTTGCTATTTTTCGGCTTGCAAAGTTTGGAGAGCACCTCCATTCATTAGAGAGAGATACATGGTGAAATGCATTTTTTTATTTTTATTTTTTATTTTTTTTCTATAAGGCCTACTAGCTGCCTCAAGGAGGTTTTCCACTAGTAGGTATGCTTAGGCACCTCAAAGGAGGTTTTCACCTAGGATATTGTATTTTTCACTCTTTTTTTCCCTACCCAATGACCGCCTCATAGAGGTTTTCAATCAGTGGGCCAATCTCAGACACCTCAAAAGAGATTTTCACCTGATATTTTATTCATTCCCTTCTTTTATTTTTCACTTTCCTACTCTACTTGAAAAAAACAAAACCTTTTTCAAGTATAGGAATACTTCCAATGGAGCCGTGTACACATCAAGATGATAGATAAAATTAGGTGCACACTTGGAATACATGTTCTGATATGTACCTGAATATAGGAGATGAATTTCTTTGACTGGGATTGTATCAAGTACTATTGGATAAGAGTGTGTTGTTGCAACTTAATTACTGTTTGGAACCATATGTCAATATAGTTGTGATGGCCTTGGTTCACTTGCTGAGTTGGATCACCTTGGATGTACTCTTCTATTATGGCAGTCAAATATTCCTTTTTTTGTTGATTGTTCTCTTGGACACATGGAGGAAATGCTGGTAACCATGAGGAAAATTTCTCAACATCTGATTTTGATGCCGGATCTTCATCAAGTGTAGCCCTTGATCTTCTGATCTCCTTAGTTGGATCTTCTTCTTCTTGATGTTGTCCTTCAATGACATTAAGAAGGTCTCTTCTTTGCAATACCTTTCTTGAAATAAGATTCAAACCATTTAGATCAAGAGGATATGTTTGGTAGTGTTGTACCTCAACATTTTAAGTGGGATGAGATACTTCATGTTGTGGGTTTGGAAATGGTGGTACAGGTAGTTGAGTGGGGGTGGATATATGAGATGGATGAGGTTGAGGTTGTGGTTGTGGTGGAGGTGGATGGTAGGGATAACTTGGAGTTGAGTATGGAGGATATTGAGGGAAATATTGAGGATGTTGAGGATTTTCCCTATAAGGACCTTGCCAACCATGTTGCCAAGATTCGTTTTGGGTTTGAGATGGCCAAGGTTTGCAAGGAGGGAGGGTTTCCCAATTATTTTGAGATGGACGTGAATAAGCTTGAAATTTTTAAGTGGGTCCTTGCATCATATCAAGTTGACTAGGCTGCCAGGGTCTCCTCGGAGCTACATAACATAGCTTCTTTGGTGATTTCCTTGCTCCATTGTCTTCCTGGTAAACTTCTTTAAACCTGGGGAATGATGAAAAAAATTTAGTAGCATATGATTATGCATGGATAACAAAAATATCATCAGCTTATTTTTGCTCATTTTGCATTCTTAACATTTCTACTTGTTCACTTAGATTGCTAAGAATTTATTTTTTAAATTTGTCAAGCAAATTTCCAAGTTCATCTTTCCTTACCAATGTTGATGTTGACTTACTTACTCTTTCCCTTCCTCTTGATATGCGCTTGCATGTTTTACAAATTTCTTCAAATGACAATTGATATACATCTTCTTTACTCATGAGATTAAGGAGATCAATCCACTCATCCCTAATTGTTCTAAGTAAGAGGGTTTTTAGAGTGTAAAATCCTAAATGATGCAATTTTTCCCTCTTAACATTATACATGAACCTCTCTATTAGATCCTCAAGGTTATCATCTTCTTCTTGGTTCACTCTAAAAATTTCTTCTCTAAGATCACAATCTTTGTATTTTTCTAGAAATATCTTTTGCATATCATTCCATGATCTTATTGAATTAGTACCTAGGCTCATGAACCATTTAAGATCTCTATCCGTCAATGTTGGAGGAAACAATATCATTTTTTGAGTGTGTGATAAGTAGCCATAAAACCTACAAAGTATCTCAAATTCAAAGAGAAATATTTCCAAATCCTCAGTCCTCATACAATGGAAGTTGGGAAGGAAAGAGGGAGGGATGTTATTCATATGTATAATGATGTCCATATCTTGAATGGGAAACCCAATAAGATCTTCTTCATTGTAATCTTGTCCATCCATCTCTTCTACCTTCAAAAGTGTATGGTGATGTGGTTCTTACTGCACCACGTGGTCAAGTGGGGGGTTGGTATTGGATAAGTGTTTTTTATTTTTTTAAATTTCTGGGTATCCCTACTCCTACGAGGCATGAAAATAAGATATTTTGTATTTTTCAATATTTCGGAAACAAAATGAAAATGGGAAGAAGAAAATAATGCTAGAACAAAATTGAAGCATCTACTACACACCTCCCCGGCAACAACACCAAAAAGTGGTAAGCCCTGGTATTGCACCAAGAGTGTTGCAACTCCCAGGGGTTGCCCTAATTTACTTTATCAACCTGGGGTTCATATAAACTTGTAGGTGAAAGTGCTATATACATAGCAGATGCAATTTTTTCATGTCATCCTCTTCTGCTTTATGAAAGGGTGATATTTCTTAAACTATGATAAGAATTGGAAATTAAATTGCTGGAAGGAAATGACAGAAAGGAAAACTGAATTTCTGAAAAGAAATGACAAGAATGAAACTAATTTAATTTGCAGAAAAGGAAATGACTCAAAAGAAACTAAACTATATTGCTGAAAAGAAATGGCAGAAAGGAAACTAATTCTAAACCACACTTAACTTGGCCAAATGGCTAAATGCACTCTACTTATCCTATGGTATATCTACCATGCTTCTACCTATGCAACTAAGCTATCCATGACTTAATTATAATTGAAAAAGTGTTGATTTTTAGCTTGGAGGAAATAAAAGGGCTAAAGTGGCTAATGGAGGGCTTAACGCATGAAATAAGGCTTAGAAGTGGAAAGAGTGGGGTTAAACCTTATAAAACCTTATTATAGTGCGGAAATGGTTTTGGAGCGGAAAGAATTGAAAAGTGTGATGGCAGAGATGCGATGGAGGAAAAAGTTGCGATATGCGATATCAAAATCACAATATCACAAAATTAAAGGGATAGTGGAAAAATTGTTCAGGAGCGAGAGCGAAATGCGATATCGTAACTGGCGGAAAGAGCGGTAAGTATTAACAAAAACCAACTGAACGGTCTGAAGTTGGAAATGTGATGGGTGATGTGGTGGTGAGATCGGCAGTGGAGCGCGATCGCAATATCGTGATCAGTGGATTGGAACAGTAAGTCTTAACAAAAAAAGGGAAAATATTGCGAAGTGAGATTTTGCGAAAAGGCGAAGTACGATAGCGGCAGTTTCAAGGAAGAAAAGGGCGGAGGTCAACCTATGAGGTTTTGAAGTGTTTTTTGTTAAAATAGCTGTGATAGCTGTAAAACTTGAAAACGAAGGAATAGAAGGCGGACTTAGTCATTTTGAAGTATTTCTGGAAAGTAAAGGGCGGGACAGCTATAATAAGTGAAATAGAAGGGATTAGAAGCATAAGAGATGTGTTTGGAAGCGAATGTAGAGATGTATAGGGACTGTAAAATGGAGCGAAATGACTTAATAATATCTTTGGGGGTTTTGATGCCTATTCATGCAAACAAACCTACAGATTCATGCACAGGAAAGAAGAAATGAATGTGTGATAAAATAATGAACAAAAAGTAGTTTTTGGGTCTATGGGAAGGTTCGCCCTCCTTGAGCTCTACTACCAGAGATGAGAAGGGAGTCTTGATCCACAGTTTTTTGGTTTTTTTTCTCTATTCTATTACTCACAAGAAAATGAGAAACTACAGTAGCATACTAAAAGAAAAACTAAACATCGATGAAACTATGAGAAGCATAAATAATTGAATGACAGAAAGAAAACTAGATAAAGGCAGAAAGGAAATAATGGTAACAACAGAGAAGTTGAGGCAAATGGATTGGGCCCTAATCCACAATCCCAGCTCTCTGGAACTAGATCAATAGAATGTAATATAAATACTCATTGCATTAAAAATACAATGTTATTACATCCCGAAGGACTTAAACAAAAAAATCCTAATATCTTACAGCCAAAAGTTCTGAATGGAATTGAATCGACTGGAATTGACTAAATCTTCTTAGCTCTAGCTCTGCTCTATTTATTATACAGGGCAGCTACCAGAAACTCCCTAGAAAATAGTGTTTGAGTCTAATTGACTCCCAGTAAACAAAGATTGAGTGCTCTCCTCTTTAAGTTGCTTGGCTACCTCTAGAACTTGAGCTGTTGGAGAGAATATTTGGGGTGATCAAGTCCACTTGACTCCAAGTAAACAAAGATTGAGTGAAATCCTCTTTGAGTTGCTTTGCTACCTCTAGAACTCGAACTGTTGGAGAGAATATTTGGGGTGATTGAGTCCACTTGACTCCAAGTAAACAAGGATTGAGTTGCTTGGCTACCTGTGAGAGTTAAGGAGGGTGGAAAACCCCCTTGAATATCTCCAATATTTCTCAATAATTTACTGATGTTGTGCTCATTTATTCTTCAATATTGATCTTCCAGTGGCAGAGAGCGAGTCCCTAAATTATCTCCTTCTCCAAATCTGCATAATCTGCCAAATATTCTCACAATATTCTACAAAAATAACCAATATTAGGAACAAATATGAAATTACCTTTAAACCTTCCTAAGAAAATATTAAAGCACAAGAAAACATTATTGAGTTCACAAGGAGAGATTTAATATATATTTTCATGTGCATAAGGAAGGTAGATGAGACTAATAATGGTTAGATGGGCCTTAATTTCTATCTAATTTAGAGTCCCATTAGTTATTTCAGCACATGTTGTTTATATAATTCACCAAGTTCATGCATTGGGGAATGAAATGTTGTTGCGAATAAAATGACAAGGATTAAAAATCACACCTCATATTATTTGTTTTCAAAAGTTATGTACAACCTGAAATTTTTAGCATGTAACTTAGTTCACATGATTATGCTTAAAGTTTCCTTGAAGGTTGAATACTAAGCTAATAAGGTGTTATTTTTCTATGGTGACATTTTATTTTATTTGTTTATACAGTTCATTTAGCCATGTAGTGGCCATTGTCGCCCAATTGAAGAAAACTTCTTCGAGTATATTTCTTTTATGGGGAAAAATGGCTTTGACATTGTTGATTTTGAGGTATATGTTGTATAAATAATTTATAGTCTACATTAGTTTATATTCTAGTGTTCATCATGTTTCATGTCTTACACTATGTATTGTCTCTTATTCGGTTTTCTGAAAAGGAACTCATTATTGATGGTAAGAAGTAGGAATTGAAGAAAGAGGAGAAAGATAACATTGGGGCGACAAATGCAAAAAGAGTGAGAGAAGAGAATGTTCTAGTGATACCCTTAGAGCAATATTCCACATAAAACACATACATAGAGACTGATGGTCAAGTCTTCGAAGTTGGTGAATTCACCTACAATGCCTTGACAACACAATGATAATGTTTTGAAGCGATGAAACACTATTTCATGTGTAAATTGTAGTCAAACCAATATTAAGTTGGAAACTCATATTGTAATACTTGAAATTTCATTTAATATACTTTATGTGGTTGAAATTGTTTATAGTTCACTTGATAATTTTTAGTATTGTAATTAATATATGTAACATTGTGTTTTCATATTAGATTAACATTCACATTGTATGATGTTTTTTAAATCATACAAATTAATTTATGTTGATTAATAATGAACACAATATCAATTTAAAACTACTAAATTAGTAATTTATATTGATTAATGATGAACACAAATAAAATTAATATAGGACTAAATTAGTCATTTATAATGATTATTAATGAAAGTAAATGAAATGACATAACTACTAAATTACTCCTTTATATAATGAATATGAGACTACCAAAAAAGATAAATGACTACTGCAAATGATAAATTTGTGATTACAAATAATGACTAAATTTTGCATATATATGACTATTAGTAGCTAATTTACAGTATCTTATAAATTTATTCATATTTATTTGGTCATTAATTGGTTTCAAACGATGACTAATTTATATATATATATATGACTATTAGTAGCTAATTTACAGTATCTTATAACACGACCAATATTTTGGTAATATTTCTTTGGTATTAATTGGTTTTCTCGGGTGATCATATAGTAATATATTTCATTGTATATTTGGTCATTAATTTTGACAATTAATGACCAAATCAATTATTAAATCAATTATTAAATTAATGTCCAAATCAATGACTAAATCAATGACTAAATTAATGACCAAATTAATGACAAAATATGCTACTAGACAACAAAATTGAGATTACCAATTAATGACTAAGCTAAAAACGAATAAAAGTTGGTCGTGTTATAAGATACTGTAAATTAGCTAATATTAGTCACCAATCGAAAAATCGTCCTTTATATGCAAATTTTAGTCATTTTTTTGCAATTAATTAGCCAGTTTGACCTCATGAATGGCCTTTGAATCCAGTTTCTTCCTGTCCTCCTTTGGAACATGAGAAAACGTTTTGGAGCCAAAAACTCTTAAGTGTTTAACTGTAGGCTTAAAACCTAATAAATCTTCAAATGGATTTTTAAACTCAAGAATTTTTGTTGGATTGATGTTCTTCAAATATACTGCAGTATTTATTGCTTCCACCCAAAAACCATTAGATAGATTCTTACCTTTTAACATGCTGCGAGGACAATCCACAAGGGTTTTGTTCTTCCTCTCTGCAACCCCATTCTGTTGAGGAGTGTGAGGTACTATAAACTGTTGCATTATTCCATGGTCTTTGCAATGTTTGATGAAAGAGGCCTTATTTTATTCTCCCCCTTGGTCCGAGCAGAGAATCTTGATGAATTTACTTGTCAGTTTCTCAATCATGCTTATCATATGTTTGAAGTATTCAAAAGTATGACTCTTTTTACTAAGGAAATATACCCACTTGAATCTCGTACAATCATCAACACATAATAAGAAATAATAAGCACCTCCTAATGACCTTCTCTGCATTGGTCCACATAAATTAGTGCAGACTAACTCTAGTATATCTCTTTGATTTCTATCTACATTTACAAGAAACTCATCTATGTGCATCTTCCCAAAAGCACATGCTTCACAGTCAACATGAACATGCCTTAAAATAGGGATACCATTGACCATACCTATTTTTTGAAGTAGAAACAGATAATTGAAATTAATATGGCCGAATCTTTGATGACATAAATTTTCTGCAGCCATACCTAATGATGTCAATGTTTGGTGTGGTGCACTTCTCACATTCAGCTTGTAAAGACCTCCCACTCGAATCCCTGATGCAATTATATTCATATAATCCCATAGATCCTTAATAACACAATAAGACTTAAAAAACTATACCTTAAGATTCTGATCTGTTATCATAGAAACATAGATAAGATTATTTTTTATTCCGAGTACATACATTACATTTTGGATATACCTAATATTTCCATCAAGAAATATGACAGGAAAATTAACATACCCTTTGGTTTGGTAACCTCTATCATCACCAAGATATATTTTTGCACCACTGCTGGTTTCTTTGATGTTTTCAAACCACTGTCTGTTACCTGTCATGTGAGTGGAAGCTCCTGAATCCAAAAACCATGGATTTTCTTCATCATTCTCATCATAATCAACCATAAACATTATGATGTTCTGATTATGATCATAATTCAACAAAGTGTCCTGCATGCCTCTTATGTCTATGTTGAGTTTCATCAAGCCTCTTTTTATGAAAATTATTTTCAATATGACCAACTTTACCAGAATAAAAACATTTAGTTCCTAAATTATATCTGTTTGAAGACATACCTTAAGGTGGCTTTATCTATGGTGTACATCCGCCTTTTTTTCCTGCATTTTCCTTCCCTCTGAAGGGCTTCTTCTTCGCCATTAACGTGAGATCTGAACTCTGGGGTTTCACGGTCATCCTCCTTTCTTCCTCTTGCATCAGGATGTTGGTCAATTCTTCAAATTTGGGGGCTTTCTCTCTTGCATTCCAGCGTGTGATAAACATCTGATAATCATCAGTCATACCATTCATGGTAATCGTTACCAGATCAGTGTTTGAAAATGCCTCCCCTATGTCACCAAGCTTGTCTTTGAGGTCCTTGATTCGAGAGATAAATGCAACTATTGAATCATTCTCCTCCATTTTAATGGAGAGAATCTTACTTTTCAGAAACAAAAGACGATTTGTGTTTCTCATCTTGTACAGATCCTTGAGGGTTGTGCAGATCTCGTTTGTTTATTTACACTCTCTGATGTGAGGGATAATGTAGTCTTTAACTGATAATTTCAACAACCCTTTCGCCTTGTTATCCCTCTTCTCCCAATACTAAATCGTCGTAGCTAATCCACCTCAAGCAAATATATGTTTCAATTAATCGCCATTCACGATCCCCCATGCACTTTGCCCCTCCAACAAATTCTGCAACTTGAATTTCCAATTGGAGTAATTTGAACAATCGAGCTTATTGCTTTCGTTCAAGTATGATTTGACCATTCGGTTATTCATATTGATTATTAAAAAGAATATTCTGACCCCTGGAAATTGACTAAAAAAGACTGATATAAATAGATCCTCAAGAAACCAGAGATCCTCTATTAAAAAAAATCACCCCTTAAAAAAAAAATGCGCCCAAACACTTTTCTTCTGTGGCCAATACCTTAAACAGAAAATCCTTTCAAAATTTCCTTTCAAAACACAATCCTTTCTGAATGACCTACTTTTAAAAAAATGGAGGACAATTTTTTTTTCACTTGCCTTTAATCCCAAAATGGATTTGCACCAACACTCTGGATCCCTGTCTCTGGATGAAATTCACAACACGTTGTCCCAAAGGAAGGACCGCCATGCAACAATGTCTTCAAGGCTCGACAGCCTCCACTCAGGTCCGCACGGGCTACTCTTTATCAACAAGCAACAACTATGCTTTTTAACAATTTGAGTTTTGGAAAACACACATAAATTCACTTAATTGGCTATCACAAGCTCTTATGGTCACATTTAGGAGATAAAATATTTAGTAAAATAATACACATAAAATTTGCCACAATAGTAATGGAACTTTCAAACATCTTAGTTTTAGAGAACGCGCACAAAATCTTTGCTCTCCAGGAAGGCCCGACCTCCACGCAAGCTCAGGCACCACTGCCTTGGCATTCCTCATTCGATGGCCTACGGGCTCCACGTAACCTCCAATTGACAGTATATCTCCTTGTGGTGAGAAATATATCCACAACCACATCTACAGGATGAGCTTCTACCTTCTCTAGCACGGTGCTCCTCTGGCATGGGCTCACAATGGCCTTCCACGACCTCCATGAATTGATATCTCATGGCTCATTTGTCATGGGATCCAGAAAAACTGTAGAAAAAAACACTATGGCCTTTGCAATCACTTTATCACCTTCACTTAGCACACCTTGGCCGCCTTGCTCCATGCAATTCCATGGTGCCACAGGATTCCTGGCTCCAGAACTTAACCAATCACCATATCTGCACTGACATGTCAAAAAAATGATTTGAGAAGTTTTGGGGGATCAACGCACTTTTTCCTCACGGATAGACGTTGATCAATACGTTTTTGCCTCCAAAATAAGTGTTGATCCAGCAGCTATACAAAGAAAACAACTCTGCCTCCTCACATGTAGGGGCCTCTCTTCTGCCACCTAAAATCTCACAGTGATCAAGGCACTCTGGATTTGAATCACCAACCCTAAATAAACTCACTCAGGGATCAAAGCATTCCGACTTTGATTTACCAACCTTGGATCTTTGATAGCATGATAAAAAATACAAGAATTGAGTTTATTAATGAAACTGGGCAGCTCTTAGATGAGATACTCCACTTGGAGGCTACCACTACAGAACTCTCTACCTCAATCACATTACCACCATGAATATATAGTCTTCACGCATATAGGGAAGTTAGAACAACTTACCTAAGGAGTACGAAATAATTCCTAATCTAAGTTTCTAGTGAACAAACTCTCTCCTAAATTACATTCTCCATTATGGTCAACGAATTTTAGGTGGATGACAGGGATTTAACATCCATATAATATTTTTAGTAGTATTTATAAATCAAAGGTTGATATTTATCTCCAAAGGAGTTACACATTTTTTTAATTTCAATTCAATTTATTAAATGATAAAATTTTCATATGAACAAGTTTCATATGAAATGGGTTATTCTTTTTTAGACATGTGGTATTGATAAGTTATGGTATTGAACCATGGAATTGTAACAAATCCTATTTAAATATTAGGAATCTCCATGGTAAAGTGGGTGGTGAATTTCCATGGTTAATAATCTTGTTACACTTTGTTTTAAAATGTATATATGTTTAAATTCTATATTAATTATTTTTATAATCAATAATAATAATAATAATTTAAAATATCCTCGATGGGGGTGGGAATTTAAGATGAAAAATGGCGCTAGAGTGGCCTATGGAGCTAGTCGAGCTTCCACATTCTGCACGAAGTTAATGAAGGACATGGGGAAATTTACCCCCGCTCCAAGCGAGCAAGTTATAATACGGATGGCACGTAGATGGGGAAGCATTTTCAGGCATCGGGCAATGAAACATTTTCGGGAGAGAATAAGGTATGTATTGTAGAGGGCCTATGTTAAGTCCCTATATTACTAGTTTAGTCCCTTATTTTTATTAGTGTAGCCCCATTATTGCTATTGTTGTACCCATGTAACCCAAATATTGTTATTATTGTGCCCTTACATTGTTATTGTTAGGTCAGCTAGGATTATATTGTGGGCCCATGGACTCCTATATATAGAAGGAGGTTTTGGTCATTTATATGATCCAAGAATTGTTCATTTATGTAATGTATTAGAGGTTTCCCCCTCAAAGTGGCTATTTATAAGGCGTTGATATCTCTTTTCTTCTATTTTTGGAGCTGGTTTCATAACATTTGGTATCAGAGCTTTGGATTCTAGGGTTTCGCTACTCCAAATAGGTCATCGTGGAATTTTCACTATAAATTTTTTTCTACGAATGTTCAGAAGCTGAAATTTTTAAAGTGCGAAGCCCAAATCCTGAGGAATATCGTCGCAAAATTTCAGAGCTTGGTTCGCAATATTTTCGGAGATATGATCTGTGGAAGTTAGGGCATTGTGCAGGCTCTTGAATTTAACCTAAACAGGTCATCGCGGAATTTTTTCTATAAATTTTTTCTACGAGGGTTAAGAAGCTGAAATTTTCACAGAGAAAAGCTAAAATCCTGAGAAATATCCTCTAAAAATTTAAGATCTTATTTCGCAATCATTTGTGAGATATAATCTGTGGAAGGTAGGATAGTTTCAGGCTCTCGAATTTCATCTCAAAGAGGTGACTGCGGGAAAAACGTCATAACTCTCTCTCTCTGAGCATCGGATTAGGATTCTGTAAAATGTGGCCGCTAGTAGACAGACTGTGGTTTTCGGCATATCAATTTTAGAGCCAAAGGAGGAAACAGTGACACGTGGAAAGTCGTACAAGTTTGCTCTACTGAACCAGTCCATAATTAGGTCATCATGGGAGATTGGGCATAACTTTGTCTTGAAGAATCCAAATTAGTCGACTTGTGGCATTTGAAAGAAGCTTCAGAGATCTACTACAGGGCCGAATTTCAGATATCGAAGATTTTCAACTATAGAGATAATTCAATTTCAATATCGAGCTCCTAAAAGCTAGTAAAAGGTGTGTATTTTTTTTTCCGAATTGCATAAGTCTTGTTTGAAGAATCAAGTTGAATTGATTCCAAGGGCATAGTGTAGAATATATATCAGTATTGTATTCTAAAATGGCCCCTAAAAAGAATTCAACACCTATTAAGCCTTCAGAAGGCTCTACTATGACTCATGAAGATGAAGAATGGCAACATGACATATCAAAATTACAAGAGCAAATTTCGCTCTCGCAAAGAACAACAAAAAATGAAATGGAAGTTTTGAAGAAAGGCGTGGGAACTAAGATGGATGGTTTGAAGAAAGGCGTGGAAGCTAAGATGAATGGTTTGAAGCCAAGATGGATGGCATGGAAGTGGGCATGGAAGCTAAGATGGATGGCATGGAAGCCAAGATGGATGACATGGAAGCTAAGATCGATGAAAATGAAAGACAAAATGGAAAACATGAAGAATGATTTGGAAAAGTTGATACAAGAAATATTTCCTAATGCTGGAAAGATAGTAGAGGAAACTCATAATGAGAACAAAATAAATGTTAATCATGATTTCATAAACTCTAATGTTGGATGGAAGAACCACCATATTCCAAAGATGGATATGAGGAAGTTTGATGGTAAGGATCCGATAACATGGATACTACAGATGGAGCAATATTTTGATCTCAATAATGTGCAAAACACACAAAAGGTACGTATTGTAACTTTACATTTAGAACAAAATACATTTGTATGGTATCGATGACTTTGCTCTCGTAAAAAAATTGTCACTTGGTCAATTTTTACGGAGCAAATGATAGCACATTATGAAGATACAAAAGCAACACCTTCTTTAACCAATTGATAAATCTCAAACAAAAGGGTTTAGTGGCAGAGCACATTGAGAAATTCCAAAAATTGAATATAAGGGTAACTAATATTCTATAGGAACACATAATTGATGTCTTCATAGGTACTTTAAAGGATAACATCCAACATGAAGTTCGTGTTTGGGAACTTGACTCATTGGAAAAGGCATTCAAGTTGGCTAGAAAAATTGAATGTAAAATTCTGGCAACAAGGAAGCCTACCACTCACATATATAAAGATGGAAGTGTTGCTACTCCTAGACTTCCACAACCTACAAGGTTGGACACCACAACAATTGGAAGAAAAAAGAGAAAAGCGGTCAGGTACAACCAGGGATAGAAAATACACTAAATGTCATAAGTGTGTCGAGAAGAAATTATTTTACATATATTGTGAAGAGGAAGAAGAAAATGAACAAGAATCTTCACAAGAAGAGGATATACACCAGGAAGAAACCTTAGAAGAGGAAGAAATGAGTCTGACCATATCGTGTAATGCATTGGCAGGAATTACCACTCCTCAAATTCTCATGATAGAAGGACATATCAAGAAGAAAAATGCAATAGTGTTGATTGATTCAGGTAGTACCCATAATTTTATTCATTGTAAGGTAGCCAGGGAATTGAATTGTTTCCTATACCCAGCACCAGAATATCAAGTGATGGTTTCAAATGGAGGAACTATAAATTTCTCTGGAAAATGCCATAATATCAAGCCAACCATGGGGGAATATGTATTGAATATTCCAATGCTTTCCATTCCTATGGGAGGTGCTGATGTTGTACTAGGAGTACAATGGTTACAATATTTGGGGATGGTAACTTTTAATTTTCAAGAACTTTTCTTGAAAAAAAAATTCAGAATGAAAGGAAGTCGAATTATGGGGTATCGCAAGGAAACCGATAAAGATAATAAGCTCTAATGTCATGACAAAGCTTCTGAAGAAATAACAACAAGGTGTAATTGCACAATTATTCTCACTAGAAGTTCCAATATCAAAATCATCTATTTCGGCAGATCTCCAAAAGGTCTTGGACAATCATTCCAAGGTGTTTGAAACTCCCAAAGGACTCCCACCTATTCGTGATCATGATCATGCTATTCATTTGATTCCGTAGTTCCTCCAAACATCAGGCCTTATAGATATCCTTATGTCCAAAAGAGCGAAATTGAACGTATGATTGCAGAAATGTTAGAGGCTGGTATAATTCAACCTAGTCAAAGTTCTTTCTCTGCTCCAGTAGTATTGGTGCACAAGAAGGATAGATCATGGCGCATGTTTCTGGATTATAGGGAGCTCAATAAGCTCACCATTAGAGATAAATTTCCCATTCCTGTGATTGATGAATTATTGGATGAATTACATCAAATTAGAATGAAGACTAAAGATATTCCGAAAACAACATTTCGAACTCATGAGGGTCATTATGAATTTTTGGTCATGCCTTTTGGCCTTACCAATGCACCTTCTACATTTCAAGGGTTGATGAATTCCATTTTCAAACCCTTCCTTAGAAAATTTGTGCTAGTATTTTTTGATGATCTACTAATCTATAGCAGGTCTTGGAAGGATCATGCTCAACATGTTAACAGGGTGCTCAAACTATTGCAGGAGAAAAAATTATATGAAAAAAAATTCAAATGTTTCTTTAGAGTACAAGAGGTGGAATATCTGGGTCATATTGTATCTCACGAGGGTGTTAAGGTAGACCCTAATAAAATTAAATCCATTAAGGAATGGAAAGTCCACACAACCATAAAGTAGTTGCGAGGATTTCTCGGGTTAACAGGGTATTATCGCAAGTTTTTTAAGAATTATGGGAGAATAACAACACCTCTAACACCATTATTGAAGAAATATGAATTTTCATGGACTCCTGAAGCAACTAAGGCCTTTGAACATATTAAAGAGGCAATGTGCCTAACACCGGTCTTAGCTACGCCAGACTTCACAAAAACCTTTATTGTGGAATGTGATGCCTCAGGAAATGGAATTGGTGTTTTTTTAATGCAATAAGGAAGACCCATTGCTTTTGAAAGTCGTCCAATCAAAGGAAAGTATTTAAAAAATGCTATTTATGAGAAGGAAATGTTAGCAATATTACATGCACTAAAGAAATGGCGACCTTACCTAATGGGAGGACACTTCAAGGTAAAAAATAATCATGATAGTCTTAAACACTTTTTGGAACAAATACTATCTTCAGAAGAGAAAAAAAATTGGGTCACAAAGATGTTGGGTTATGACTTTGAAAAAATATACAAAAAAAGGAAGCTAAATGTTGTTGTAGATGCACTCTCAAGAAAGAATGAAGAGGTGGAAGAATTGCTTTGTCCCATTTCTATTATCCAACCAGATTGGATAACCAAAGAAAGGGATGAATGAAAGAAGGATGAAGAAGTGCAGACACTTATTCAAAAGCTGAAGCAAGATCCTAGTACATCTGACACATTTAGTTGGAAAATGATTCCTTATGGTACAAAGATCGCTTATATCTTTGTAAGAATTCCCAACTAAAACAAAAGATTCTTTTGGAATTGCACACTTCTCCTTTAGGATGACACTCAAAGATCGCTTATATCTTTGTAAGAATTCCCAACTAAAACAAAATATTCTTTTGGAATTGCACACTTCTCCTTTAGGAGGACACTCAAGATTTTTGAAAACTTACCACAGGGTGAAGAAAGAATTTTTTTGGGATGGCCTTAAATATGATATTCAAAAGTTTGTGGCAGAATTTTTGGTTTTCCAACAAAATAAAGTTGAGACAATTAAGACCCCGGGTCTTCTACAACATTTATCCATTCCAAGTCAACGTTGGGAGGAGATTTCAATGGATTTTATCACAGGTTTACCTAATTCCGAAGGAAAGAGTGTCATCATGGTGGTAGTTGATAGACTTACCAAGTATGCACACTTTTGTGCATTGTCTCATCCATTTAAAGCAAGTACAGTTTCTACTACATTTATGGACACAATTCAAAAGCTACATGGAAACCCAAAGGTTATTGTGAGTGACAGAGATCCCATTTTTACTGGAAATTTTTGGACGGAGTTATTTTCTTGTTTGGGTACTCAATTAGTTCATAGCTCATCTTATCATCCTCAATCCGATGGTCAAACTGAGATAGTGAATAAATTTCTAGAAGTATATCTTCGTTGTTTTGTATCTGATAAACAAACACAATGGGTTAAGTGGTTACCTCTCGCTGAATGGTGGTATAACACCTCCTTCCATACTGCAGCAAAAATGACCCCATTTGTGGCACTTTATGGATATCATCCACCATCCATCATATCATCCTTAAGAGAAAATTCTAAGGTTCAAGCAGTGGAAGATCACATCGAGCATCAACAAGAAGTTCTCCAAATTTTAAAGGATAACCTAAATTTGGCACAAAATCGAATGAAAAAATAGGGAGATCAACATTGTAGTGAGAGAAGTTTTGATATAGGAGATTGGGTATTTTTACGGCTACAACCATATAAACAAATGTCCCTCAAGCAAGCTAAGAAGGATAATAAATTATCGCCAAAGTACTATGGTCCTTAGAAGGTGTTGCAAAAGATTGGTACTATAGCATACAAATTGGAGCTTCCTGCTTCTTCGCGAGTGCATCCAATTTTCTATGTTTCATGCTTAAAGAAGGTTATAGGTGAAAATCTTCCAGTTCAAGCAATATTTCCAGAACTTGATGAGGAAGGAAAAATCATATTGGAACTTGAAGCGGTCATGGAAAGAAGAACTCAACATCTACGAAATCGATCAATTTCAGAGTATCTCATCAAGTGGAATAACTTACCCACTAAAGATTCTACATGGGAGGATAAGAATTTTATACAGAAGCACCCAGAGCTACTCAAGCGTTGAGGACAACACTTTTTTTAAGGAGAGGGGCATGTTAGGTCCCTATATTACTAGCTTAGTCCCTTATTGTTATTAGTGTAGCCACCTTATTGTTATTGTTGTATCCTTGTAACCCCAATATAGTTATTATTGTGCCCTTACATTGTTATTGTTAGGTCGGCTAGGATTATATTGTGGGCCCATGGACTCCTATATATAGAAGGAGGTTTTGGTCATTTGTATCATCCAAGAATTGTTCATTTATGTAATGTATTGGAGGTTTCCCCCTCGAAGTGGCTATTTCTAAGGCATTGATCTCTCTTTTCTTCTATTTTTGGAGTTGGTTACATAACATCCTGGCCCAAGTGGACACTTGGGGCAACAATGCAAGGTGAACTTGGTGGATGTGGAAAAGAAGGGACGACGCTATGCTACCTAGTATGGCCTTGTGACCTGGGGGAGGTTTCAATTGACAATGGCATAGGTATCCTTGGGCCCTGGCCTGGCCTGACAGGGGGACGTGGAATTGGTCGTTTTTCCTAGCCGTAGTTATCTCGGGTTCAATTCTGAATCAGAGGTGTGGAAGGATTCTCAACACCTAGCTCTATGGTCCCTACCTCGGCCCCGTATAGACTCTACAGATTCTGGATTGTGGGAGGATACTCCCTCCCTCCCGGTTGCTTGTGCCTACACTATGGGAATTACGATCTCCACGAGTAGACCTCGCCAACAAGCATGGGTGCAGAGATGGAAGGTGGTAAGTGTAAATTCAATTTGGATTTTTCATTTTGATTTTTTGTGGTGTATAATGTGGTTTCAACAGTTCATCCCTAGTAATTTTGGGTCGGGTGGCGGGGGGAGTGTCAACATGCCTCGTTAACATGGGCATGTTCATAGGGGCAGTGCAGGGCTGTACCTGGAAAACCCTCGACGACCTGAAGACACCAGTAATAATTCTGAAGTGACGAAGCACTATTAGTCTACTGCATATATGGCTTTGTCACTAGCTCGTTCTCAAGGCCACGTCGAAGCTTTAGTCACAGTTGAGTCCATAGGGACTCGACTGGACCACATTCAACTTAACATTGATGTAATAAGAGAATATATACATGAGGAAACAAATGAACTCATCACTTACATCAATGACCTCCAGCACTTGAAGAATAAACTCTTGGACTCCATGGAAGGACTCTGACGGTAGAATCTTCACACCCATGACTATATGTGTGACTTAGAAGCTCGAGTAGAGCACATTGAATATCACATGCATGAGTGGGCTCCTCTCTTCTTTGCCCCTCCAATGTCCCCCCCTAATAACCATTCGTAATGCTTGTTTCGGTGTTTTGTAATTTTGTTCCTTTTGTGCCGGAAATAACCAATGACACTAGCTGTCTTGGACTCTCTTCAGGTTTTTTTATTCATAGAGCAAGAACTACGCCAAATCATAAGCCTATGGTGTTGTTTATGATTGTAAGGATAATGCTATCTATGGCATTTTTTCTATGTTAATATGAAATCAACTTGTTGACCGACAAAAAAAAATTAAATTAAATAAAGTTATAATTTAGCTAAGTTTTATGATTTTTTTTATCGTTTTAACAATGTGAGTTGTAACATGAAGTAGGGTCTTGATGCTTATCATGGATTGATGTTATAATTATCCATTCATTTAATTATCTATTTTATATAGTTGCACTAATTAGTAGGTGGATGCTAGGGATTGGACCTCCACAAATTATTCTAGAATATTCTTAGTTGCAGTAACAAATAAAATTTTGGAATCTATCTCAAAATTAGATATACGATTTTTTTCTCTTTTAGTTAAATTGATTAATTAAAAATACTCACATATGAACATGTGTTATATGAACATGAGTTATGGTTTTTTGGGCATGAGTATTCGAAATCCATGGTATTAGCCAATGGTATGGTGGGGGTGGGTCATCCTTCGATGGTTAATATGGGGATTAGGAAATTTAAGAAGCATGGTAGGTTGTCTTGCAAATGGAAACCCGCATGCAATGAAATACGAGTAAGGATGAAAGGGAAGTTGGATTGTTTGTGGAAGGCTTACAAAGTGATGGTTTAGATTGTGATTCTGAGGGATTTTGGTGAAGGATGATCCGTCCTCTATCCAATTGCACCTCAAATGAAATGATGGGAATTAGTGTACGATCAATTGTGTATAATTACATGGTAGGGGAGAATTTTATACGCCCTAATTGATGCTCTCCCTACTTCCTATAACATCATAATTTCTCACTCTCTATGGGTTAATAGGATATTTTCCAAGGTTTCTAATTTAAGGGTGCACTTGGTAAAGAGGAGAGTAGCCCAATTTCATATTTGTAATGGAGGTTCCATTAATGCATGTGAGACCAGTTGGTTATCAGTTGAAAATTAACCAACACATGGCATGTCACCTCTGGTTCACTATGAGCTTGGCTAAGGAAATTCATGTTTGACATAATTTTTATTTATGTTTGGAATAGTGTTTCACTTATGAATTTCCTATATTCAGTACTGGGTATGACATTGGGTTCGTTATTTTCTAGTTCTTCCTACACTTCCTTGGGTTGATAATTCAAGGAGGGTCATTTTTTCCCTCCTCATGAGTTCTTTGTTTATAAATATTTCATGTTTCCACTAAGGTCATTGTTTACCTAACTTATATAAGTCCGAGGTGGCTCTACCTCTCCTTTATTTGTTGTATTCTAATATTTGTTTTTCATACTTCGGAGGCTCCCCTAGTTTCTCTTATACCTCTAAGCTTAGCCTCTTCGCTAATATGAACCTCTCCCTCCCTCTTTCTTTTTTCAACCTTACTTTTCTTCCTCTCTGTGCCTCTCCTTTAATGGCTAGATGGTGCCTCTCCACATCTTAGTGGGGTGGAAGGAGAGGTCATCCTGGTTGTACAACTACCATGAACCCTTCCTCCTCATCTGTCAGTCAGATCTTAGCTTAGGATGTAGCTCAAGAAACTATGGACAAATATAGGGATATAATCTCTAAAGTGATCCAAAGAGTGATTTTGAATGTTGAAGCACAAGTAATACAATAAAGAAGATACATTCCTAATAGGCAAGTTGATTAGGATATCAAGGATTGGATACTGATGTGGGAAACTCTTCTACAGCTCAGTTCCCCTCCCATATGAAAACCATCAATCTATACTGGCATATCAAAACTCTCATAAAAAAAAGTTCTTACTAAGAGAGTTGACACTTAATAAGAAAGGATAATTTCCATGGTGAAACTAATGGATAAAATGAGAAATCTTGATGCAATATAACTAATAATAAATACTTATATACATCTTTTTAATAATTGATGATAAATATTTATATACATATTTTTAATAATAACATAAATAACCTCATCTCTTTTAAAATCTCAATGTTGAAGATCACTTAAAAGAACTTTCTTATAGTTAACTTGTGTTATACTTTTAAAAAAACATCAGAGATAATCACATATAATCATGAATTTTCGACGGGAACCAACCAGTGTGGTTCATCTTCATGACAATATGAGAAATCAGATCAAGGAGACAGAGTTAAAAAATATGGAAAGAGGATCCAAGTAGCCGTTAAGATATGACATCTAGTTTAACTGAGAGAAAGAAAAAAATAAATTAAAATAAATTATATTATATTATATTTAGTTCAATTAGTTAATAATTATAATATATTATATTATTTAATTTCTTAATTAAAAGGTATTATGTTAAAGGGAATATAATCAATAAGGGATAATTATGGTTGAAGAAGAATTATTATTATAAAAAAAGGTCAAAGGTCAAAGATGATTAAGAATATTAATAATATATAGGGAATAAATGAATCTAATAATGACTCTTTGAATAGATACATAATGTAATATTAAATTATTTAATTTATATGAAGATAAATTCGGTTTATTAGTATGTCTTATTATTATATTTATTATCTTATTTTAAAAGATATTAGTACAAACTGTTATAATGAATCTATTCTAATTATTTTATAATATAAGAATATTTTTTATGATATAATATAAGAATATTTTTATGATATAAGGATATATTAAATTTTATAGGTTGATGGAGCTCTTATTTTTATGTAAAAAAAAAAAAATAAGAGTCAAAACCCTAACTAAGGATGAATGGCTGGGATCCAACATCTAGTAACACTCCATCCATCATCTCTATTAAGGTTAACAGGCCTTTTCTTGAAAATGGTCAATCCTCGCAATCACCTTAGCTTCTTCGATGCGAATGTGATGCTTTGTCTTTTCTCCATGCTCTGCTAAGGCAGAGGAGCGTGGACTACGATGCTTAAGGTCCACCACATGCTCATGAATCCTTTGATTAATGGAGCGACCAGTTTCACCAATGTAAGGAGCCCCATAGGAGCAAGGAATTAGGTAAACACCTTTACCATCCCTAGGGTTTATCAGGTCTTTAACTGACCCGAGAAAATTCTAAATAGTATGGAGGGGCTTGAAAGTCGATGAAACATTATGCTTCTTAAGGATCCCAACGATATTATCAGCAGTCCCTTGAATAAAGGGGAGACAGGCCCCAGATAACAAATCACTTGAACATTTTTTATTACATGGACCTTATTCCGCTTTTTGAAAATCTTAAAGGCCCTCAAACTTGTTATAACAGTTCTTAATGAAAACACTCACGAGGTGGGATTTTTCTTCTTGGAGAGATTTTTCTACTAGGGAATTTTCATCTCAATCATGTGAGGATTATGATAAACCATTTCAATTTTAATAAAACATTTATTATTTATAAAATAATTATATAATAATTAATTAAAAAAAAAATTATTTAAAAAATTGAAATAATTTTAATAAAATTGATTGGAAATTTTTAAAAATACCCTATCATCAATTTCAAGATAGTTGGAAAAAAACATAAAAAATAATAATATACCAATTATAAATTATTTAAATAAAAAGAAAATTAAAAAATAATAATATAAAAATTTAGATAAATGTATTAATCACATCATTAGAATTTGGTAGGTTTCGAACCATTTAATGTGGTTTATCTTGAGGATAAGGTGAAAAAAGAAAATCTATCTTAAAGAATAAATAGCGAGGATGCATCATTGCTCGGAAAAAATGGCTTAAAACTAGCCTTTAAAAATCGATTAAGAACTAGCCGTTAAAAAGTAGTTTTTAATTAGTAGGTTCGTTTAGAAAATTGTATTACAATATATTATTTTTATCAATTAAAAATCATTACAAAATTATAATAATTAAATAGAGGGGTTTTATTAGTTTATTTTAATAAAAGTTTTAAAATAAATTATAAAATAAACTAATAAACTAATAAATGGGGTAGCAAGTAAGTGGGCTTGATTATGAGGAAAAACTCCATAGTTGAAGTGTTGGTTACCGGGGCCTATTAAGGCTAGTTTTTAATCATTAGTTTTCAGATATCTTTTCTGGGCAATGACACATACTCACTATTTATTCTTTAAGATTGATCTTCTTTTTTCCACAAGTCTTCTATCTAACAATATAAACATTATAAATTATTTAAATAAAAATATAATAGAAAAATTATAAATTATTTAAATAAAAACATCATTGTGAATAAAAAAAAAAAAATTCCACAGTTTGTGAAAGAGTCCTACAAGACAAAATAAAATTACGAGAATACTCTCCATGGCCCGCTTCATCGATAAGACAAGAATCTCATCTCGAGAGGTCATGGCAGTGCAAGGTTTAAACTTCTATAATAGTATTCCATGTGGAAGGTGATGCAACGCTATGCTTCATTAAAATGATTGAAGTGTCAAAGATGCCTTCCTTTATTAACAACGTATCTTATTAGTGAGGATTCAGACATAACATTTTTTAATAAAATAATATGCAGTTGTCCACTGACGTTGAGGCAGAAGGCAACGACATGGATTTGGAAAGACA
Organism: Pinus albicaulis; assembly: GCA_034641835.2. NCBI lineage: Eukaryota > Viridiplantae > Streptophyta > Pinopsida > Pinales > Pinaceae > Pinus > Pinus albicaulis. Next base: position 758,062,622 of record CM076583.1, on the reverse strand, counting down.
CGCAGTTTTGTATCACTGAGAAACAAACAAAATGTATCCATATTTACTCGCACAACGTCATCCTCGTCTTTTAATTTATTCCATCGAAATCTGCTCACACTATTATATACGTTTATTTATAATAATAAAAAAATGTATGTCGCCGTCGTGCTAGCTGTCGTTTATTTCGTCAGACTTGACCTAAAATTGTAATTGTATATTCAAGCATCGTTGGAAACTAAATCCTCTAGCACATGACATTTGAAGTTTGCACATTAAATTTGTATTTAGTGGTTCAAGGTTTACGATGGTTGAATGTGCAGAATTTAGAAATATGGTGTCTCACAAGGGAACGGTGCAGGTTCCGGCCATGGCCGTTTTAATGATTATTCTATGGGCGCAGCTTGCAGGCCATATTTGTTCTTCGCAAGATGATTGTACTTTCGTATCATCCTTGTTGGAATCGTGTTATAGTGCTCTAAATCCGGGAATTTTTTTTATGAAGGCCGAGGGAGTTTGCTGCAGAAGCTTCGAAAATCTGGAGATCAGGATTCGGGATCACCAGCTTACAAGATATGCCATTTGTGAATGCTTCAAGACCTTTGGTAATAATAAGCAGGTTTTAGTCAACGAAAATCTACTGGAAGTTCAGGCCTTGTGTGGCCCTCACGTTCCCCACCCAATAACCTCCTATTCCGACTGTTTGCACTATGTAAGTATACATAAAATTTAACTTGGATTATTTTGTTGTTAGAATCTTGAATAGCCTAGAAGGAAATATTGTCACAGAGGTTTTTTTCTTTATATTTTAGCTTCATATTTCTAATATTTCTGTCTGCGTGTTGGAGGCTAATGAAGGGATGAATTCCATAACTGCATTGTAAAAGTAAATGCGCAGAACTGTGAGCAAATCCGACTAATAAATCTGATTATGTGCTGATATGGAGTACCTGTATGCTATCGGATTTAGAATGGCAACTGCGGAGCCTGAAGCTGATTATTTCGTTTTCACTACAGAAAATTCCATGACTTGTATTATTGATGCATCTCAGGGAAAGAGAAAAAAAAATATATAACGCTTTCCAGTTCCATTAATATGTTCGGGAGTCTGTTAAAAAAAAATGGAGACAGAAAAGTAGCGTCTATTTTCAGATATAAATATGTTTTTTTGCAGCTTTCTGCTTCATTTCCATGTTGGCATCATTTTGATCGTTTCGCTCACACCCATACCGTTTATGAGTAGTCGACTGCTGGGATTTTCGTTGCAAACTATCTTGTAGATATCTGAATTACCAGAAAACATCTTAAATTCACAAATGGAAATCTTGTTTCTTGAGTGGACATCAAATGGATATGAATCAAAGATGATCGTTGATTTTATGACATATCTATAAAATTTCAAGGAATTGACAATGGAGTTCAGTAGCATTTTTTTTTTATAATTACAGTTACACAGTTCTTAGTGATATTTATATTGGAAACATCCTTTTACCTTCATTTTTTTTATAAAAGATAATTTATTTTTATATTTAAATGTTAAATTACTAAACAATAATGAATCATTATTAATTAAATATATTTTAAATTTATTTAAAATATATATTTTTAAGTATTTTTCGTTTATTTTTTAAAAATGGACAACTTAATTTTTGGCCAAGTTATATGTTGTTTTTATTTAAAATATATTTCTAGATGAATAAAGGAATTGAATACCTATAAATATTGGTAAAATTGTGTACATTTCACATCTCAAATGTCACTAATGATAGAAATTATTTCAGGAGTGGCTGAAATTGTGAAGAGTTAGCCTCACTTGAGTTGGTTAAAATCGTAAAGGGTAGCACAAGCACATAATTTATTTATTCTTTGTCATTTTCCACTCCACCAAGAATTGAAAGAGTAGAGGAATACAAATAGATTATCTTTGTTTGCCTATAGATCAGAATTTCTGCAACTTAGCTTTAGTTATTCATTGATGCAACTCTGTGCGTGCTCTTTTTTTTTTTTTTTTTTTTTTGTCTTGCTGCAACTCTGTTGGTTGTAGATGTTAGTGTTGTTGTAAGTCCTTTGTACTTTGTTGCAACTCCTTTATACATTGTTGCAACTCCTTTGTTTTTCTTGCTGCAATTCCATTACCTGTATTTGTTAGTGTTGTTGCAACTATGTTCAATTTGAATTTGGCTTTCAGCATGTGGTAGCTTGTTTTTTGAAAATAGTATTATATTTGTTATTAAGATTAATTTAATTTTTGAAATTCTGTGAGCTGATAGTTGTAATTGAGTATTTAGTTGTGTCATCTCTCTTTCAATTTGGTATTAGAGCTAGAAAGTGCTCTTTCCCTCTATCTAAAGATTTCAGTTGTTTGGAAGTTGAATTGAAATAGTGACAAATACTAATATGGCTCAGTCATAGGTTCCTATTCCCAATAAGAAAAATACGATTCTTAGTTGAAAAGAGTGAAAATATTATTGTGTTATGACTTTTTTGCATTTGTCACTAATGAGTATCGAGCCTACTGACCATGCAACAAAAATGGCTCTAAGAAATGTAGAGTGAAATATGTTGAACACAAACAAAAAGAAGGATAAAAAAGTTCCTACTCAGTAGAGCTTAATTGACATCATATTTCGAAAGATGTCAAGTGCAGAGTTTTCAAAGAAGGCATGAGACACTTTTCAAACATGTTATCAAGGTGTATCCAAAGTGAAGAATGCCAAACTACAAAACTTGAGGATAAATTTTGAGAATCTAAAAATGAAATACAGTGAGACTGTGGATATTTTATGACTCAAGTCCTGAGTATTGTTATTTTATGACTCAAGTCCTGAGTATTGTTAGTCAATTGACACAATAGGTGATGCCGTCTCAATTAAGATAGTAATTAAGATAGTGATTGAAAAAGTCCTCAAAATTTTTCCAAAGAAATTTAAAAAGTTGTGGTTGTATCGATAGAAGAGTATTATAAGTCCAAGGTACAATGTTATTATTAAACAAAGTATGGTCATTTTTCTAACAATTGAAGGAAGTAGGAAAATACTAACAAACCGTCTACACACATTACAAACGAGTCTAAAGATAATGATAAACTTGTGTTTTTTAACTATAATGTGACTCAACAATCACATGAATAAAAACAATTTTTTTTTGCCAGTAGAATTGAGTTCGAGGTAAAGTTATGATAACGAGGCACGTGTTAAAGGTAGAGTGATTGGTGTATATTCAGGAAATGGTGAGAAAGGAATAATCAATTATGTGTATTATGTACCTAGTTTAAAATGCGAGTTGTTGACCATTAGAGAACTAATAGAGTAAAGGTATAAAGTGTTCTTCAAGAACAAGGGATGTAAAATTATTGATAAGTATCCAAGTAAGCAATTGTTAGCAAGGGTGGAGATGAAAGAGAATAGGATGATTTGACTTATAATGAGAAATAAATTAAAATAATCTTTGAATGCTTATAAAAATAAGCTTTTGGATGAATCTTGGTTATGGCATTTGATATGGAAATTTATAGTTTGATGGTTTACATTTGCAGAAGAAACAAATGGTGAAATGGTTTCCTAATATGAAAAAACCATTAAGCTCATGTGAGAGTTGCATACTTTCAAAGCATCACAAAGAGAAATTTGTATCTAGATTTTTGTAATGGGAAAAAACTGCATTGGATATTGTACACACATATTTGTGTGGACCAACTCAAACACCTTAATTGGCTAATCATGTATAATTTTTAAGTTTTATTGATGATTAAAATAAAAAGCATGGGCTTATCTTCTCAAAAACATCCTAAATATTTTAGTGTATTTAAATTCTTTTAAGTCATGGTTGAAAATAAAGTTGAAAATATATCAAAATTTTAAAACTAAATAGAGGTGGTGAATATATGCTAAATGATTTCATGGAATCTTGTCAGTATAATGGAGTTTTAAGAATGGGAAATATAATTTTGGGCTAAGTCATAACTTTTTTGTTATTTAAAATGTACTTCTATATGTATAAATGGATTGAATACCAAAAAAAAAACCCTTAAAATTGTGTAGTTTTGTGAGTATCATGGAATCAAGAGATAGTTTACTACATGTTATATTCCACAACAAAATGGAGTGGCTAAAGGTAAGAAATGAAAGCATTATGAATGTGGCTTGAAGCATGTTTAAGGAAAAGCATATGCCAAATTAATGTTGCGAAGAAAAAAATATTTGTCCAATTTATATTCTGAATAGGAGTGCAACTAAGAGTGTGAAGGGTCAAATTCTTGAAGAAGCTTGGAGTGGTAAGAGTTATCATTTATCTCATTTGATGACTTTCAGGTGTATTTATTATGCACATGTAACTAAAGAGAAGAGAAGGAAGATGGATTAATGAAGTGAGAAGTGTATTTTTATTGGATATAATTAATATTCTAAGGCATATAGACTCTATAGTCCCATCATTGAGATGTATATTATTAACATAGATGTTGATTTCAAGGAAGAAGAGGCTTGGGATGGAAGCATAGATAAATATTTAAAGAGGGATTTATATTATCTCGTTGAGATGATGATGGACATGATTAGGGTGTATAGGGTGAAAAATTGATTCCATATGTGCATACAGATGCTGCAAGTACTTCAGAAAGGAAGTCACCAAGAGCCATTCCATTATAGTTCAAAAAAACCAGAAATCAAGAATGTGGCGAATGATTAGGTTATGGTTGACAACAAACAACAAGATAAGAGGTAAAAAATGACTCAAATATTGCATTAGCTACATTAAGGAAGAGAATTAAAGGCTATAAGACTAAAAGAGTAAGAGAATTATATGAGAAAAATGACGAAATTGATAAAGTTTCAAATTTTGCATTAATTTCATATGATCTTGTAAACTTTGAAGAAGTCGTTAAAGAAGAAGTTTCGATAAAGGATATGAATGAAGATATTGATGCCATAGAAATAAATTATAATTGAGATCTTGTAGATATATGTGAAGGAAAAACTAGTATAGGTGTTAAATGGATTTACAAGACCATGTTGAATTCTAAACTTGAAGTTGAGAAACATAAAGGAGAACTTGTAGCTAAACAGTTCAATCAACAAGTCCACATTGAATATATCAAAACTTCTGCACTTGTAGCTAGGCTTGTCATAGTAAGGATGGTGTTAGCTATTGCACCAAAAATAAATGGCAAATGTACTTGATAGATGGCAAGTTTTCATTTTAAATTTATTTTAGAACAAAAAATTTATGTGAAACAACCTTGAGGATATGAAATTGATGGTCAAGAACACAAAGTCTATAAGCTAAAGAAAGAATTACTTGGACTAAAAAAAGCACCCCAAGTATGCTATAGTAGGATTGATGAATATTTGAATAAATAAGGATTCGAAATAAGTACAAGTGAACCGACCCTATATACAAAGGTAAATTAGGAACGTAAATTTTTGAATTTTCTTGTATTTTGATGATTTAATTTTCATCAAAGATATTTAAATAGATGATTTTAAAACAACCATGAAATCAAATTTTGATCTTACTGATTTAGGGCTAATGAAATATTTTCTTAGTATTGAAATAATCAATCCCAAAATGGTAGTTATTTTTCAATCTAAGCATGTAAAAGATATATTGAAAAGGTCTAGGATGGTTAATTATTAGCCAACTATAACACCAATTAAAATTTGTACAAAACTTAGTAAGAAGGATCAAGTGTCAAGTGTGATGTGACCTTGTACAATAAATTGGTTGGAAGTATAATGTATTTGAATGTATCAAGGCCTGCTATAATGTTTGTTGTAAGTTTAATTTCCAGCTTTATGGAATCTTCGAAGATGACCCATTTGCAAGTTGGAAAAAACATCTTAACATATATTGTCATAACAACAAAATAGAGTATCATGTATAAATAACATCTAGATTTAAAGTTGTCGAGATAAATAGGAAATGATATTCTAGGAATTGTTGATGAGAAGAAGAGCACATGTGGGTATGGTTTCATTTTTGGATTAGGTACAATAGCATTAGCGTCGAAGAAGAAATTCATTGTGACTTTATAATATTTTAAGGTAGAGCATGTTGTCGCAACAATAACAACTTGTAAAAATGTATGGATGATGATGCAGGAGCATCCACCCACACCAAAATGAAATCGGTTTCAAGATGCTTCTAAAAAAGAATCATGGCAGCTAGAGACAAAGGGCATGAATCCACCTTGATTTTTGTGTAAAATGTACCCTCTAGAAGGAATTAATGGAAAGATTCACTATTAGCATTTTTTTTTATATGTTTATTTTATATAGGAAGTCTGCCAGTGTTAGAAAAAGTATGGCCAATGTAATGTGATATCAGGCCAAATGGTGTCAGGCCCTTAGCGACCATAATATCTAATATTGTTTCTTTTTAAATTGAGTATTCCATGTGCTGGTTAAAATGTGTGTACTTATTTTAAGTTCCAAACCCTACCTAAAATCATAGTCACTGCATTTTATTTGAGTGAGGGTCACGAGAGTTTTATCATTGCAGAGACCATAATTAATAGGGAAGGGTGGTCCAAGTAGTCTAGGCTCAATCTAAGGTGTAACCAAGAGCTGTTAAGAAGCATCACCAGGAAGGTGAAACATCAAAATGTTGGACCAAAGAAGGGGCGAAAGTTGAGTGAGGGGCTACCAAAATGTGTCACTGAAAAAATTTAGAGACCATGGCGTGAAGGGGTGTAAACATCGATGTCTAAAGTGTACAAAATGTGGCGTTGGAATTTTGTCAAAGGTCATTAGAACAAAAGGGGAGTGAGAAAAGTCATGGTTGGTCCCAACACTAGTCGCCTATTGCGAAGATAATGGAAAGGGGGTCGACACACAACCTAGTCTGAAGGTTCAAACCTGACTTGTGTGGGGCCCTGCCGACATACTCAGGTGCGGCCACAACTTGGTCAATGACATAATTAGTGAAAAAACATAATTAGGAGATCATGAAAATTTTAAAGTGTGAGAGCTTGATTCAGGAGCATCAACCCACCCAAAAAAAACAAAATCGGTTTAAGAACGCTTCCAATAAGGGAATCTTGGCGAATTGAGACAAAGGACATGAATCCACCTTGATTTTTATGTAAAATGTACCTTATAGAAGGCATATGTGGAAAGATTATCTGTTAAGGGTATATTTTGTTTGTTTCTTTTATATAAGAAGCCTACCAGTGTTAGAAAATGGTTGACCAATGTACGTGATATTAGGCTGAATGGCACGAGGCATTGAGTGGTCATAATATGTAATCTTATTTCTTTTTAAATTGAGTATCCTCTGTGTTGGTTAAAATCTGTGTGTTTTCCTTAATTTCCAGACCCTATCTAATATCATAATCATTTCATTTTATTTTAGTGATGGCCATGAGACTTTTCCAATTGCAGAGACCATAATTAACTAAGAAGGGTGGTCCAAATGGGTTAGGTTGAAGCCAAGGTACCACCAATAGCTACTAGGAACCATCGCCAAGATGGCGAGAATGTTCGTATCTTGTACTGAAGAAGGGATGAAGTTCAGGCGAGGAACCGTCGAAACATGCCACCAAGAAAAGGTAGAGATCATGGTGTGAAGGGGAGTAAATTTCCACAACTAAAGTGTATAGAAGATGGCGTTGGAATTTTTTCAAAGATAATCGAAACACAAAAAGGGAGTTAGAACCAACATTATTAGGCCTGACATTAGTCGACTGTCGCAGAGAGAATAGAAAGGGGGTTGACCCTCGACCTAGTCCAAAGGTCAGACCTCGAATTTCTTTGGGCCTTGTCAGTGTATTAGGGCATGAATCCAACCTGGTGAATAATATAATGTTCCGACCCCTTGAGAAGTTATGCCAAGGGAGAGCTTGTGTTTGGGAATGATGTTCTGATGTTTGATTTGGCCTCTACATGAGGATGGTCAAAGATGAAGTGTCGGGATGGGGATTAGATGGAGATGTGGTTTAATAATTGCTTCATTGTACCAATGATTTATAATTTTTTTATTGCAATTAAGGCGCAAGAGCGAAGATTGTGGGCACATAACCCAAAAAATTTCAGAATTGTAGCCACCAGGGGATCGAAATGAGAAGACCTTGGTTCGATATTCATCAAATGAGAAAATTTTTGAATGATTTATTACACGAAAAAGAAGAACCAACTCAAATTTTCTATGATAACAATATACCATTGTTATATAGAGAAATTTTGAATTTAATAAGAGTATGAATATTGATACAATGTATAATTTCACTCTAGAATTAGTACACACTAGTGAAATTTGTATGGAGTTTTGCAGTTCAAAATATTAGTTTGTAGATATGTTTACAAATCCCTTGACAAAGAAGTTATTTCAAATTCATGGGAAAAGTATAGTGGTGCGTATGATGTAACACAATTTTTTTTCTTTTTGAATGAAATAATTACGAGGGGGAATTTCAGTAATAGTAATTATTCCACTGGTGTCCGAAATCATGAAATTTACCAACACCTGAGTTTATTAAAATCATAAGGGGCAACACTACCACGAAATTTATTTCTTATTTGTCCTTTTACCCAATTAAGATTAAAAGGGTTGTCAATAAAGCAGAAATTTAATTTTTAAATTCCATTAAAAAACTAAAGGTTATGTATAAATATGGATAAATGTAATAGACAAGTGGAGGAATACAATCAAAATATTTGTGTTTACATGTAGCTCATAGTTGTTGCAATTCAATAGTAACTATTTGTTACTATTGTATCTGTTGTTTCTGTTTTTGCAGCTTTGTTGTCCTTTTATTCTAACTTTGTGTTGGGTGTGGATGCTGATTATCTTCTTTATGTATCGCCGCATTGGATCCCTGTCATTAACGGGGCAGAAACATCGTCCGTCATTTAATCACCTTCAGGGGGGTCAAGGTGGCAGCGACACCGAAGCTAAAAACATATGTGAAATTTCCTTGTAAAATATTGTAATTTCGTAGTCAATATGGGTTGTTCATTAGGCAGATTATCTGATGGTAGAATTTATGTTTAATTTGGAGTCTTTTTCCCTAGAAGGCAACCCCCTTTGTTGTATGAGGATATTGTATTGCAGTTGTGTAATTGTGTGTATACTCTGAGTGAGAAATAACAACGGGGATTGTGTGAGAGATTAGAGGATATTACAGTTGATTTTTTGTAGGTTGTGTCTCTTCATTTTGCTGGATAATATAAAGGAAGTATTGGCTATTTCCGTGGGTGTAGCCCAAGTTGGGTGAACCACATATATTTGTGTCTCTCTTGTTTTATATGTTCTTTTTGTGTTTGTATATATGCATATTTTATGTGTTCCTTTTCTCTGTAATATATAATTTTCTAACAACTGGTATGAGATCCGATGGTATATTTTTCTAATAAACTCGTAGGAAAGAAAAATTCTTGGTTCGAGTGGGAGAAATGGAAGAAATTGGCACGTTTAGGGTCAAGAAATTTAACTGCCAAAACTACCAACTGTGGAATATGCAGATGGAAGATTATCTGTATAAAAAATATTTGTATCTACCATTGAGCGGAAAAGAAAAGAAGTCATCAGGTATGAAAGATGAATAATGGGAGATTCTAGATAGAAAGGCACTTGGAATGATATGGTTGTGCCTAGTGACAATGGTAGCCTTCAATATTTCGAAGGAAATGAAAACATAGGGTTTAATGATGGTATTTTCAAAACTATATGAAAAAGCGTCGTCAAATAAGTTATTTATTATGAGACGTTTATTTAATATGAAGATGTTAGAAGGTGGATCTCTTTCTGACCATTTAAATGAATTTAATACAGTTGCTAGTCAGTTGAGTTCTATAGGGGTAAACTATAATGATGAAGTTAGGGCTATGTTGTTCTTGTGCTCATTTCCAAAAATTTCAATTGGTTTAGTTATGGCCATTAGTAACTCTCTCTCTGGATCTTGTGCTTTAAATTTTGATGATGTTGTCGGTGCTATCCTTAGTGAGGAAATGCGACGGAAAAGGTCTGGTGAGACATCAGGAAATTCTTTGAGTGCAAATAATAGGGGCAGAAAAATGGAAACAGGAAAGAGCTCATGATATCATAGTAAATCAAGGAGAGGTAGATTCAAGTCTAGATTAGGGAGAATGTGATGAAAATGTGGGAAGAAAGGAAACCTAAAGAAACACTGTAAGTCTCGGAAGGGAAAAGAAGGACATGCACAACAACAAAACAATCATGAAGAAAATGTGACAGGCGATGTGCTAAATTATTCTTTGATTCTTTCTTTAGAAAATGGTATTGATGCCAGGGTGGTTGATTTAGGGGCCTCATTCCATGCCACACTTAGTAAGAAACATTTTCATGACTGTGTTCAAGGATATTTTGGACATGTTCGCGTGGGTGATGATAAACCCTGTAAAATCATTGGAAAGGGTAAAGATTTTGTAAAACAACAAAATGGAAACCAATGGTTATTAAAAGAGGTAAGGCCTGCTCCAGATCTGAAGAAAAATATGATTTCAACAAGGAAGTTAGGCGGTGAAGGTTTTGTGACAACTTTTACAGATAAAACCTAGAACTTCAATAAGAGATCCACGATAGTACAAAAAGGCGAAAAGGTCGGTACATTGTATTTATGAAATCATATTTCTAATTGTGTTAGTGCCTTAACCTCCAAAGGAAAAGATGTAGCATTATGGCATTATAGGCTCGAACACATGAGTGAGATGGGGATGAATATTCTTCACTCAAGAAACTTGTTTCCATGTTTGAAGAATATTGATTTGGATTTCTATGAGAATTGTGTTTATGGAAAAGAGAAACGAGTGAGATTTCTTAGAGTTGAGAGATAAAAGAAAAGAAAAAAATTATAGTTTGTGCATACAGCTATATGGGGACCTTCTCAGGTATCATCTCTCGGTGGCTCTCGTTATTATGTTACTTTTATTGATGATGAAACTAGAAAAAATTGGATTTATTGTATTTATTATAAACTGGATGTATTTGAAACTTTCAAGAAATGGAAAGCTCTGGTTGAAATTGAGACAGGAAAGAAGTTAAAGTGTCTCAGATCAAATGGAGGTGAATATTGAAGCAAAGATTTTTATAGGTACTGCTTAGATCATGGAATTCGTAGAGAGAAGACAGTTCCAAAAACACCATAGGAAAATGGTGTGTTAGAAAATATGAACAGGACAATCATAGAGCGTGCAAGTTGCATGAGATTGCATGAAACATTTCCTTCACATTTTTTGGCAGATTCTATAGATAATGTTGTTTATCTAATAAACAAAGAGCCTTAAAGTTCCTTGGATGGTGGTATTCCAGAGGAGGAATGGACAGGTAAAATGATAAACTACTTATTTTTAAATTCTTCTAGTTGTGAGGCCTTTGTCCTTATTAATAAAGAAAAATGAACAAAGCTTGAGGAAAAATCAAAGAAATGTACCTTTATTTCATAAGGTGTTAATTATTTTGGTTATTTCATATATGATTATGAAAATCACAAAAAAATTAGTTGCAGAGATGTAATAATCAATGAAAATGTATTTTATAAGGATCTATTGCAGGAAAAGAAACATGAAAAACAAAACAAAGAATACATAGTTCTTGATGAGATCACAAAAAAAGTAAAAGTGCCTAAAAATAATAATAATCAACAGCCACAACAACAAAAACCACCACAACAACAGTAGGCACATCAAACACCTAAAAGTGGTGTCAGAAGATCCACTACAATTAGTAGACCCCCTCAATGATACTCTCCTTCATTATATTATTTAATTTTGACTCATTCTGGTGAACCTGAATGTTATGAAGAAGAAATTCAGGTAGAAACTAGGAATAAGTGGGATCTAGCCATGAAAGAATGGATGGACTCCTTAATACATAACCATACTTCGGACATAGTCAGGTTGCGTGCAGGTAAAACAACATTGTAAAATAAATGGGTTTACACGTTGAAGGAAGAAGATGGAGCAATATAAAGGTACAAAGGTAGACGTGTGGTGAAGGGGTTTGGACAGAAGAAAGGTATTGAATTTCATGAAATATTTTCTCATGTTTTTGAAATGACTTCAATCTTAAATATTTTAAGTCTTATAGCAATAGAATATTTTCAACTTGAATAGTTAGATGTAAAGACAACATTTCTCCATGGAGATTTGGAGGAAGAGATATATATGTAGAAGCCACAAGAATATGAGGTCAAAGGGAAGGAAAAATTTGTGTGAAGGTTGAAGAAGATATTGTATGCCTTAAAACAAGCTTCGAGGCAGTGGTATCCAAAATTTGATAGGTTTATGTATGAAAAAGGTTATACTAGATGTCACTTTGATCATTGTGTTTATCTGAAAAAGAAAAATGATCGTAGCTATATTATATTTTTATTGTATGTAGATGACATGCTTGTTGCAGAATCTAACATGCAGGAAATAAATGTGTTCAAAGTAAAATTGGAAAATTCATTTGCAATGAAGGATTTGCGAGCTGCAAAAGAAATCCTTGGTATGAGAATAACTAGAGACAGGAAAAATCGCAAATTAACATTGTCTGAGAATGAGTACTTCAAAAAGGTGTTGAAAAGATTTAATATGCAGAATGAAAAACCAATTAGTACACCTTTGGCTAGCCATTTCAAACTTAGTAGGGAGATGTGCCCCAAGACCCAATAATAAATGGATTATATGTCTATAGTTCCATATGCTTCCACAGTTGGAAGCTTAATGTATGCAATGGTCTGCACAAGGCCTTATATTGAACATGCAGTGGGAGTTGTAAGCAGGTACATGAAAAATTGAGGAAAAGAACATTGGATGGTAGTGAAATAGATTCTCACATATTTGAGAGGTACCACAAAGCAAGCATTATGCTTTTTTGGTTCAAAAATTTCTCTACACGAATATGTTGATGCAAATACGAAAGGTGATAGAGATAAGAGGAGGAGCTCTACAGGGTATGTATTTACTGTAGGTGGAGAAACTATCAGTTGGGTTTCAAAAATGCAAATTGTTGTTACACTTTCAACATCAAAAGCACGGTATGTTGCTGCTATAAAGGCCAGTAAATAAATGATTTGGTTACAAAGGTTTATGGATGAATTGGGTAAGAAGTAGGATATGGGAAGTTTATAAAGTGATAGCCATAGTGCCATTCATCTTTCAAAGAACTCAACATTTCATTCCAAGACTAAACACATGCAACTCAAGTACCATTTCATATGATCATTGTTGGAAGATGAACAATTGAAGCTCAAAAGGGTACACACTAGCTAGAGTCCTGCAAACATGTTAACAAAAGTTGTAACCATGGAGAAAGTAAGATTTTTCTCAGTTTCAATTGGTCTTTAAGTATGATGATAAATATGAAAAACACCTAGTTCCAAATTGGAGTCATTGTCCAGCAAATAAAGTAACAATGGAGTTTCTATAATCACTCTCTAAATATCAGATTTTTGGGTGTGGAGTCTGATTATCTTTTTTATGTATCGCCACATTGGATCCCTGTCCTTAGCGGGGCAGTGATGTCGCTGGTCATTTAATCATTGTTAGGGGGGTCTGGGTCATCATTTAAACTTTCCTTGTAAAATATTGTAATTTCGTAGTCAATATGGGTAGTTCATTACGCGATATGATGGTATAAGTTATGTTTAATTTAAGGTTTTTTTCCTTATTACTAAACCCCCTCTATTGTATGAGGGTACTTTAATGCGACGATGTAATTGTGTGTATACTCTGAGTGAGAAATAGCAAGGGGAACTGTGTGAGAGAATAGAGGATATTACAATGGATCTGTTATAGGTTGTGTCACTCCATTTTGCTGGATAATACAAAGGAAGGATTAGCTATTTCTGTGGACGTAGCCCAAGTTGGTCGAACCACATATATATGTGTCCCTCTTGTTTTATATGTTATTTCTTTGTTTGTGTTTCCCCATATTTTATGTGTTCTATTTCTCTATAAGATATAATTTTCTAACACTTTGTTTGTTGTAGCCTTTATTGTTGTCGCAACTCCTTTGTATTTTTCCTCAAATCATATGATATCATTCTTTCAACTCCTCTATACATTGTTGCAACTCCTTTGTTATCGTTCTTATAACTCTACTCATTGTACATGTTATTGTTGCTACAAATTTGTTGAAACAACAATTCTATTAGATTTTTTGTGGTTGCAACTATGATGTAGCTTATTGTGAATATAGTATTGTATTTGTTACAAATATTAATTTATTTTTTTGAATTTTGGGAGTTGACAGTTGTAGCCGTCTATTATATTGTGCACTCTCTCTTATAAAATTGTTTAAAAATATTTGAATAAGACTGAATATTAAAAAACTTATACTATAACATATAAATATATAGTAAATGTATATTCATTAGTCTTATTTTAATAGAAATAAGAGAATCTATTCAAGTTTTGACCATTTATTTTTTCCTTCAAATAAATTGATATTAATGTTGAAGAACGATATGTTTTTAATCTTTCACAAATAATTCATAATTATGAGATATAAAAAAATATTTATCTTAACTTTGGACTTATTAACTACCATTGTGAGGGATCATATCTCTTGAGGTCCAAACATCTTTTATAGTGTAAAACTTGAAGAAAGGTTTTCACTTTGAGAGATTTGAGATAAATCCCATGTTAAGATGGATCTTTGTTCTACACACACAGACACATACCATGTTGAGCATGGAGGGAATTTCACATCTCTTTCATTTTGACAAACAAACCAGTAAAATCTTCTGACTATACAATTCTTCATGAGATTGTAATTTTTGTTGTTTAAATTGCATTTTAAAATGAATTAAGGGATTCAACACCTTAAAATCTTATTCAATACTCCAATTATGTAAACTACATAACTTAAACTTGAAATTACAACAAATCCTTACTAGATTTCAATTAAAATTGACTGAGATAAATACAATTGACGAGATGTTTGGTTCCTAAATTCTAGTCGATCTTGCAGCATGATAATCTCCCATGACGATATATCAAGACTAATTGATGAAAGGACGATGGTAGTCAATACTGAAAATTTAAATAAGCTTACCAACAAAGTGGTGGATGCAGGTACTATCAGAGGTATTAACATTACCTACAGATGGGAGATTACTCACAATCTCTTTTTTGATGATGTTTTGATGTTTGGAATGCATATTAAAAATATATGGCTGGCCATTCATAACATTTTCTCTATGATGTGCGGCCTCTGGGATGATGGAAAATGAAGGAAAGTCTTGCCTATACCATACAGAGAAAGACAAGGAATTATATGAAGATATAGGTAAGTTGTTCAATTTCCAAACCGAGAGATTAGAAAAAGGATTTAAGTACCTTGGTTTTCATATGAAGCCAAAAAAATATAGAGTGGATGACTGGTGATGGCTACTGGAAAAATATAATAGAAGAATCCATGGTTAGACGTTGATATGGTTATCCAAAGGGGGGAGACTTATTCTTGCACAAGCCATATTAGAGCAGTTCACTGTATACTGGACATATTTATACTCTGTCTGTAACAACCATACATACCGCGAAAAAGAAATGACAGTCTTTACTTTATACATTAAAGTTAAAACCAGTAACAAAATATACACATTATGTATTACCAAGAATGCTTATTATAACTCGAATTTAAAATAAACATAACTTTTATTATCGTTCTAACCATCTTGCGCATATATTTCACTCTTTGCCATATACTATGGAATTTCCTTAACGCATTTTAATGGTTTACTTATTATAAAATTAAAGTTTAATTCCGCTTTTTCAAACTTAAAGTTAACCCATAGCTTTAAGAACCCTACATACGCTATAATCTTGCACTTGTTTTCTCTGAGGAGATAGTTGGAACAACCAGGCTCACAATTGTTATAGTACTGGTGATTAATTTTTTCAAATAGCTATAAGATTTCATGAGACGTGCTGCGATTCTCGGTGTGACCTCTGTCGTTGAATGTATAGAGATCTACAGTTGGCATTTGGGCGGGAGATGCATTGTTATCCCCGCCAACCCAACCCTAATCCTCTTTGGTCTAATGTTGGAGCCGAGTCACTTGTTCCAATCAAAGGTTTGGCTTTCTGCGACGTCTCTGAACTACAGCTCTGTCTCCATGGTAATTTCACCAGTTTACCAAGGATAACCCAGATTGCCTACCTCATGGAGCTGCTGCATAGCACGGAGGGAATGCATTGCTGACAAAAAGGGTTTTTGGGTCAAACTCTTTTCATTGTTGTAATTGTGTCTTCTTCACAACTGATCTTTCTGCTTCAATGAACAAGTAAATGTTTCTGTCTCTTTTTCTTAAGTCTTTAAAGCATTTCCAGAGTTATTTTTTTTTAATATAAATCTTCTTGGTTCCCTTCTCGTGCTTTAAGTCTCACCCCTCATAGCTTTCTGCGTTTATTTGCAGTGTTAAGGCTCGATTCTTAAAGGGAGAAACCAAATGAATGATATCTCCAGTAAGATTTTAAATGTTATCTCCTTATCATGAAATTTGTTCCTTTCTCAGAATAGAGTTAATTTACTGTTCAGAAAAGTAATCTTACCCATTTTTCTTCCTCTGCCATTGTTACAAGTCAAATTCTGTAGGTCAACATCCATTATGGTTAGAATATCTCTCGACTTAACTCTCAGTCATTTTCAAGATTGGCCTCAAACACGGCTGACACACTTAGCTAACTGTTCTAGGTACTTAAATTACTTGCTTACTGTCAAGGGATATTGATTATCTTCAAACGACCCTCTAAAACTTCACGGGGTTTTTAAGTCCGAAATATTATTATCTTGACAGCTGGCCTATGCTAGGGCATGAACCCCTTTGGTTTATATTTGTATTGTAATATTAAAGTTCAAGTAGGGACACAATATATATGAAATCAGAAGGTTTTTCGTGTTACTGACTGTATACATTATCTGCGTTTTGAAACGAGGAAATGAGTTTGGGATTCTGGTTTTAATGCATTTTCCCAGTTTTGCAAGTACTGTATAATTTAATCCTATTAAGTCTGGAAAACCATGTGGACTGTTCACTTCCTTTAATTTCATGTCTTTCTATCACTTAAGCATAGTAACTTATTATCTCTATACTGAAAAATAAATATTGCTTTTTCTTTTCCCATTTAATGTATTTCAGGGTATGCTTTTCCTTCATTTAACATAGAACTATATTTTCTGGATTTATGGTTCAAATTATCACTCTTATGCATGAAAAGAAAATCGATTAATGATATTATGAAAGGCTAATTGTTACTGTCCTTCTCTTTTCTATTTTTAACCTCTTGTTGAATTAAATAATAATTTAGAACTTGTAACAGTATTGTTATATAGGGTGACCAGATCACCTCGGTTAGTGTCTGAGTTTTTAATAATTTATGAGGGACGACGTGTCTTGAACTGAGATTCCCCTAGCATCCAAGGCCGACAATCCTCTCTTCTTTCTTTAGTCCTCTAGAATATAGCTTACAGTGTTATGAGAATACTTCTTTTTCCATTCTCATAGAAATCTGATAATGTTTATTAGTTATATACATTTTTAAAGAAATCACTATTACATCTATTTAGATCTTTACTGTCTTTATTTTAAGAAACCTGTGTATAAAATAAAAGAATTGTTCAGCATCTATTCTTCTCTGTATACTCTATACCCACATAGCTCTTTACTAAACTATTTTCGAATTTCATCAATAGTTAGTAAAATATAGTAAATATTTATCCCAATCCTTCCAATCACCTGCCTATAGTCAGTTTTTCTGTTTCTATTACAAGTGAAAAAATACTTGAACGATAGAATAAAAGTATTACAGTGCTTAGTCACAGAGAATAGTACAGTTCACTTATCTGGTTAAACAATTTGTTGCTGTGGTCCTCCCGACCATCAAGAGAGGCGATTATGTCCTCCTCTTGCCCCCGTGCTCCAGTCCTGGAAGGTACAGGTTAACAGTGGATATTTCTGTTGTGACCTCACGACACCTAGTCTCGTCAGCACCAGAAACAATTTCCAGGATGGCTGAGTGTTTTCCACTGGTCTCTACCAGCTCTAAAAAATCCACACACTTCCTTAGTCCCGGAACCCTGATCCCCTACCTTTACCAGGATCAATCTCTTATCCCCAGAGGAGTACGTAACTGTTTCCAACTATTCCCAACCACCTTCCAGTTCTTGGAAAACATTTACCATCAGATTTCACTTTTTATGAAGTTATTTTGCATAACTGATTTTATTATTTTTAATTAATAACTTTTCAGTGACATTAATAATTCCACTCTTTTATTAAAACAATAATTAAAAATGTCTTTTAACTAGTTATCAACTAGTTATCATTAATGCAGCTGTCACACTGTCCCAAAGAAAATCATCAATAAGATCAGGTCCATGGTGGCCAATTTCATTTGGAATGTGGGCAGGGAGAAAGGTAAATATCATTTAGCAAAATGGGAGCTGATCTCGAAGCCAAAGGAGTTGGGAGGTTGGGGTATATTGGATCTTGAGCATTCTGGAAAAGCTATCCAAATGAAATCGCTATGGAGGGGTCTTAATTCCTCTGGAATCTAGAACGACACATTAAGGTTTAGGTATCTAAATGATACGGGAATTGAGGATTTATTTCTGAAGGTATGGGGAGCTCATAGAGATGAATCTATTATTTGGAGAGGTTTTAAAATGATTTGGAGCCACTTCTCGGAAAATATTCTATGGTCTTTTGGCTGTGGAGGAAAGATCCTGATCAGCCACCCTAGCATAAGGGGAACATTTATTACACCCGTTATTAGAGGGGGGTGATTACTCACCTAAAGGGAAAAGTGATTTTCTATATGGGACAAGCTGTTAAGGATTATATAGAGGGCATCCCGAGATGGAAATCGTTAAAACAGATGGATATACAGGGGACTTTGAAAGATGAGTGGGACAACTGTACTGAATTTCTTAGAAGTATGGGTTTAAAAAACCAAAGCTATGGCAATCAGGTGACATGGGGTGGAACAACAAAAAATGGGCAAATTATAGCAAATGAAAACTACAAGTTGCTGAAATATCAAAAACATGGACCCGACAGACATTGTTGGTTTGCAGAAGTATGGAAAGCGAATGCAAAGATTAAGACGATTATCTTAACATGGCTGGTTTGGAGGGACAAGAACCTGACATGGACAAACCTACAAAATAAAGGGAATATTGGTCCTGGTATTTGTAGATATTGTATGAATGAAAATGAGGATAATATGCAATTGTTCTACTCCTGTACTTTCACACAGGACATCCACACTGGCATAAGTAAACATTTCCACCTACAATATATAGAACATGAGAACACTAAAGACTACATCAAATGGTGGCTAATGATATGTAAGTCACTCATGAACATTCCTGTCTTATTTCACTCATGCATTCAGTGTTGCAGAAATAAATGGATATTTGAGGAGGCAAGAAGTAGCCCGGAAAAGATTTGCTACAAGATCATTAATTTATTGGAGAAATTAAAATACAATATAAGCCCCCGCCGAATTTATCAAAGAGATCGTGTCCATTCGAAAGCCACTACCTCGATGGAGTTTTCGATGGGGCATCGCAACAATCCAGATGTGGATGTGGGGCATGGTTGATGATTACCTCCACATGGTACTACAAAATACATTGGTATGGAGGATTGGGGACCAATATGAGAGCTCAAATATTGACATTATGGGGTCTTATGTAGTTTGCAGCTCAGTTATAAATGGACAAATTATGGGTTTTGGGTGACTCACAGGTTCTCCTGGATCATCTCAACAAGGGGAAACTGGGTATCTCAATACATGGTTGGACAGAATAAAAGAGCTCAAAACATCATTCTCCAACATAATCTTTAAGCATATCTACAGAGAAAAAAACCCTCAAACAGATAGGCTATCCAGAAAAGGGCTACATAGAAACTTTAGAGAGATGCACTACGAGCTTTATGACTCTTCAAGAGCTGGTGCGAAAGGTATGGTAAATTTTTTCTGAAAAAATTATATGGTAATTAAAAGTTTTTTGATACTGTGTGAAAGGAGAAAAGAAACTACACTACAACACTGTGAGAAATAATAGACGACACTTTGATACTTTGATGCAAAGAATGAAACAAGGATAAAAAGAATAGTACTAATATAACATGATGTTATTATACTAGTTTTTTTTTTTAAATGATGATTACACAATATGCAGATATTTATGCACAAATGATTATGTATAATCTAATATAGTATATTCCATGTAATATCCTTGAAATTTTAGAAGTTTTGCAGTGGTACATAATATAAACGCGTTTTTCCCACTGAAAAAAAAATTACGACAATACTCTCCATAGCCCGCTTCATCAATAAGAAAAGTATCCCATCTCGAGAGGTCATGGCACTGCAAGCTTTAAACTTCTATAATAGTATTCCATGTGTAAGGTGATGCCACGCTATGCTTCATTAAAATGATTGAAGTGTCAAAGATGCCTTCCTTTATTAACAACGCATCCTTATTAGTCAGGACTCGGTCATAACATTTTAGAATAAAATAATATGCAGTTGTCCACTGCAGACGTTGAGGCAGAAGGCAATGACATGGATTTGGAAAGACAAACAGTTTTATATCACTGAAAAACAAACACAATGAATCCATATTTACTCCCACAACGTCATCCTCGTCTTTTAATTTATTTCATCCAAATGTGCTCACACTACTATATACGTTTACTTATAAAAAAGAATATATCTCCCCCGTCGTACGAGCTGTCGTTTATTTCGTCAGATTTGACCTAAATTGTTATTGTATATTCAAACATCGCTGGAAATTGAATCCTCAACATGGCATTTGAATTTTGCACTGGAAATCCGTATTTAGTGGTTCAAGGTTTACGACGGTTGAATGTGCAGAATTTAGAAATATGGTATCTCACGGTGATTCCGGCCATGGCCGTTTTAGTGATTATTCTATGGGCGCAGCTTGCATGACATGTTCATTCTTCGCAAGATGATTGTATTTTGGTATCAACCCTCTTAGAATCGTGTTATATTGCTCTAAATCCGGGAAATTTTTTATGAAGGCCGAGGGAGTTTGCTGCAGAAGCTTCGAAAATCTGGAGATCAGGATTCGGGATAACCAGCTTACAAGATATGCCATTTGTGAATGCTTCAAGACCTTTGGTAATAATAAGCAGGTTTTAGTCAACGAAAATCTACTGG